>CM062296.1:15137677-15737677 GCA_031216915.1 Pictodentalium vernedei | reverse complement strand
TTTCCGTTTGGGCTTGCCAAAACTGAAAATTCTTAGACTCGTTTTTATAAATATTATATGAGAAAAATCAGTATACAGGGTTCATACGGGTCATGGAGTTCTGCAAAAGTCATGGAACTTTGAAAAAAAAATTCAAGGGCCTTGAAAAGTTTCGGAAAATGGGCTGGACGGGTTAAAGTTTTGGAAAAGTCATGAAATTCATAACCAGGTTTAAAAGGAATTGATTTTGTGTAAAAATTACGCACGACTTGCGCCAAAATTAGACAAATAACAAAGCTTTTCTGTTTGGGTGCAAACTAACGCGGTCATGGAATTTTTTGGAAAGGTTTTGGAAATGTCATGGAATTTGTTTCTCTGAAAAGTGTATGAACCCTGACTGTAGATAAATAACCATGCATGATAATGTTAGAGAAATAAAGAATTTGGATTTAAGCTAAAAAAAGTGTTTGATTCTCAAACAATCCTTTGTTGAATTTGAAACCCATCATTGGACATTTTTATTGCCTTTCAGTGTCTTCCAATATTACTACAAAATCAGGGAGACCCAAAACTTTTTACAGTTTTGGATTGATGCATATTTTTATACTGTATACAGTAAAACCTGTCTTGAGAGACCACTGTCTTGAGAGACCACCTGTCTTGAGAGACCACATCTACCAGGCACTGATTGGTTTTACTCTATAATGGACCTGCTATGGGAGACCACCTGTCTTGAGAGACCACCTGTCTTGAGAGACCACATCTACCAGGCACCGATTGGTTTTACTCTATAATGGACCTGCTATGGGAGACCACCTGTCTTGAGAGACCACCTGTCTTGAGAGACCACCTGTCTTGAGAGACCACCTGTCTTGAGAGACCACCTGTCTTGAGAGACCACATCTACCAGGCACCGATTGGTTTTACTCTATAATGGACCTGCTATGGGAGACCACATGTCTTGAGAGACCACTGTCTTGAGAGACCACTGTCTTGAGAGACCACCTGTCTTGAGAGACCACATCTACCAGGCACCGATTGGTTTTACTCTATAATGGACCTGCTATGGGAGACCACATGTCTTGAGAGACCACTGTCTTGAGAGACCACTGTCTTGAGAGACCACCTGTCTTGAGAGACCACATCTACCAGGCACCGATTGGTTTTACTCTATAATGGACCTGCTATGGGAGACCACATGTCTTGAGAGACCACTGTCTTGAGAGACCACCTGTCTTGAGAGACCACCTGTCTTGAGAGACCACATCTACCAGGCACCGATTGGTTTTACTCTATAATGGACCTGCTATGGGAGACCACATGTCTTGAGAGACCACTGTCTTGAGAGACCACTGTCTTGAGAGACCACCTGTCTTGAGAGACCACATCTACCAGGCACCGATTGGTTTTACTCTATAATGGACCTGCTATGGGAGACCACCTGTCTTGAGAGACCACCTGTCTTGAGAGACCACTGTGACCTGGTACCAACTAGTATTTTTATGCCATAATGGACCTGTCTTGAGAGGCCGCCCCTTTGAAGAGTGAAATCATGACAAAAACTTTTTACCTGTTCTGGAATTGGAAAATCCATTGTGGTTATACTAACATAATTAAAAGCTCTTAATTGGGTTTCAATTGCTAACTCATTACAGGTTGAGATGTTTTTATAAGACCCCTGTGAAAAGATTAGGATTATTGTTGAATAAACAATTTCATACATACCTGAAATGTGACAGATAGGAATAAAAATAAATTTGTGTTGAAAATCTTTTTGTAACAAATTGAAATAGACTGTTATAAAAGTTATAAAAATAAATTAGTGTTGAAAATCTTCTTTGAAGATTTTCAACACTAATTTATTTTTATAATTTTTATAACAGTCGATTTCAATTTGTTACAAAAACTTCATAAAAAAGAACAACTACAAAGTAATTACAAAAATCCATTCTTCTCCATTTCTGAATTTTGTGGTTGGTTATTCACTGACTTGAGAAAACCTGAAACCTGTTATGAGAGACCACCTGTCTTGAGAGACCACTTTTGTGTGTCCCAAAGGGCGGTCTCTCAAGACAGGTTCTACTGTACCAATGGCCCACACTAGCTGGTGCTAACTCAAAAATATTTACCCCCAATCCCCAAAATTTGCATGCAAAACCGAAAATTAGAAGTCCTATCTGGCCCTCCATACATTTACCCTCCATGCATGCGCAGACGCCAGGAAGTCACCGAATCTGGCGCCAACATCATTCTTTGTTTGGCTCTTGTCAGATAACAACAAACTGACATTTGAGCTTTTTAAATCTTAATTAATAATGATACCAGGCACAAATCAATGGTTAAATTGGTGGATCCAAGGACACAACTGGATGAAGGAAGGAAGAAACGGTGGTTTGAAATGTTCAGGGCTGTAATTTTATAATATTCATAAAAATTAGTTCCTGTTCCCCAATTTCGGGACATGGGCCTGACGTCATCATTGATTGATAATGATCTGTCCACTGTTTGTTTAGTATTCCTTCCCTACCTTACCTTGATCCCCCCAGTTAAGCTTCCAAGCTTTTTGGCTTGTTTTATTGAAATTTTTTTATAAAATTTCTTAGGAGTTTAACGTATTATACAGAAGATATTCTGTACATCCCCAGGGTTATGTCCTCACACTTAGGGTGTTTAGGTGTTTTGGTCATGCATCATATATCCGATGTATCAGTTTTTCTTCTGATGAAGATCTTGCTTTACATCGGATAGTCTTGTTTCTGTTACTGACTTTGGGCGGTGTTGCCTGGCGTCTTGTTTCCGTTTTTTTGAAGTTGTTTACATTGACATTGCTCTAGGTAGTTTCCTATTATTTTTAAGGAACGACAGCTGTAAGTAACATTAAATATCCTGATAGTGTGGTAGTTAATTTTATGACATATTATTATAATTTTGCCCACACTTTGGCTTTTCTGGGTTCATTGTTACCTTTGGGAACTAGGGCTCTTAAATAAGAAAAATTTTTTGTATTTTTTGAAGGAATTTTTCTTTTCGATGTATTTATTTCATCGATTGTATTTTAATGTTATCTTATATTTATGTAGATTTGGTGGTAGTGCAATTGACCTATGTTAGATTTTAGATATAATATTTATCTAATATTATTTATTTATTGGTGTTTAAGGTCACATACTTATGCACAATGGCTAATCGTGACTGTGACAGTTTTACGGGTGGAGGAAGCCGGAGTACCTGGAGAGAACCACCGAGCAACGATGAGCAGCTGTCAGCTCTCATTTATCTAATAGTAGGGCAAATAGAGGAAGCCTTTCCTATATTTACATGGCCGTTGTCTTGCGTATAGTCGATGTACTACCACTAATTCTTGCTCCATGTGTCAAGTTTTGACAATGTTGATGACGGGTGTCCTGGTATGTGTTAGGCGAGTGGACACTATCAGTCCTATCGTGGCAAGGGGGACACTGCTGGTCCTCTCGCCAAAATGTCACTATACATTTTTAGTTTCTATTTACAGAGGAACAAGAACATGGTGTGGTTTCGTGACGCTGTCAGGGAGTGTTCTTCCGTCGTCGCATTATACTATTAGAGCTAGCGGAAAAGTGCTCAATGATATAAGACAAGGGCTAGGCCTTATACAAGGTTTACGTCCCTTGTCTCCAGCTAGCTCAACTGGCAGATCTATCACGCAGAATACGGGCGGTATGATGCCGAGTATGTCCATAGCGGCTGAGAAGAGGAATGAGGGTGTAGCGAGCACTATAAAAATACGAACATGTTCACCCTGCGACGCCGGAAAGAAGGAAGCATGGGAAGGTGGAAGCAGACAAGTTCTGAGGTATGCTCGTCCAGGTCTACCATCGTCGCGAGCAAGAGAGAGGCCCCTCTCTCTTATAACAACATCTGGGGACAGAGGTTGTTGGTAGGAACTTGTGTCAGTTAGAGCTTACGTCCATGCCTTCCTGTCCGGGACGCTCCTTCTAATAGGCTGCCACGGTAGGTTAGTCTTATAGCTTCCTCTCCGTTCAAAAAGCACACACGACCGTACAAAGTCCATTGTCGCCAGCTAGCTCGACTGATGAAACGGTTACTAAGGCCTTGGAGAACTGCGATGCCGGGTGCGTCCGCTCCGGGCTAGTAGATGATGTAGGGTGGAGGGAGCACTATAATATACAACCAGGCTCACCCAGCGACAACGGAAGAAAGAAGCCTGCAAGTTCTGAGGTACGCTCGTCCAGGTCAGCCAGGACCACGAGCAAGAGAGAGGTTTCTCTCTCGTTCAGCATCACCTGGGGACAGATGTTGTTGGTAGGAACTTGCGTGAGTCGGAGTTTACGTCCATGCCTCCTGTCCGGGATGTCCCGTCTCATAGACAGCCGGGGTCAGCTAGTCTTACGGCTTCCTCTACATAACGGATAAAGTGCTCTTTATATTGCACAGGGCTATAAACCACGATGAGTGGTTTCAGTTCCCTGTCGCCGGTGAAACGGTTAAGATTGAATATGAGGACCGTGACACCAGATGTGCTGCATGTGCATTGTATTCAGAGCTAGCGGCATAAGTGCTCAATTATATAAGACAAGTTCCTAGACCTTAGAATATAGGGTTTATGACCTTTTCTCCAGCTAGCTCAACTGGCGGATCATTACTCAGACTATGGGTAATGTGGTGCCCGGTCGAGAGAGAAACAAGGGTGTAGCAAGCACTATAAATTCCAATCATGCTCACGCTGCGTCGATGGAAGGAAGAAGTCAGCAAGTTCTGAGGTACGTTCGGCTAGGTCTGCCAGGACCACGAGCAAGAGGGAAACCCCTCTCTCTCTTTTTAACAACATCTGGGCCCAGATGTTGTTGGTAAGAACTTGCATCAGTCGGAGCTTACATACATACCTATTGTCCGGTACGCTCAGTTCAATTCTTAGCCGGAGACGACTACTGTTTGGCTTCTTCAGCTTCTACCAAGCTCTCCCGACCGAACCTTGGCTTAGTGACTTAGGATATCTAGTCTGCATCGTCAAGAGGTCCACCTTTTGTGAAGTAAGTCGCACCATCTGGTAGCCAAGGAGATGAGACTTCATTCATCGGGACATCCGCAGTAAGAGCCATCTTGAACACACTGACCCAGGAGTAGCTGGCAGACAAGCAATTCATGACTGCTGCTCAGGCCTCCGTAACGGACTTGCTGTCGCAAATTGCACAGCTTATTGCAGTATTCCTGCTAAGGCAGAAGCACTCAACGTCAGTCTCAAAACTTGAGCTGTTGAATGGTGCTTGATCGGTCCAATCATCTGCCTGTTCAGATGCAGGTGTCTATGATTCTAAACTGATTTAGACGAATGATGAAAGGGATACGGAGGAGGATAACCTTCCCTTTCGGAACAACTCATGGATGATATGTATACGATCCATTATCATTTCCTTGAACTTGTTCCAGTGAATCACAATGCTGCAAGTGACTGTGAGAAACCGCTAGCGTTGTTAGACGCTGACTTCATCCTGACAAAGAGCAGGATAATAAGATCTCTTTCTTGTTAAGTCTACACGAGTGTCACAGATTTTCAATTATGTAGACGCCACCATATTTATCTTTCTGTGAGAAGTAATATGGTTTCTTATCATCATCTTCTGTATTTTAATCATTTTTTGATCACATACATTTAAAAAACAACTGGAGAAGATGTGTTGAGAGTTTCTCTCCATTGAATGACCAGGCTAAGATCTTTGTTGTAGCCTTACCTTCATCATTTCGCTGTTCACTCAGATTCTATTGAGAAGATAATTTCTTATTCAGAGCGAATTTAGACTCACGGTCTTATGTACTTCAATTTTAAGTACTGTGATGCAACTTCTATATGGAAAAGAATTTTGTGGTCGTTTGTACCTTTAAAGAATTCTTTCCAGGCCTATTTATCATATATATCTCTGTCTTAACAGATGTTAAGTGGGAGTTATTCTGCTGTGACGAAGCCTTGCCTCGTCATCTTTAACAATTGACTAGGTGGAAAACTTGCTTCAGGTCACTTTAGTTTTCCAGACACTAGGTCTTTGATGGTAAGCTTTCATTAATGTAGGATTAATCTACAAGAAAGCATCAATACTCGACTCTTTAAGTTGGGGTCTAATCGACCAACACCAGCAGAAAAAGTAAGAAATGTTGTCCTAGACTAAAATCGTCTATAAGCACTCATAGCGAAGGTATAGGTATCCCTCCTATATATTACTTTAGGGACTGACTGTACAGCCACTTGGATAGGGGGTTTTGGTCTGTTTGAGTTTACTGATCAGACACCCCTGAGCTGGTGGCTTGAGGCTCTTATAGAGCTCAGTCTGACCGATTTTGACTGAACTGGATAATTAGATTATTTATGATATTCTTTTAGTCGAAAGGCGAGCGTTCGTATGATCGGTGATGCGGCGAGTATAGTTCTTTAGATCACGGTAATAATGATCTAGATAATGTCTCATGGGATGTATGATAATATACACATATTGTACAATTCATTTTCAACAAGCTGGTTCGTCTTTTGTTTCACAGAGCGAATTAGCCAGTTGTTTAGCTCGCTTTTATCTTTTATCAGATGCATTAGCAGCGGAAGATTTTATGCGTCGGATGGGGTTGTGCGGAGTGGCTATGAATGTTATTTCAATTGGTCACTTACGCACATGTCCCCGCCAGTTTTTCTTAACTAGAGTTGTAGACATTTTTCGATCTAGACCTGTTTTGTTTTAGCGAATCTTTTTACATGAGGTCAAGTTTTGGCATATATTTAACAGTTTTCTCAATTATGACGGATGTGAGTTCATATATTGAGTTACAATCCTGAGTCCGATGATCTCTCTATTTAGGGTTCTTAGGCCCCTCGATCTTCGAGTCCATGTATTCAGTAATGATGTCTTCTTGTTTACGCTACATCACTGAATTTATATATAGCGATCATGTATTTATAGACGCAGATCAGAGTTTATCAGAAGAGAAGAATGCTTCTTTTGTCATTAATTTCCAATGAAGGGACATTTCGGTTCATTCTATTGCTAGATGGATTCAGTTAGCTATTCGTACTGCTTAGGAAAATGTAAACCCTATCAGTAGTCAATGCTTAAGATATCAGTGCATGAAGTTAAAGCGATGGCAGCATCTTGAGCTTATTCTAACTGTATGACTATTACATGATCTTATGTAGGATCGCTTCAGGATAGTTAAGTTTGCGGCGCACAGGAATAATAGTTTCCATCATTTGTGTCGCCAGTATTAGGCATTTGAGCGCATACTTTTGACACTCAGCCGTATATATGGGAATGAATGATAGGATATATGTTTCCTTCAATTCATTTGTTTCTATTGATTACATTGAGTTTAAGTGTCTGTTATTGAACATTCGCCAGAAGCTTCCCCCTCGAGAGGGCCTTATTCTTCTGGGGAAGTTCTGTTCTTCACGTCATTCTCCGCTCTCAGTAGCATAACGGAGTATGTCAGACGTGAGGGAGCTTGCGGTTACTATATTTTTGCTGTCTGGACCAGCAATGATTAAATAATGTGGGTGAGGAGGTTTTGACATATATTCGAATTCCCCCCCCCCACACTCACACACTATCGCATATATATACCTTAATACATACATACTTTGCATTTGGGTTGTGTTGGATGGCGCCCTCATAGGCATATACGCAGTTTTGTTGCATTAGTTTCCGGTTCCTGATTTCTAATATATAAGTGCTGTTTAACTCATCATAATTGCTGCTATTTGAGTTCATAGGTGACTGCATAACCACTTTGTGGTTTTTTAGATGATTACAGGCTGGATTTTAATGCACTCACGCAATATTTTATTATGCTATCGCTTTGGTGGACCTTGAAATTATTATATATTTCGGGGCCGGTCTGTGTTGGAGCCGGTTAATCATACCTTCCTCCATTTCTAGATCCTGGTCTTGATTTTGTCAGTTCTCAAATCGCATATTCTCACGTGTTTATAGTTGTAGATACCAAATAGTACATGTTGAAGAGTGTTTTTACCGGATTTAGTTGTACAGAGGCCGTCTCTGAATGATCTTTGAAGCGTGTTTCGTATCTCACTTTAATATGTATATGTGCATGTTATACTATTATTTCACTGATTTCGTCGTACCTGTATACGCCGTCTGCAGAGTATATTTTGTAGCGGATAATGTTGTTTACCAAAATCATCGCTATAGCCTTGGCTTGTGAAATGGCGTTAAGCACCATTTATTATTCTTGAAGTAATTCTTGAGTGCTTTATCGATATTTATTTATATCGTTTCCGGGTTCTGCTCATTGATTCCAGAGCTCTCCCCTCTTTCTTTTGAAGATATGTTAAAAAAAAGGGGGGGGAGGTCAATTTCTCCACTTCCCTGGATTATTGGGTATGTAACTATGAAGGAAGCAGTTTTGTCCATACTATATTCGGCGTTCAGCTGTAGTATTATTGTATGGCGTAGGTTTATGGGCAATTTTCTCTCATTCTCAAATATGCCATCCTAATTTGTAGGACTTAGTCCAGACTAGCCTTAAAAATGTGTGAACTTGTTACATCCTATTTAGCATGATTGCATGCTCAGATTTAGGATTTACATAATTGGGATCCATATTAGGATATGTCTCTTCTATTATGATATAAAGAGACATACATGTAAATTCTAATTATTCTAATGTTCTTCATGGATTGAAGGATTTGATCTATGTTGATCTACTAGTTTGCAACTTCTAGGCCCTCCACCCTTTTACGATTCAGCTAGTCTGGGCCATTGATATACAGTATAATAATATGAAAAAATTTAAAGTAATTTATATATTTTTTATACTTAACTCGGTTCGGTTCGGTTTTCGGTTTTGTCTACGGCGTGCTAATGGTAGGGCAAGAGTGTATCGCCGACGAGGATGCATGCATGCGGGAATGTGACCGTTTCTGCGGGGTAGTGTAATGATTTGGGCAGGAATTTCCTTGCACCATCGAACGCAGTTGATCTTCATCAATGGTAATCTGAATGGACAGCAATGTAGTGACAAAATTCTTAACACTGTTGTTGTCCCATTGTTCAACGCTAACGTCAGATTGCAGTTATGCCAGCAAGACAACGCCCAGTATCTGTTGTGACTTTCTTGAGGAGCAGAGCATCGAACTTTTCCCCTTGTCCCTTCTTCAGCCAGAGCATCTTTGGGATCAACTGAACCGTCGGGTACGACATATACTTGTCACGTATATGTTCATGAGGCCAAATAAAATTCACTAAAACTCATTCTTATGTCCGGAGTCATAACTGAATGGCAGTGAAATTGAGTGAAACTCAATGAATACCCGAAATAAGCTATAATACATGAAGAATCAGGAAGGCCAATATAATAATTACCTAAATATACAGAACCTTTATTGTGCTTGGCCATTTTTCGAGGTCTGATACCTACACACAACTTGAGGAAAGCTGCAAACACAACTAAACTGAAATGTCGGAAATTCACAGAATGTAGCCTTCCCAGAGTAGTGAGAGTACCCAGACACTGCCAATGGCACTACTCTGGGATGGCTACATTCTGTGAATTTCTGCAGCAAGAGAGTATTTAATAAAAAAAATGAAAAACCTTAGATTACGGGATGTCGACGGTTTCGGTTTTTAAAAAAAAAATAAAAACCTTGGTTCGGTTTTGGTTAACCTACAGCTCTACTTCCTTCACCCATAAAACTGTCATGGTTACGATTAGCCATTGTGCATAAGTATGTGACCTTAAACACCAATAAATAAATAAATCAATATTCAATTAATGGAGCACTGTATTGTACCCGGTGCTTCATTAATAAAATTTTTGATGATTATTCCTAAGTGTTTGCAATCTAATATCATTGCATCCATGGGAATACTGCTCACCCCCCGGAAAGTGACCACTCCTCAGCGGCCATACTGTAGTTGGTTAAATTTTTCATCCTACAATTTTCAAGATTTTGAATTATGAGGGGGGTGTTTGTATATGGAGGAAGATGAACATTTGATTGACCATCTTAATAACATTTTATTTTTAGACTCTGAACAAGATAAAAAGTGTTTCATATATGTGGCAGATAAGAAGTAACATTCCTGAACCCCCTCCTCTGGATCTGAAGTTTTCATTTAATTATCACTGTGATTATGATGAAGAAGATAAGACTAGAAGTTATACTTATCATTGTCATGTTGAGAATTATAAGGTTAGAAATAGCTTTTATACCATGGTTACCTAATCTACTATATATGAAAAGTCTATGACATAAATTTTAGCTTTACACACCAACCGCGATGAATACGCCAGCAATGGGATTTCAATAGTAAAAATTTAAACCTACAGTAGAACTACATCCCCGTTGACCTTTGGTGATGTTGACCTGAATACAAACTTGTCAAAATTTATCGCATATCGCCTCACAAAGAGTGAAATGAAAGTGGCAATTATTTATTACATTTTTAAATGGGTTTACCTCATAAGATGCCAAAAATTAACAAACATGCATTGTCTCATGTTAATAAAGTATGCATAACTCGAAATAGTTTGTTATTATGTTATTAAAATGAAAAAAAGGCTCAGTTTCTTTTTTTCATTTCGTTTCGGCGACAAAATTGACAGCGGAGGTACCGCCCACCGATGCTCGTGTAAACAAAAACAGATTCGCTCGTATGTAAGTCTGGTGCTCAGTAAAATGGAGAAAAAAATAAGAGTGACTCTTAATAATCTGACAATCATGGTATAAATAAAGTATACCCAAAATAGCTTGTTGTACCAAATGTTCATCACTCGTGGTGAAGTGGTGTTAACCACGTACCGAAGGCTCGCGTTTAACACCACTTCACGACTCGTGGTGAACATTTGGTACAACAAGCTACTATGGGTATATTCTATATATCTATAACAAAAATAGTTTTTCTTAATAAGTCAGGCAGATTGGGAGCATAGTAACTTGCAGGTCAGAGCATTTGACTTTACATTAGGGTTGTCGTGATTATTCCATTTATCGACTAACCGTTCACTGTTGTGGTAGTCAACGGTTTTTATTTTTAGTCGATCGTCGTTCATTTTTAAAGTGGTACAAGTCAGATTAAAATTCTACTGTGTAATGAGGTGAATTAACAGATTGTTAACTGTTAACCTTTGAAATGTCTCGCCATAGTTACTTGTAATATCCTGTGGCCTTTGTTTTCCGCATTATTGTTTAACAACGTAATTTTGAAAGCACTGAGCCTTGCCATTTGATCAGTTCCTGTTCTCTGTAGTATTAATATGCACCTGTTGATCAGTACTAAAGAGTATCTTTCGAACGGTGTTTTAATAATTGCTGTTTGGGACATCACTGCAGAGTAAATAGAATCTTTGTTCTTGTACACTCTAATAACCCCCTTTGGAATGATTGGAACCGTGAAAGTGAGAAAATTGTCATCCAGACCCACAGCAGTAACTCCACTTGTAGTACAAAGTTGTAACTTGTGTTGGAATGGAGTGGGTTTTATATTTGAAATTTCTGAATATTAGTTACAGAAAAGAAACCTTTGCACAAATGTTCTGTTTAAATTCTTCAAATCAATCAGAGTCTGCCAGAGGTATTTCACTGTTTCTATTTTATCTCGATGCAGAAAGGTACACATTCAAACATAGTCAGTTTTAAATTTATTTTGTAAGTATATTAAAGATTGTTGTATTCATTGGAAACAACTATTTATTGACTAACCATTGACTAATGCTAGTGATTAGTTGACTGTGAAAATTGATAGTCGTGACAGCCCTACTTTAGTACAGGATCAGAGCGTGGCATTTTAGATCACAAGGTTGACAGTTCAATCCTGACCTGCAGCATCTGTGATGTGCCCTTTGGGCAAGACACTTAATCTTAATTGCCTCTGTTGGAGCACTGTGTGCAAAGGTGTAGGGAATAACTTTGGTACATTTGCCCTTCAGCTGATGATAACCTTGTTCATGCCAGTTTAGTAAGTTGAGGAGTCCAACAGTTGTTGGCTGCTGGGGACATTTTGTCATTGTGTAGTGCATGTCGATGGTGTGCTTGTCTTCAACCAGTGGGAACTCTGCTTATACAGAGTTAGGGAGTCTGACAGTTGCTTGCTGCTGCTCAGTGGTTCTCTCCAGGTACTCCGGCTTCCTCCAACCATAAAACGGTCTGACACAAGGTGATCCTGGCTATCGAAAGATTGGGAGTATGATAACTTGCTGGTCAGAGCATTTGACATCACAAAGTTGATGATTTGATCCTGACCAGAATCATCTGCGATGTATCCTAGGGCAAGACACTTAATCCCAATTGCTGCCTCATTGGGTGTACTGTGAATTAAGGAATAGGACATAACGATGGCACACTTGCCCTTCAACCATTTCCACACATTTTTTTATGGCAATGCAAACTGAATATAGAATATTTACCAAAAAATGACATTCCAGCCATCCAGTTGTATAGAGATTAATGGATTCCTGTAGAGATGGGCTGTAATGGAATTTTTTGAGTTCGGTATCGGTTTCGAAAGTTTTAAAGAGGGGTATACCTCGGTATCAGTTTGGTATTCAGAATCTGACTTTACTGAGATTTGCTAATACAGTGAAACCCTGTTAATTGAATAGCCACTTTGCCAGTGAGAATTATTCAATTAACACGAGTATTCAATTAACAGGGATTGTATCACTTTCCTGTATTCTAGAGATAAACTTACCATTTATTCTATTGTATCTTGTTTGACAGAGCTCCATGAGCTCTGTCAGACAAGATATAATAGATTAAATGCCTGTATTGGATGTACTGAGGCCAAATAAGTCTATAATAACAGGAGAACTGGGGAGAGTCAGGGTAATTTCTCGACAGGTTACAAGATTTTTTATTCAATTAACAGGAGTTTACTCTACAACCTATATTCAATTAACCCTTTACCCAACGTAACGGCCAAAACCGGCCAGTGCTATTCTCAAAAATCGCCAATTAATTTTCATTATTTTTTCACTTTTTGTCTCAAAAACATACGTTATGACCCCTCGTTGGAACAAGCTCGTTGAGCTCGTTCCAACGAGTGGTCATAACCTATGTTTTTGAGACAAAAAATGAAAAAAAATAGTTATTCAAGAATTTTTTTTTGCAAGTGTCGTCTGCTTTTCATGTTAGGTAAAGGGTTAACAGGTCAAATTTGTACTGGAGGTATGGTAAATGGTTTTGTGTTGGACATTTATTCTATTAATAGGGATATACAATTAAGAGATATCCAATTATTTGGGCTCCACTGTAGTACCAAAGGGGAATTCACATAAGGAAAATACAGAATAAGTTGTTCTTGTATCGCTCTACCACAAATCTACAAATACCACTGTCAATGAGCTCAACAGAGGCTTTCTATTACGAAAACAAATCATATCAACAGTAATTTTGTGACTTGTTTTAACCCTTTACCCAACGTAACGGCCACAACCAGCCAGCGCTATTCTCAAAAATCGCCAATTAATTTTCATTATATTTTCATTTTTCGTTCCAACGAGTTTCATAACCTATGTTTTTGAGACAAAAAATGAAAAAAATTAGTTATTCAATAATTCTTTTTGCAAGTGTCGTCTGCTTTTCATGTTAGGTAAAGGGTTAAACACACCTTAACCTTTAAAGCCCGATTTCAGGGTTATGCAGTCTCATAGCATGTGCTCTGACCATGTCATCGTCAAAAAGTCCTGCTAACAATAGACCAAGTACCTGGGCAGTGATTTCTAGACAATCTTGTCTGCCTGTAAAGGCAGCCAACACTTGGCTCAAAATCACTGCTAAGCAGCTAGACATGTACAGGTTTTAGATGAGTGAGAATTCAGGACAACTTCCCAGGTTTCCCGAGGGTTAACAAAACTAAAAAGAAAATCAGCCACTTCTTTCATCAAGATGAACTCTTCAACTGTTATCAAGCCTCCACAGGGCCTTATAAATAGTGAATGTAGGAAAATTTTAAAATTCAGACAGTTTCGGTATTCAGTGATTCATTTTTTTTTGGTATGCCCATGATATCGGTACTGGTTCAGTTTTTTTTGTATTTTGCCCATCTCTAACCATTGATAACCCTGCTCAAGCCAGTTAAGTAAGTTGGAAAGTCGTGACAGTTGCAGGCTGCTGCTCAGTTGTTATCTTTGGGAACTTTAGCTTCCTGCACCTGTAAAACTGTCTGAGACGATGTCACCTTGGCTGTTTAAGCCTTTACCCAATGCAGAAGATTTCAAAATTTATTATTTTAAATATTATTTTAAAATTTTTTTTAAACAATTTCAACAAAACTATATCATATGACCCCTCTTTGGAACGAGCTCATTCCAAAGAGGGTTCACTTGATATGGTTTTGTTGAAATTTTTCAAAAAATAATATTTTTTCAGCTGCTGAATTTGCATATTACGAGGGCGGATGCGGGCAAATCGTTGGGTAAAGGGTTAAAGCTGCTGAATTTGCATATTACGCGGGCGGATGCGGGCAATTTGTTGGGTAAAGGGTTAAAGTATATCATTAAACCCCAATTGACAAGGAAGATATGTATGACCTGCATACAATACTGTCATTAGTACAGCAGAGAGAGAAATTTGATAGGGTTCAAATTATATATGATCTTTCTCACCACAACACCCTGTAGAATCTCACCTGTTACAAATTATGTATGATTTGTCTCACCACAACACCCTGTAGAATCTCACCTGTTACAAATTATGTATGATTTGTCTCCCCACAACACCCTGTAGCATCTCATCTGTTACAAATTCTGTATGATTTGTCTCACCACAGCACCCTGTAAAATCTCACCTGTTACAAATTATGTATGATTTGTCTCACCACAACACCCTGTAGAATCTCACCTGTTACAAATTATGTATGATTTGTCTCACCACAACACCCTGTAGAATCTCGCCTGTTACAAATTATGTATGATTTGTCTCACCACAACACCCTGTAGAATCTCACCTGTTACAAATTATGTATGATTTGTCTCACCACAACACCCTGTAGAATCTCACCTGTTCCAAATTATGTATGATTTTTCTCACCACAACACCCTGTAGAATCTCACCTGTTACAAATTATGTATGATTCGTCTCACCATAACACCCTGTAGAATCTCACCTGTTACAAATTATGTACGATTTGTCTCACCACAACACCCTGTAGAATCTCACCTGTTACAAATTATGTATGATTTATCTCACCACAACACCCTGTAGGATCTCACCTGTTACAAATTATGTATGATTTGTCTCACCACAACACCCTGTAGAATCTCACCTGTTACAAATTATGTATGATTTATCTCACCATAACACCCTGTAGAATCTCACCTGTTTCAAATTATGTATGATTTGTCTCACCACAACACCCTGTAGAATCTCACCTGTTACAAATTATGTATGATTTATCTCACCATAACACCCTGTAGAATCTCACCTGTTACAAATTATGTATGATTTGTCTCACCACAACACCCTGTAGCATCTCACCTGTTACAAATTATGTATGATTTATCTCACCATAACACCCTGTAGAATCTCACCTGTTACAAATTATGTATGATTTATCTCACCACAACACCCTGTAGAATCTCACCTGTTACAAATTATGTATGATTTATCTCACCATAACACCCTGTAGAATCTCACCTGTTACTAATTATGTATGATTTATCTCACCACAACACCCTGTAGAATCTCACCTGTTACAAATTATGTATGATTTGTCTCACCACAACACCCTGTAGAATCTCACCTATTACAAATTATGTATGATTTGTCTCACCACAACACCCTGTAGAATCTCACCTGTTACAAAAGGGCAACTAAAACATTGTATCATTGATGCTTTATTAGTTTGTGTTTTTCAGTCAGTCTTGAATTGTTTGTTTTTTGGCAATTCACTACTCTTTCAACAGCCAAGGTTATATGTCAGACAGTTTGATGTGTGGAGGAAGACCGAGTGCCCCTGAGCATCTTACAGACTGTCTGACTTACTAGCCTATCACAAGCAGAGTTAACAGTGGTTGAAGACAAGTCCACCATCAATATGCTATACCCCTTTGTTCACAGCACCACCATGCACACATAATATAAGTAGTGGGGATGGGGGGGGGGGGGGGGGGGGGGAGGTGCTTTTAAGTGTTCTACCCAATGACTCAATACTGGTGGTACAGATTAGTATATTACTGAAATGATTAACTGGATAATTGGTTTGAAACCAGTTAGCTACCTAACCGATTAGAAAAATTACAAACCGGTTATCCGAAATATCGATAGTGATCGTCATTCCACTTTTAAAATGTAGTAAATCTGCCGATTCTCCTTTGTGATAGATTACATATCAAAGCCACGTTTTATATATTAAGAAATAATCGACTTGGGTGTTCAAGACTACGTTAATGATCGGCAGATTCTGTGAATAATGAGTAATCACAGAAACTACTCAGTTGTGTGTATACAAACAAACATTGTCGAGCACTCGTTTGTTTACACACTATGGAATAGTTTGAGAATACTGCTTTCCAATACCTGTAGTTTTGATCACATATTCGGTGAAATAATAGTCACGGATAACCAGATATTATCCGGTTGTAGCTCTTGTTGAGTCGGTTATGAAAATGAGCCAACCGTTTCAGCCCGAGATCAGGATTGTACAATTGACATTTTACTTTCAAGTCCAGTGCGCTAACCAAGGAGTAACAGCACTCACATTCAATTGAAAATGTTGAGAATGGTTGTTTCTCAGGCAATTTTCCCTCAATATTATGATGAGGGAGCTGAGTTAGGCTTTTTTTTTTGGGGGGGGGGGATCCAAGGTCATATCATCAATGGCAAGGTCACAGACAGCAAAACATTGATATTGTTATTCAGCCCTTATCTGGTCTGTATAATTGGATCCTGTTCATACTTCACACAATTGTTATCCATAACCTAACGATGTGTCATGACCTTGACCCATTGTCATGTGATGGTTAACTGGTAGAGTGCTAGAAGCCACTATCAGGGCTTTAATATGAAGAGCCGATACCCCAGCTGAATGGTGTCATATTCTGTGGATGTGCTTCATATTATCTTAGAAGTGAAATTACTTAGTCTATATGGGTTTGACTTGTCACAATTTATGGGAGAGTGCCTCTTGGCACTCTCCCATAAATTGTAACAAGGCAAAGATGTAGGAACAAATTTTTATGACCAAAAATAACTTAGTACTCTACCGGTTAAGGTCACAAGCAGTAACACTTGGATTTGTGTCTTTATTTAGCTTCCCCTAAAAGCAGTGACCTTGGGTAGGCTGAGAGGCCTCTTGTTTTTTTTGTTAATCCACAAAACAGTCCGGATAGAAGTTAGAAATTTATTAATTTAACTCAAAACACAATTTGGTGGAAAAAATGTTTTCAGCTGTGAAAATATCCCCGACTGCAGTTGTAAATATAACCATCTGTATCTTGTTTGACAGAGCTCACTGAGCTCTGTCAAACAAGATATAGTTGGTTAAAGTTTTTGTCCTACAACAGCAAAATAGTATCATTGAACCTGAAGTTAAGCAACCTTGAGCCTGGTTAGTCCTTGGATGGGTGACAGTCAGAGCTATCGATTTGGACTCCCGCATTGTGTCCTTGGGCAAGCCACTTCACCCCGATTTTCCACATGGGGGCACGATGATACCATGTACTAAGGCATACTGTACGTCGATGGTGCACATGTCTCAACCAATCTAACCCTGCCTGTGCTGCAGTGCGGAGTTACGGTGTTAGGGAGCTGGCAGCTGCTCGTTGTTGCTCGGTGGTTCTCTCTGGGTACTCCAGCTTTCTCCACCAGTGACTGTCACCGACATGATATGACCTTTGTTGTTAATGTAGCATTAATCCTTAATAAATAAATAAATATCATTGAAGAGATTTCTAGGTACAAAAAGAGTGACAAGACAGATTTTCTGAGTTGTTTGTTTTCACAATTAAGGGCTATGAATTACACACAATAAAACTGTAGAAATCTACCTGTTCAGTTATATATATACTCTGTCAAAAAAGAAAGTATAATAAACTTTGAGGAGAACATCTTTTAGTATCATCGACTATCGATTATTGTAAACTCATATTTCAAGTCTAGCTGCATGAATTTGCATAATTCATGTTCTTACTGTTGCCAAAGTCATGTCAGGACATCGCAGTTCAGTAATTGGGTGAAATGAAAAGTTGACACATGCAGTCAATAGCGTGTATATTCACCGTTTGCCTCTTGGATGTCAAGACATCGACAGTGCATGGACCTGATAAGTCTCTGGATGTCACCCTGTGGTATGCATTCCACTCCTGCCTTAGAATGTTACGTAAATAACCTAATGTCTGAAGATCATGAAGTCGTACCCGATGGTCCAATTGATTCCAAAGATGCTCGATTGGTGACAAATCTGGCGAAGGTGGGGGCCAGGTAAGAAGTTTGATGCTCTGCTCCTCAAGAAAGTCACAACAGATATGCACCCTGTGACATCGGCATTGTCTTGCTGGAATAACTGCAATCCGATGTTTGCGTTGAACAACTGGACAACAACGGCATAAAGAATTTCGTCCTATATCGCTGTCCATTCAGATTACCATCGATGAAGATCAACAGCGTTCGATGGTGCATTAGGTGCAAGGAAATTCCTGCCCAAACCATTACACTACCTTCACCGAAACAGTTGCATTCCCACATGCTAGCATCAAAAAAACATTCTCCTCGGCGGCGATACACTCTTGCCCTACCATCAGCACGCCATGGACAAAATCATGATTCATCACTAAAAAGAACTGTGCTCCAACTATGCTGAGTCCAGCGAACATGCTGGCGAACCCATTCCATTCCGACAGTATGGTGACATTGGGTAAGGATTGGTCCGTGGTATGTGGTATGGGTGCCTACTTCGGATGCCGTGTTCAGTGAGTCTATTGCAGACAGTTTGTGCACTGATTATATTGTTAGTTCTGCAAGGGGTAATTGCTGCTGCCCTAGTTGCTGGAAGAAAGTGATCCCGCAAGTGAGACCTCCTGATGTGTTGGTCTTGTGCAAGGGTCGTAACTCTTGGTCGACCTGAATACGGTCAGTCGGCAGTAGATCCAGTGGTTCTGTACCTTCTAATGAGATGGTAAATAGTGACCATAGTGACTCTGAATTCAGCAGTGAGCTCATCTGGAGGTATCCCAACCTCTGATTTTCGGTTAACCATGGCATTTTTTCACTCTTTAGACTTAGAAAAGTTTTGACGGTTGGGGACGTTGACCTGCACTTTATGTTTGCCCCTCTTGTTATTTCTGTGCAACATGTTTGATAAAATCACAAGCACGACAAAATTCATGCCTATAAAGTAATCTATAGTTAACAGTTATAATCATGGCACTATGCTAAGGGTGAACAAAATTATCAGTTTACGGTGATAGTTATTGCAGATTCAGCCAGTGCATGGAGGTTTCTTTTTTCAGGTTTGGTTTCTTTTTTATTTTTTTTAAAACCTCTGTTTCGGTTTGGTTTTTCAGTATTATTTCTAGGCCCTTCAATTAATCTAAATCACTATTGTCTTACTAGAAAAGGCCATAGAAATGTCACCTGAGAGCTGTTTAAAGTGTTCTATGTCCTACTGGTAGTACTGGGACATAGCACACTTCACTAGTACTCAGTTGACGAAGTGATAATATGAATTTGTAGTAGATTGTATGTGATTTGCTTATTTTCTTGTTGTATATGTTCCATTTGGTAAATGCTCTACATCAGTGGCAGTGCCAAGAGGGGGGGGGGGTCAGGAGGGGGAGCGCTATCCACTTTTCTTGCTGCCCCCCCCCCCTCCCCCAAACCAAACTTCAAATTGCTATCTGACTCAGTCTGAGAGCCTTTTAAGACCACATCAGGCATTGTAGAAATGCACACATATGACTCCCATGCCGTCCAAATATGATTTTTTTTTCTGGGGCAGGGCTCGCAAATTCCAAACCAATGGGTGGGGGGACACATGCTCCCACACCCATACCCCTGGTTAGGTCTACAGCCTTCGCGAGATGGCATAGGCATTTTGACCTTGGACCATCACATCTTACTTAGCACCCCCCCCCCCGCCCCCATCCCTGCACCCCCCCCCCCCCCCCTGGTGAATCAAAATCCTGTCATCGCCACTGCTATACTTTATATAGGCCTACCTGTTTTGTTATTTTGTGTTCAATTTTAATTTCGATAAAATAAATAATTTGGACTTGTAACTTTTCTGTTATGTTTAACATCACCATAATACAGTGACTCCATTTACTGTCCTGTTCCTCGATCCCTCACTGGACCTCTCTCCTCCTTTTGAAGTACTGAGCATGATCTCTCCCTCATGTTATGTGCAAAATAAAAAGGATTTACGGCTGAACAAGTATCACATGGGAAATATATAGTCAACGCAAACAACACTATATAATTTTGATTATTATTTTATTTCATGCATTTAACCCTTTACCCAATGCAGACGATTTCAAAATTCATTATTTTAAAAATGATTTTTTTAAATTATTTTAAAAAATTTCAAAAAACCATATCATGTGACCCCTCTTTGGAACTCGTTCCAAAGAGGGGGTCACATGATATGTTTTTGTTGAAATTTTTCGAAAAATAATATTTTTTCAGCAGCTGTATTTGCATATTACACTGGCGGATGCGGGCGATTCATTGGGTAAAGGGTTAATTTGAGATAAATATGACTGAAATAAAAAAATGAAGAAAAAAATATTCACGTGTTGCGAAGCACACCTAGTTTCGTGCAATAAACACCCACACTCACTGGCCATAGTTGTTCTTGTGTAGGCCCCACCGACTATTCTCACAGGGTGTGACTTATACAAAGGTAATAGTAGCCAGGAGCAGCAAAGCTGGGGGGCACAAGGGGCATGTGCTCCTCACCCCCCCCCCCCCCCCACACACTTTTTTCCCCAATTATGGGTACCCTAACAGGACATATTCTGACATAACGTACACAACCCCTATGGCCATATTGACTGTGGGAGATAGTAATATAGTTCTATCAAAATTAGCAACATAATACTATCGGTGTCACTGTCCATTTTATATATTGAGATATTGCACATCGCAAGTTTGCAACTAGCCATAATAAGCACAGACTACATGTATAATAATGGTAAAACTAGTCCAAACTCAGGGATTTTTCTAGGTGACGACAGGGGCCGAATATGGGCCCCATTCCCAATGAGATTTAGGCATGATTTTTCCCAATTTCTAACATAAAATTCCCAATTGGTACCCAGTGTCAACTTCATCATAATAATTGTGATTATTTACTGTGAAAGTAGGCCTTATTATGATGATAAAAGAACTGTAAAACCATAATTTCAAACAATAAAACCAACTTCTTCATTTTTAATGTGCCTGTAGAGAAGAAATGTGCATTTTTCTCCACTCTGCAGTGTCACCAGAATTCCCAATTTGGTCCAATGAGATGGCATTTTTCCCAATTGTATGGGCCCCTGGCCCCATTCCCAATGCCCCTAGAAAAATCCCTGAAACTTGGACCCAAAGTCTGTAATGTAATTTTTTGGTTTGGTACGTCCTCTGGATGTACCAAACCAAAAAATTACATTACGGACTTTGGGTCCAAGTTTGGATTATGGTAAAACGTGCGCATTTGTACACCCCTACAGTTAACCAGAAAAAAAATTGTGCCCCCCCCACACTTTTTTGGAGCTTCCACCACCCCTGATAGTAGCAGGGGAGTTATTGTAGCTGAAAATATTGGGTTCGACATATAAGTGGGAGCGACTTATACACAGACATAATTATACAAAAATAATTACTTTCGGATTTGCCTGTTCTTCTGATGTTCGCTGCCATTTTCAAAATGAGATTACGTAGGGGTTGTTGTAAATTTTGAAGTTTAACGTCAAAGTAAGCAAAAACCGTATGGCCGTTTTATGTGCACCTGTCAGTTCGGTTTGTGGCAAAAACCGAAACCCTACCGAAAATCAAAAAAAACCTTCATGCTCCAGATTCAGACAATGTAGAAAATCAAAAGAATCCCTGAGAATGTATGATTTTTTTTTTCAGACATTATACACATTATCCTGTGATGTTATCAGTACATCTGATGAAGATAAAACATTCAAAGTAGGAGCACTTGCTGATTTGAAAATTGTTGTTAACAGCGTTGATTTTGAGAAGACATCACAACAGCAACTTGTTTATGAAGTTTCAACAAACAGTAAATACTGGGCATTTTGTGGAAAAACTACAGGTATACTAAATACATGTTGTGTTTCAGTTTCAGAGTCCCCCTCTCCTTGTAAATAAGTCCATTTCCCGACTTTGTAATGACACCATCGATGACAGCTATGCTCATGCATGCAAGTTGTTATCACAAAGAAGAAACAATGAAAAAGAACCCATTACTCAACACAAATGATATCAAAATTTGATTCACAAAGCAAGCGATTAACCCCTGATAAAAAATTTCAACACAGCCATATCATGTGACCGCTCATTAGAACGAGCTCATTCAAATTTTTCTTTGCTAATATTGGTATGAATATTCTTTGCTAGTATTGGTATGCATATAAGTGCTCAAGTACCCCCGTCACAACATCATGTTTCAGAATATCTCGGCAATAGTAATAACGGGAATTCATTTTTTATAACACCTACTAATAAATATGAAATAATTAGTTGCGCTAATAAATTAAAAGGCAAATCAAGTACAGATAGCAATGATATGTCCACCAAAGTGCTGAAGGAGGTTGTATACTAGATAGCAGACCCCCTGTCACACATAATCAATCTGTCTTTCGCTGTAGGTAGGGTACCAGACAGAATGAAGATAGCCAAAATCATTCCTGCCTTTTAATCTGGGGATCCCTAACGTTTTACCAATTATCGCCCCATAAGTATTCTTCCAACATTTTCAAAAATACTCGAAAAACTGAACATCTGAACTGATGGTCTGATTTGAACCAAATTTTATATGTGGTATTATTGAGTCATAAGTACTTGATTCATGAAAAAAAAATTTTTATACTGTACCAATGACCCAGACATAGCTGGTGCTAACTCTTAAAATATAGGGCCAAACACAAATTTTGCCCCCCAATCCCCAAAATTTGCATCTAAAACTAAAGAAAACATGTCCTGAGAGGCCCTCCACACTTCGCCCCTACTGCGCATGCGCAGTGTCAAGGACGTTCCGAAATTGGCGCCATTTATCATTCTAAGTTTGGCCCTTCATCAGTTAACATCTGACTGATCTTTGTGCTTTTAAATCTCAGTTTAAATGATGCCAGACACATAAATATTAGTGAAATGGTGATTCTAAGGAGGATAGAAAAGGAGGAGAGGAAAAGAATGTGTGACAGAATATTATCAGGGCTGTAACTTAAAATTTTTTAATGAAATTATGTTAAGTTACCTATTTTCAAGGCAGCAGCCATTTTGTTGTCATTCTGATTATTTAGTTACACTGTTTTTTCAAGTGTTTTTCCTCTCTCCCTGTCCTTTAAGTTCCCCCTTGCTATTCTCCCATGCTTTTGGCATAATTTCTGTAATTATTATTACTAAAATTTCTTGGGAGTTTTAGCTGAATAACAGAATGAATTCTGTTCTTTCCCCATGTTTACGTCTTCACCTACGGGTGGTTAGGCGTTGTGTTCTGCATCTACCATCTGATGTTCTGCAGTTTCTTCCCTGGAAGTCTCTGTTTTGCATCAGATGGTGTATTTTTGGTAACTGATTTCGGGCCTGGGTGCCTGGAGTCTTATTTTAGTGTTTTTACACTCATTGTTTACATTTACAACAGCCCTCTGTGTGAGGGGGGATTTCTAAATAATAATATCTTTATGTTATTTTAATCATAACTAGATACATTATTATTGTTCATAAGTGTTGAATAAATTGTTTAAAATATTTTAAAAATTTTTGTCCACACTTAGGCTTGGGATCCATTGGGGCTCAACGTTACTTTTCAGAAACTTGGGCTGTTCTGAAAAAATATTTTTTCAAAATATTTTGATTTCAATTATTTTTTCTATATTAATGGATCATATTATTATTATGTATTTTGATTGCCAGGGGTTAGTGCGAGTACCAGGACTTGTTTTCTTTTCACATTGAAAGGATATTGATCAATTGTTTTAAGAGGAAGTCTTCCTCTGACCTTATTATCATTCTATATGTGGTCAGTGTACTCGCATTAACTCCTGTTCTGTATCGTATGATTTCGATGACAATATGGGAAGCGTATGTCACGGTATGTTGTTGGGGATTTGGACACTCCGGTCCTTTCCCCGCAGGGTCACTCTACTTTATCAATTTCTATTTCAGACGATCAAGATTAGGGTGATGTATCTGTGATGTCTTCCAACAGTGTGCCTCCGTCGTCACAATTAATGAAGGGCTAGCGGAAAAGTGCTCATGTAATACGCCAATTGCCTAAGAGGACCCTAGTAGGTTCAACGGCCTTTGACGTCCGCTAGCTCGCCCGGTGTAGCGTCCATTCACCGAATGGTTCGGCAGCCGGGTTCGTCCGTTGCGGTCTAGAAGGAATTTTGGGGTGATGCGAGCACTATAAAATTAACTTAATGCACACCCAGTGACGGCGGATCGGAGGGAGAACGGAGGAAGCCTTTTAGTCCGGTTCATAGCTCGTTCCGGTCCATCCGGACGGCAAGCGAGAGAGGCCCCTCTCTCGTTCAACAACATCTGGCCCCAGATGTTGTGGTACAAATGTGTCGTTCGCGGAGCATACGTCCGTCGCTCGGGACGCTCCGTTGTATAGGCAGTCCGCTGTGACTGCTAAGGCTTCCTCTTCTCGTCAGCGCACACGACCGCACCTTGGCTGCTTGACCGCCGATATATTACCAGCTTCGCCGATCAAGGATTCTTCGGCGACCAGGTCACACCATCCGGCAGCCAGGGATTCGAGACCGATGGACTCCAGACGTTCGCATAGGAAAAGTATGCGGGAGCCATCTGATGCGGAGCTGCCCTCGGCGAAGCAGCGATAGACTGCGCCTCCGCAGGTCTCGACGCCGGACATTCTTGTGCACATAGCACAGCTTATCGCAGCATCCCAGCAGCCGACAGAAACGGTGTCGGATCGAGAATTTTCCGACAGCGCTGGGTCGGTAGCCGGGGACTCGAGGCCTGCAGACTCCGGCCGTTCGCATAGGAAGTGTGCGGGAGTCAACGTACACGGAGCTTCCAGCGGCAATGCATCGTAAGTCCGCTACTGCACAGGCCTCGGGAACGGACGTGCTTTCCTTAATAGCACAATTTATCGCAGCATCCCAGCATCAACTGAATCTGTCGCATATATTTTATCCGACGATGCTGGGTCGGGACGCTCCGCGGAAGCGGGTACGGACGTCCGAAAGTTTCATCCGGTCCGACGGGATACCGAAAGGGATTCGGTGGATTTCAAGCTTTCCCTTTCGGAACAACATATGCTGCGATGCCGGATAAGAAACTGATAGCGTCGGTGGACTTAGAAATTTTTGGTTCGGTTCAGGGACATCGTCCCTCAGTTCCGACATAGTCCAATAATGTCACACAAACTTTTGAATTATTGAACGACGCTATATATATTATTATTTTATGCTTGCTATCCAAGCATTTCTGGTTTCTTGTTCGAAGAGTTATGGAGATGTCTTTCAAAAGTGTGCCTCTGTCGTCATAGTTAATGAAGAGTTAGCGGCAATAAGTGCTCATGGATTATGTCTATCGCTTACGGAGTGACATTCGCTAGCTCACCCGGTGTAGCGTACATTCATCGAATGGTTCGGCTGCCGGGTTCGTCCGTTGCGGTCTAGGAAGGAGATTTGGGTGATGCGAGCACTTTAATTACTTTAGTACTCACCCAGTGACGGCAGATTGAGGACAGATCGGAGGAAGCCAACAACATAGGGGACCGCATGTTGTGGTTCAGATATTTTACATTCGGAGCATATGTCCGTTGCTCGGGACGCTCCGTTATATTGACAGTCCGAGAGACTGTCTTTAATGCTTCCTCATCCTCACAGCAGGGCACACGACCGCACATTGGCTACGTGACCTCGAGTATCCGATCAGTTTCGGCATTCAGTGATTCCACAGCGAATAGGTCGCGCCATCCGGTAGCCAAGGGACACGAGGCTTATACACTCCGTTCGCTCGCATATTGGAAGTATGCACGGGGTAACGATCTCGGAGCTTCCTGCGGCAATGCATCGTAAGACCGCTGCTCCTCAGGCCTCAGTGACGGACGTGCTATCCGAGTTAGCACAGTTGTTTCGCAGCATCCCAGCAATTGACGGTTTCTCGGTTGAATCAGGAATTATCCGACGGCGCTGGGTCGGTGCGGTCCGCGGTTGCATCAAGCTACGGACGACCGAACGCTTTATAGGGTCCGACAGGATGGCGAAAGGGATTCGAAAGATTTCGAGTTTTCCCTTTAGTAGTATCGGAAGATGCCTTTCATATCTTCTGGCATTTCTTCCAGTGATTATTTTTCGGACTTCATTGCTGCGATCTTGGATAAGAGACTTATAGCGTCATTGGACTCGGAATTTTCGATCGGTACAGGGACTTGGTCCCTGACTTACCGACGCAGTCCAATATTGTCATTACAACATGTGTTTTAATTTTTGACGCTATATATTTATATATATACAAGCCTGCTACTAAGCATGATAGTTTAGTTTCTTGTCCGCGTGGCTCATTTCTGCCATTTTATCTTTTTTACATATAGTTTATTTTGGCAGAGCAGGGCATACCGAGAGTTCATATGCGTCTAGACGGTGTGATTAAAGACTGCATATATTCTTTTTCGCTGTTTATGTCTTTTCCAATTTCAATGTTGGGAACGACATTATGTATAGTAGACTTAACTTAGACGCTTTATTATACGTAATCCGCCTTACTGAGGCGTTATCATTACGTCTTCAAGAAAAGATTTACGGGATATTATTCTCAATGTAATTTCTTTTGAGGGCAGTAGTTTGTTCACGTATAACTCCGCCCTTCAGTGGCTGATTGGAGTTGGTTAGACGTGATGCAGCCCTAGCTACATCCACGCGTGGATAGTAGGTTAAGAACTCTCTCAGAGTCGCTTCGTTCTCGGAGGAGCTTCTCTTCGACGGCAACTTTCCGGCAATCCATGAATTGCTTGATTTATACATTCTCTTGTCTATCTAGTGTTACAAGAGATTCAGACTGGGGCAAACATTCGGTGGTTGACTCAGAGAGTGCCGCCGCAGTTGCCGGACCCGAGTGTGGCTGTTATGACGGTTGCCAGTCAAACAGATTGGGATATATACTGATCCCTACGGATTCGAAGTGCCAGGGTCTTTGGGTTCCGCAGTCTTTTAGCTATCAGTTTAACTTCCGCGGAATAATGTTTTTTAGGCTTGCTTTATGTCATTGCATGAACATTATTCAGAAACGCATGCCCAAACTCCTGTCCTTTAATTCGACAGTAGTGGCGTATCTCCGGAACCAGGGAGGCACTCTTTCGTTTCCGTTATTCAATTTAATGGAAAGAATCCGTCTGTTGGTTATAGTACACCAAGTTCAGTTTTGGTCCGTCATATTCTGGGTCGTCTGATTGTTTTATCGCACTCCCGTTCTCTTACGGGTCGCTTGTTGCTGTCAGAATGGACTCTCAACAAACAAGTATTCAATCAGATTTGCTATCTATGGGAGCGCCCAATGATGTTTTATTTATGACACAGCTTGCTAATCAATTGCAGACGTATGTGTTGGCTTGTCCAGATCTCTGAGCTAATACTGTTAACGCTCTATTGATCTATAGGACGGAATGATAGGATACGCGTATCCTCCGGCGCTGTTGTTTTAGCAGGTATTGCTAAGATAAACAACCACAATACATTTATGTTGATAGCATCTCTATCTTCACAGAGATCATGAGTAATTTACTCTCTTGTCTACTGTGGATCTTAACGTGAAATCTTCCTCTATGTGAGGATCTTTTTTCACTGGGTAAATCGTGTCATCTTTATCACAACCAGCAAGGTCGCAACCTTCATGTATTCCGTTGTGTGGTCCGTATTGCATTGTAAGCACTGTACTGGACGAGCTTTGGACACGATTTCTTACTATAGGAGATCCTCTTCTTCGCTATTCTATGCGACTAAAGTGGAGGCTCTTCCGTCGTGGTGTAGGGATCATTATGTTCATATGGTTGATCCCTCCATACTACTCATTGCTATTTTTTAGTATACTTGTTTCACAAGATCTACTGCAGCCTGTTGTTATTTAGGTTATAGGTTTATGTTACCTCATACCTATGCACTCTACGATAGTTTACAATTGAGTCTTTTGTCTCTTTATCTAAGTCAGTTAGTAACTTTTTGATAAATAGACTTAGAATCTTTAGATTAAATTCCTATACGGATTTTAACTTCGGTTCTTATTTAGCTAAGTAATCATTTGAACCTCTGGAAACAGTAGTTTTCAAATTCTGACCTTTTAGACAGTAATTCTGTTGGTTCTCTTTTACTGTAGAGTCAGTGAGTTTCATGCACTATCAATGGATGATTTTCACTTTCATAGTTTCGGAATCAATACTTCCGTTACTATTTAGGTTGGATTGTTGCATAAGAGTTAGGCTCCTATTATCCGGAACCTATTATTTTAAGGTCCTTCCGTCTTCGTATGGGCATAGGCCTTTACTCTTTCCGGGGACAGTTTATAAACAGATATCTGTTTATTACAAGGGCGTAAGCTTCTTCTGTCTTTGATGTCTAGTAGAAGGACGTTACGCTCCATTTTATTGTTAATGGATTCTATTAACTAGCGTACTGCTTATGGTATATCATTGGCTTAGCAGTTGTGCTTAAGATTTCGGCTCATGAAGTAAGAGTTCTTCTACTTCTTGGGCTTACATTAATAGTGTTGCTATTATAGATTTTTGAAGGCTGCTCATTGCGCTCAGCCATCCACATTCATGAATTTTATCTCAGAAATATCGAGTCCATTTCTGGAGGCCTCTATTGTTAGGTCTATTATCTACTGCTCAGAATGTCATTCACTTAACAGTTGCTACTATAGCTAGGTAGGCTGTCTGTTTCGGCAGTGTCTCCGTTCGGCTGCCCTCTTCGCTCTGGGCTATTTGACCCAGGGCAAGAAAAAGGGGGGGGGGAGGGTGTTCCCTTGGGTCACCTGTTTTTACTATGAAAACAAGGGGATACCTCCTCCGGAGTTAGAATTCTGAGCTGTTATTGGGATGGTTGTTTAGTGAGAAGTTTAAGTTTATAAAATTCATTCAAGTCTTAGTTTTTAAAGTATAGCTTTTGAATATTGCATATGTCAACGGACATGATTATGCAATTCTCACACACTTTTAGGAGTATAAGAGTCTCTTTTCTCTAGACTTACTTTATTATTGGCTTACTTTAAAAATTATTAGTATAAGGATTATTGGATATTAATAGAGTACATGGATGTATGAAGCTCAATTTTTGGAAGGTGTTGTATCTTTCTAATTTATCATAAATAAGAAAGATACATGTAAGGCCTATTACTTCTTTTCCCTACAGGGGATGACTCTATTTTATTTTATTGAGCGTATTCCATTTTGCTCTATGTCCTTGGCCCTCCAGCCTTTTTACTATTCAGCTATGTCTGGGTCATTGGTACAGTATAAAAATGTTAAAAAATTTATAGTAATTTATATATTTTTTATACTTACCAATGACCCAGACGGGGATGGCCCTCCCAGGAGTTGGGAACTCTTGCCTCCCCACTGAGTACATAGCGCTTACCAGGCACTGGTTATTAGAATGATAAATGGCGCCAATTTCGGAACGTCCTTGACACTGCGCATGCGCAGTAGGGGCGAAGTGTGGAGGGCCTCTCAGGACATGTTTTCTTTAGTTTTAGATGCAAATTTTGGGGATTGGGGGGCAAAATTTGTGTTTGGCCCTATATTTTAAGAGTTAGCACCAGCTATGTCTGGGTCATTGGTAAGTATAAAAAATATATAAATTACTATAAATTTTTTAACTTTTTTGTGTCCCCGTGGGAACCCCAGGAGCTAAAAATATAAATATTTTCAAATACCCATATTTCCCAAACCACATGGAAGAGAGAACTGTTATTTGGCGTGAAGCATCCTTAGGAACCATCAAATGGAATCATAAAAAAATTTGTTATCGGTTGTGTAAGGGTGTTCCATGGGAAGGGGGAGGTCATCAAAAAAAGGCTGAGTCAGCATATTTGCAAAAATAAAAAAAAAAAATAAAAGAATGTTCTCCACAACCACTGATCAGAATGTTTTGATATTTGGTATACAGAATCCATAGGGGGTCAGATACAAATGTGTTAAAATGAAGCCCCTGGTTCATTTTTGGGCTCAATACAGGAGCCCGAATTTTTAACTTAGGGCAATATGGTTAATGATCTTTAAAAATCTTCTACTTCAGATCCACCGGACAGAATGGTTTCGTATTTGGTATGCAACATCTTTATGGGGGAGTGGGTGGGGGGCAGATTCAAGTTTGTTCAAATCAAGTGCCTGGGTTAATATTTGGGCTCCGTATGGTAGCCCAAATTTTAACTTGGTGCAATATGAGGGAATTTCTTTCAAAAACTTCTTCTTCAGATCCATTAATCAGAATGCTTTCATATTTGGCATACAGCATCTCGGGGTGAAGGGTGGGGGAGAGGTATCACATTCGGATTTGTTAAAATTGAGTCCTCGGATTCATATTTGGGCTTCTTAACTTGGTGCAGTATGAAGGAACTACTTTAAAAATATTCTTCTTCAGATCCATTAGTCAAAATGCATTCATATTTGGTATACAACTTCTCTAGGGGGTCAGATTATTGTTTGTTGAAATCTGGTCCCATGGTTAATATTTGGCCTCTCTATGGTAACCCAAATTTTAACTTAGTGCAATATGAGGAAATTTCTTTAAAGATCCACCAGTCAGAATGCTTTCATATTAGTTAAATACACTATCTCGGGGAGGCGGGGGATCAAATTCAAATTTGTTAAAATCGAGTCCCTGGGTTCATATTTGGGCTTCCTATGTGAGCCCAAATTTTAACATGGTGCAATATGAGGGAATTTCTTTAAAAATATTTTTCTTCAGATTCACCATCTAGAATCCTTTCTTATTTGGTATACAACATCTCTAGGTGGGTCAGATTCTATTTTATTATCCTATTTTAACTTAGTGCAATATGAGGGAACAGTCTTTTGATTTTGTAAAATGCAGGTGCGAAAAGTGTGGCGCGGACCATTTCTAATTCGCAAGTGCCATTTTCCCAACTTTCTAAACGCTGAGCTATTGTGATAAAGTTACGAAAATGACGATGTTTTAATAGAATACAGCATGTGATGATAGTGATGGACCATCTATCATACACACGCTCCATTCTATTGAAAAACATCCTCATTTTTATAGTGACGTTAAGTCACATTTATTGGGACATAACAATAAAATAAAGATCACATACTCACAATACATGTTCAATATTTCAAACATTCTTTTTAAAAAAAATAAATCCATAAATTAAACTGATATGCATGCACAGAATCAAAAGTTGAATACACAGTTTGAATAAAGAAAAACTGGAACTGGGAACAGTAACTAAAAAAAATATGGAATTGTGACAGGTACGTTTACAGTTTTTTCTAGTGGAGCCATGTACACAGGTGTTTCGTACACTGACGTTTCGTACACTGACTGTTTCATATACAAAAGAAGACGTTTCGTACATATATCAAAGAGCGTTTCATACACAGGCAATTTTATAGGTTTTTTAACCCTTTACCCAACGAATCGCCCGCATCCGCCCACGTAATATACAAATTCAGCAGTTGAAAAAATATTATTTCTTATCAACCTACCTCAATTGTTTACGACAGGCTTGCACTACAGTGGAAGAACCTAACTTGGATAAAATGCTCTCTATTTTAATCTTTCCCAAGATTTGGGAAAGAAAAGTGGTGTAAAAACACCATGAAAAAATAAGCCAAAACTGGATCGAGAGCCATCGGCGCCACCAAGTATGGGATGCTCTTCCATAGTACAACTCCACGGCTTCCGTAAAACAGTGCGCAATGCGTCAATTCGCCATTCTTTTGATTATCCGCACACGTGGTGGATGTGTCAGTAACAGTGATATTTTAACTCGTCGATAATGGTTTTCCTGTAACTGGATTATGGATCTGAAGATTGTATAATAACAGGACTGTGTTTTATATATTCTCGTTAATATTTTCAACCACATTCTCATTGTTTATTATTTACTATTCCGTTTTAGCGAATGTTTTGTTTTCGACATCACGCGATTCGACAATTAATTTTTCGGTTGATGAATTAATTTTTGGAGATAGGTGTCCATCTGGGACTGTCTGGACAGGATTTCTTCACTCTGTTGAGGGCTGAATTTCTGTTTTTTCGGTCCCTGTCGACCGTCTGGGTTCTGTCATGTACCCACCATTTTTTTTCTGCCACCTTCTCCCGTAGTTGAGGATGTTCTTCTACTTTCTGTTTCTGTTGAGTTCACCTTTTTCTTCTACTGCTCTCACCTCTGTTATTTCCAGTTCGGTTCCTTTTGGGCAATTCCTTTTGCCCTCGCCTTGGTGCGTTCTCGTGGCCGTTTCTTCGGCACCCGCGGGTGGTGCAGAACGCTGTCGTTTCGGGAGCCCCCCGACTCGACCACGTCTGGTGTGAGTTTGACCCCCTCTGTGGGGGATGTGCAGCTCCTCCCGCCCCCGCGGGGAGGGGGGACACTGTCGTTTTGGGAGCCCCCTGACTTGACCACGTCTGCTGTGAGTTTGACCCCCTCCGTGGGGGATGTGCAGCTCCTCCCGCGGGGGGTGGGGAACGCTATCGTTTCGGGGTCGCCCGATTCGACCACGTCTGGTGAGAATTGCTCCCCCTTCATGGGGGATGTGCAGCTTCTCCCACACCAGCGGGGGGTGGGGAACGCTGTCATTTCGGGGCTTCCCGACTCGACTATGTCTGGTGAGAGTTATTCCCATTCCGTGGGGAATGTGCAGTTTTTTACCGTGGTGGATACTGCGGGAGCTGTTGGATTTCTGGTGAAGAGATGCCTGGTTCCAGGACTATGCGCCCTCTCCAGTCGACATCTGAGGCTGTCACTGGGGTTGTGACTCCTCCTTTGGAGGCCGAGCTTGGTGGCTCTCTCCGCTTTTCCTCCAGTTCCCACAGCTCCTGTCGTATCTGCTGCTACTGCTGTTCCATCTACAACGTCATTGGGCACCGTTTTTAGCCGGCCTCGGCTTATCCCTGCCAGGGTCTGCAGGGATGTCTAGTGTGGTTGTGGGGTATCGGCCTCAGCCTTCCCCGACTTCCACCCGGCGAAGTCGGATGGGGCTGCCGACTGAACCCCCTACTGTGTCCTCTCAGCCATTGAGCACAGTAGTTTTATACCTGCGGTGGTCTGCTGCGGTGTCTCGTTGTGTAGACATGGGGGTATCGGCCTCAACCTTCCCTGACTTCAACTCGGCGAAGTTGGAAGTGGCTGCCGGCCGGATTCTCTACTGTGGTCTCTGCGCCATCGAGCACCACAGATGTCATTGGATTCGGATGTTCTTAGTGGGACACTATGAACTCCGTGGCGTTTCTGTCCACTCATTCTGGCCACACGACCAGTTTTGGGGGACCAATGTCTTTTGTGCAGCCTGGACCTTCTGCCCTGCAGAGGTTCGCGGTGACTCTCATGAGTTCCCGCTATGTTGATCCTCGGGGTGTGTCACACCCCTATACACGTCTGCCTTCAGACGTTTTTGGCTGCCGCCCGTCATCCCACGTCGGGTGTTTTGGAGGATCGTGACCCTTCGCTGGTTAAGAGGGTCAGAGGTGAAGCCACTTTGCCAGTTCGTTCCCCTGTCGAACCGGCCAGTACGGGCAGTGAGCTTAGGGAGGCCCTCTCCTTACTCACTCAGGTTCTGCAAAGAGCCTTCATATTGCTTCCAGCGAGGCAGCGAGTGGTTTCCAGGCGCCCCCATGGCGCCACCTCCCGGGATTGGAAACAGGCCGCTTTCTGATCCCCCTGGTGTTCCGACACCATGGGAGGCGTCGGCTGGTTTGCCCACGATGGACTATGTGTCTTCCGACTCAGGGGAAGAGTCAGACATGCTTGATGTCGAGAGCCAGCAGTCTTCGGATTGGGGGCAGCTCTTGATTTCATGTTTGGGTTCCTTCCGGATCTCAAACCATCTAACCAGTCGACAGTGTCAGCCAGGCCGCGATCATCGGTCGCGCACCAACAGCCTATGGAGCAACCCGCTTCTGGGCGTCTTCGACCGTGCCAGTCGGTACAGTTGGTTGAAGCATTTTCAGCCTTGGACTCTAAGCTATGTTCCAAGGCTATGAAGGCTCCATTCACCAGGGTTGACACCTTTTTTGCCTCCGGCACGTTATCGTTCCTACGATTCCGCCAATCCGTCGGTCTACCAGACTTTGACGGTTTTGGATCAGGACTCCAATTTCCTCGGGCTTTCCAAGTCCAAGTCTGCCGTCATTCCGATGACGACTCTGGAGACCACTTTGGGCTTATCGAGAGAGATGCTTGATATGCTTTCTCTCTCCAATCACGTCGTCTTCAGCTTTAGCTGCTTATCTGCCCCCAGATAAGTTTGACGAGGTACAGGCTCTTTTGCGTGTGCTGTCCAAGGCACTCATGCATCTTTCTCACACGCATGCCTGTAACACGGCTAATCTGGAATTAGTTCGAAGGGACTCTGTGCTGGACACAGGCCGATCCCTTCCTGAGGAGCAGTGCGCTACTCTTCGATCTGCTTCTTTGGCAGGTCCGCAACTTTCCCATGGTTCTGTGTTGATGGTCCGGGATGACGTCCTATGTCATTCCAAAGATCAGCTGCTGTTTCTTCAGCTTGATCAGCCTTCTAGGGTAGGCACGGGCCGTTCAAAGCCTAACAAGTACCCTCTGCCTCTGCGAAGCAAAGGGGCTGATCCTTCTGCTTCTACTTCTTACTCAAGGGGTAAGGGTAAGCATCGGCAGTCTTGAGGGAAGTCCCAGGATTCTTCATTCAGTAAAGGAGGTGTTTTCTCCTCTTGCGAGCCTCGTCGGGGTTCGAAATGAAGGTCCTCACCTCGACTCGTCCCAGGTTGGAGGAAGGATAGCAGAGTTCGCAGACCATTGGGCCACCATCACATCCGATCCTTGGGTGTTAGATGTTGTTTGGTCCGGGCTGCGAATATCCTTCCGAAGGCACCCCACTCTGTCCAGGGTGCCTTTTCCAACCACAGTTCCTTCAGACATTTTACGTTGGGAACTTTTGTCCACAGAAATAGACAATCTCCTGACAACGGGGGCGATTGAGGTCATCAAGAACATTAGGTCAGTGGGTTTCTATTCCCGCCTGTTCTTGGTGCCGAAGAAGGACGGCCGAGTTTCCTGAACCAGTCTATCATTGCTCCCAAGTTCAGCATAGAGACTTTCAGGTCGGTCCTCCGTTCAATTCACCAGGGAGATTTCGCTTCCAGCTTCGACCTGCGAGACTCTTACTTTCACGTTCCGATTCATTGTGCGTTACGGAAGTATCTCAGGTTTGTTTTTCTGGGGCGAGTTTACCAGTTGAAGGCCATGCCTTTCAGCCTCAACCTGGTTCCTTGGGCCTTCACCAGACTGATGTCGCATGTGATAGCTTTCCATCGCACACAGTTCAGGGTGACTACTTCAGCATATCTGGACGATATCCTCCAGGGGCATTCCAATGCTGCCTTACTGGAGTCGGATGTCGCCACTCTGTTGAGCTTGCTCAGGTCGCTAGGTTTCAGAGTCAACGAGGAGAAGTCAGACCTGGTCCCTTCTCAGTCGTTTTATCATCTGGGGATGGCTTTCCCCACACAATTCAGTTTGGTGGCGGTTCCCCAGGCCAAGGCTGTGATTCTCTCAGCTTTTGCTCTGACTCTGTCCCAGTCCACTTCCGCGATGACTCGGAGTATTCTCCGTCTAATCAGTCTCTGCTGTTCGGTGATGGATCTCATTCCTCTAGGTTGGCTACGTGTCAGACCTCTCCAACACTTTCTGCTCAGTCGTTGGAGGTCGAATGTAGATTTTCTGGATCTGGTGCTTCAGTTTCCAGAATATCTTTATCCTCACCTTCTCCTCTGGGCGGATGTCCAGTGGCTTTCGCAGGGTGTTCCTTTGGACTTACCCACATCCGATCGCGTTCTGACGGCAGATGCCAGCGATCTCGGATGGTGTGCGACGTTGGATCCTCTCGGTCTTTCCATTCACGGGATGTGGGACCAGTATCATTCAGCTCTACACATCAACCAGAAGGAGCTTCTTGCTCTTCTGAGTTTCGGGCAGTGGATCCCTCACCTGTCAAATCGCCAGATCCTTCTGTTGTCCGACCATTCGACGGTGGTTGCTTACATTCGGAACCAGGGCGGCACGCACTCTGTTCCAATGTACGAATTGGCACGGGATCTTCTACTGCTCGCTCAGGATGTCCACGCCGGGGTGGCTGTTCGTCACATTCCTGGTCGCCTGAACATCCTAGCCGACTCCCTGTCCCTTCGGGGCAGAGTCATTTCCACCAGGTGGATGCTCCACATGGCGGGTTCCATCGATCTCTTGCGACTCGTTGGAACCATCCAGTGGACACTTTTGTGTCCCCGTGTCCAGATGCTCTGGCTTTCGCTGTGGATGCTCTGGCTCTCCTTTGGGATGGTCTTGTCGGCTACGCCTTCCTACCTCAGGTTCTCGCCCAGATATGAACCTGCAGTCGTCGAATCCTTTCAATCACACCCGTCGCCTCGGTGGGTGTGGATCAATCTGCTCCGCTCTCTGTTAGCGGCGGTTCCAGCATGTCTCCCTCTACCTCGCGACTTTCTTTGCCAAAGTCACCCGAGGAGGTTTTACGTTGACCCGACTTCATTGTGCCTTCACACATGTCCTTTATCGGGTCCTGTCTCCTCCGTAGTGGTTTTTCGAGACACGCAGTGGAGTTGCTTTTCTTCTTCAAGGAGGCACTCACTCCACTGGTTTAGCCTCTGTGGCTAAGTGGAAGGTTCTTTTGTCGATGGTGTGCGATCACTCTGTTGCTTCTGTCACTCCTTCGATCACACCGCTTGCGGAGTTTCTGGTATATGTTTGTTTCTGGGGGTCTCCAGCAATGGGTACATGTCCATGTTTCGGAGACATTTTTTCATATGTGATACCGCATTGTTTCGACACTCATCCTTCACTCTCCAAGCTTGTTCAGCTCTTTTCCTTGAAAAGGCCTAGGACTTTGCAGTTTACTCCAAGATGATCACTTTCTTGGGCGCTGCTCTGCTTGGGGGTGGGGGGGGCGTTCACGCCTTTATCCTGGATGAATATGAGTTCTCTCACATGCCAGATCTCTCCTGCATCCATTTCTTGATGGATTTGTCTTGCTATTCGTGCAGCTTCCGCTCGTCTAGCTACTGGTGATTGTATTACCATTTGTTTTTTCTGCCACGAGGTGCGTGCATTGTCTTCCTCTTTTAATAACTCTGTCATGTTGTCGGATGACGGATGTTATACTGGCAGCCTTCTGGAGAAATGCTACATTCTCCTTATATCTGCGACAGTTGCAGGAGCCGATAGAGAACCTTGGTCCTTGGGGCCCTCTTTCTTCAGCTCAGGCTGTTGTCTATCCCAGCCTTTCAGCTTTTTTCAGGGTCAGTTCCAGCTTTGTGCTGTTACTGCCCTTTCTGTCTCTGTGTCGCACTTCATCATACGCCTCATCTTTCATTGTCTTTTCTAATGTTTGTGATGCTATGGTTTGATAGGCCTAGGGTTCTCTTCCTCTGTCCATGGTCCCAGTGCTATTGAGTTATGTGTGGGTTGGTTATGTGATTCCCTCCAGCCTTTTGTCTATTCATCCTGTAGTAAACATTTGAGGTAGGTTGATAAGAAGTATAAATTTTATAGTAAATTTCCTTTCTTATTATACCTACTGAAATTGTTTACATGGAGGCCCTCCCGTCTTATTCGGGTAAGAATCCTTCCTCCCCGCTGATCCCATAACTCCAGTGTTGTTCGGAATCAAAAGAATGACGAATTGACGCATTGCGCACTGTTTACGGAAGTCGTGGATTTGTACTATGGAAGTGCGTCCCATACTGGGTGTGCGCCGATGGCGCTTGACCCAGTTTTGGCTTATTTTTTCGTGGTGTTTTTACAACACTTTTCTTTCCCAAATCTTGGGAAAGATTAAAATAGAGAGTATTTTATCTGAGTTAGGTTCTTCCACTGTAGTGCAAGCCTGTAGTAAACAATTTCGGTAGGTATAATAAGAAAGGAAATTTACTATAAAATTTATACTTTTCAAAAAATTTCAACAAAACCATATCATGTGACCCCTCGTTGGAACGAGCTCATTGAGCTCGTTCTAACGAGGGGTCACATGATATGGTTTTGTTCAAATTTTTTGAAAAATTTCAAAAAATGATATTTAAAATAATAAATTTTGATATCGTCTGCGTTGGGTAAAGGGTTAAGTATTTTTTATATGAAATAATAGACTACTTACTTTTGTAAGGTATTATAATTCAATATAAAAAAAATCCACATCTGAAATATCACGGAACAGAATTTAATATTTCCTAGCACCACAGTATGTCGTACATTTTGAAAATATTGTTAGGAAATAAAATGAACCTCAGACTGTAAAAACATCTTTCTTTGATGAAAAATCAAAACATTATGATGTGAGCTAATTGATGGTTGATCAGCTTTGATCAGTTCTTATGATATGTGATCACAGCGTTATTACACTGGACTCAAACTCAAACCAAATAAGATTATTTACATCAGTATGTTATTGTAGTATTTTTACTTGCGGGTTGTTATCTTTACTTGGCCCAAGACAGTCAAAGCCCCGTGTTCGAAACGTCCTGGCTTGTGTACAAAATGCCCTAAAAGTTTGTGTACTAAACATTCTAAATTACTGTGTACGAAACACCCCGTGTACGAAACGTCCAGTTCCCCAATTTTGTCATGTTTAAATTGGGACGCACTGTGGCATTAACTGTTGATTTTGTCATGTTTGAAGGCACGACATAGCTTCTGGACTTCTTTTGAAAGTGCAACCTACACCACAACTGTACCATGTAGTTGTATATTACTGCCTAAGGCCATGCACACGTGCCGCTGATGCTTGATGAGCATTAACCTCCACTTGTGTTAAGGTAATTCAAACATTCAAATAGGCGATCATATAGCATGCTGCTTTTTGCCAAGGTGTGGCATTAGTGGCGAGGAGCTTTTCAAAATTGTGTGCAAGCACGATGACGCACCTCAAAATTGAAAGAATGTGAGGGAATTTCTTTAAAAGTCTTCTTCGACAGAAACACCTCTTAGAATGTTTTGATATTTGGGATACAACATTCTATGGGGGTCAGATTCACATTTGTTCAAATCGAGTCCCTTAGTTAATATTTGGGCTTTTTATGGGAGCCGGAATTTTAACTTAGTGCAATATGGGGGAATTTCTTTAAAAATGATCTTCTCCAGATCCACCTGTCAGAATGCTTTTGTATTTGGTATACAAAATCTCTAGGAGGTGAGATTCAAGTTTGTTCAAATCAGGTCCTTGTGTTAATATTTGGGCCCTCATGGTAGCCCGAATTTCAACTTAGTGCAGTATGAGGAATTTTCTTCAAAAATCTTCTCCTTCAGTTCACCCAGTCAGAATGCTTTCACATTTGGTATACAGCATCCTGGTGGTGGAAGGGAAGTGCTCAGATGCAAGTTTGTTCAAGTTAAGTTCCTAGGAAAATAGTCAAATTCATTGCAAAATTCTAGGTTGATATTTGGACTCCCCAAGTTATGCATTACTGGAAATTACTGGGCATTATTTCTGTGATAGCATCCCAGTACTAGGAAAAAACCCATCTGGCATAGACAACAGAGTTATAAATAATTAAATTACTTCATTCCTCTGTAGTGTTAACTTGCTATAGATGCTAATTAAATCCTTTAAACAACTATTGTCAGGTGAGCACCTTAGGCCCCATGGAGCCTCTTGTTATACCCCCACAAAACAAAGTTTAGGGGGGTCTATAGGAGTCAAGTTGTCCGTCTGTGTGTCGTCATCATCGGTCCGTTAACCATGTAAACTTGTAGAGTGAACACTTCCACAGTTTTAGCCACAACATGATGAGGGGAATTGAGTGACATAATTTTTTTCCCGCTCGGTTTCAAAATTGCCGACTGGTGGCCATATTGGATTTTACAAAATACTTGTGGAGCAAAATACTTCAACAGTTTTTACTGCATTCTCATGAAGCTCAGTATAAATGACCGACATGATGAACAGCAGTGTGTGACATAATTATTTTCCCGATTGGATTCAAGATGGCCAACTGGCAGCCTTGTTGGATTTTTTTTACTTACAAAATTTGAATGCCTCTTCCAGTCACCCACACTAGGTGGTATGCCACGGTTAGGTATTGCTGGAGACAGACCATCTCTAGTCTTGAAATTGTTTTAAGAATGAGATAAAATGAAAATGCAAAATTTTGTATCATGTGTTTTCTATAAAGGGTTAAAATCTGTTTGTAGGAAATACAGTACAAGTCAAAATAAGTTGTAGGATAACCTCTATAAACTGTGACAAAATTTTCTTCCCGATCGGATTTAAGATGGCCGATTGTCAGCCATGTTGGATTTTTTTTACTTACAAAATTTGAATGCCTCTTTCAGTCACCCACACTAGGTGGTATGCCACAGTGGGGGTATTGCTGGAGACAGACCATCTCTAGTCTTGAAATTGTTTTAAGAATGAGATAGCATGAAAATAAAAAAAATTGTATCGTATGTTTTCTATAAAGGGTTAAAATCTGTTTATAGGAAATACAGTACAAGTCAGAATAAGTTGTAGGATAACCACTATAAACTGCGCATCTTTCTCTTCCTACACTGATAAGACCAGAAGTTGACATCGTTTTATGGAAAGCTCTCACTGAGAGAATTAAGGTGTTACTACCCAGAGACATTTGAGACAACCCTCTAAATTGAAACATGAGCATTAAAAGCACAAATGTAATACAAGTGGCACATTAATTCCCATGGGCTGAAGACGGTGACAGCCGCTAACTTCACGTACGTTAGCATGGCTAAATACATGTACAATGAAAACAACCAAACATTACAATAATGAGGTTCCTATAAGGTGTACACTGTACATTTTATAGGAACCTCATTATTGTAATGTTTGGTTGTTTTTGTATTATCAGGATTCGGGTCTTGTAGATTTCGGTCCATTCTCAACTCAATAATACAGTATACATCAAAAGCAGCGATGCCACGAAGGCGTTAAACTGTGTTAGTTTCTGCATTAGTTAACTCTAATATTGATGCAGTGCTTATTCACACAAATTGCTTTTACTTCATTCCAACTTCTAAGTACCAACACTGAACAATGCAAAGAAACTAAAGAGGTTTTCCTCCCACAGTTTTCTGACACAATAATGGGAGCGCTCGAGGCGACATACCCCCATTATTGTGTTAGAAGATTCTGGGACTGGGAGTGGGCCGAAGGCCCTTAGCTGGATATTTCGGTTGTATAGATGGGGGCGTGAACAGGTTACGACATGCAAATCTATAAATAGCGAATTGGCCACTGTTGGCGGTGTGTGGTTTTCTGGGAATCTGAAACTGAAAGTGAAACGATGCGGACTGACAGAATTTTGCAATGAATTTGACTATTTTCCTGATAGAAACATCAAAACTAGAAGAGTTTGCTCCTTATTTCAACCGATGTCAACATTGTCGAACACTGATTCATTTTCATCGAAGCTTCGTTTGACTAACGAATCGGCCAACTAATCGAGATCGGCATACAAATACTAAAGTGATGTCGACATCGATTCGAATACTCGAAGCTTCGCAGGGCCCTAGTCATGTCTACTTGAGAACGTACCCTTTTGGTCGTGATTGATCAACCTGTATGGCTGCCCGAGCCCAAAACCCAAAAACCATTAGCACAGTCTACAGGTCGTATTTATGAAGGGATTTCATTGCAACTTCGTAGAATGCCTCTGTATAAAGCCTAGATGAGAACGTCTCCGTTTTGGGCATGATCTGTCAACCGTGATGGCTGCCCAAGCCCTAAACCCAAAAACTTTTAGGGCAGCCTGCAGGTCATGTTTAATATGGACGGATTTCATTGTAACTTGATACGATGACTCCGTATGATGTCTACATGAGAATTTCCCCATTTATCAACCGTCATGACTGCCCGAGCCCAAAACCCGAAAACCTTTAGCACAGTCTATAGGTCATATTTATGGAGGGATTTCATTGTAACGTGATAGGTTGACTTCATATAATGTCTACATGAGAAAGTCCCCTTTTGGACTTGATTGGGCAACTGTGACAGCTACAGGTGCCCGAAGCCCAAAAACCTTCAGCACAGTCTACAGGTCATATTTATGAAGGGATTTCCTTGTAACTTTGTAGGATCAATCCACATGATGCCCAGATGAGAATGTCCCCTATTGGTTGCGATCATTCAACCAAGATGGCTGCCCGAGCCCGAAGCCCGAAAACCTTGAGCACAGTCTACATGTCATATTTATGAAGGGATTTCATTGTAACTTGATAGGTTGACTTCATATAATGTCTAGATGAGAACATCCCCTTTTGGGCAACTGTGATGGCTACAGGGGCCCGAAGCCCAAAAACCTTTAGCACAGTCTACAGGAAATATTTATGGAGGGATTTCATTGTAACTTGATAGGTTGACTTCAAAAAATGTCTAGATGAGAACGTCCCCTTTTGGGTAACTGTGATGGCAACAGAGGCCCGAAGCCCGAAAACTTTTAGAATATTCCACATGCCAAAATTATAAAGGGATTTCATTGTAGCTTGGTAGGATGACTCCAAATTTGTGGTTAAAAACCCAGACAAACACCACCACCCCCTACCCCCTACCCCCCACCCCCCAGTTAGGGTTTTTTCTTTCCCCCCCCCCCTCCCCAGGGGGTGGGAGTGGGGGGCAATTAGGCACTTTATTTCTTTATTCTTCTTTCGTCAAAAATGCTGGTTTACAGCTTTTTTACAGTTTTGGTTAAAGTTTGTGGTTAAAAATGCAGACACAAATTATCCCCCCCCCCACCCCCAATTAGGCTTTTATTTCTTGTCTGGGGGGTGGGGGGGGTGGGGAGGGGGGTGATGTGGGCAGGGACCAGCTGTGAGGGCAACTAGGGCGATTAAGTCGCCCTTCTAAGCCCAAAGTCGCCTAGAAAAATAGTCGGGGCGATTACAAGTCGCCCTCTAAAAATTGGCCAAAATGAGAAAAGGCTGAACTGAGTGATGCGAGGTTTACATGAAAACGAGTATTTTCAAAAATCGAATGTGCTCGAGTGTGATAAATGGGCATTTTAATTCGTCAAATAAACGTCCATTTATTTGAAATCACACGACAAGCAATTGTCCATTGTCGCTTTTGGCAGATTTTTTTATTTCTATTTTGTTGCGTTCCAGTCGGAGCTTCAAGTGTCGAAACGAAAATAGGTGACTTACGCGACTCAACAAACAACCCAGTTTGAAAGTAGGTTACGTCGCTTAGGATTCCAAAAATGTATACACAACGGACGTATTTTATAACACATTATTTTCATTTCGATTTGCTGACGACTGTTAACTGTTGGGCTGTCTATTCCCAGAAAAACATGAATGGAATTGAAACACATGAAAAAAAGCTTTAGTGATGTCAAGAAAAGCTTTGTACAGGACACAAGTGTGCATGTGGACGATCTTGAAAAAGGGTCCTCCTAAACATCGGAATGACATGAAATGTCGCGGAATGACACCGGAATGCCATAAAAAAGATGCGGAATGACATTTCTTTTACAAAATACTCGACCCCAGAATGTATTTTGTGTATTAACTAACAAAGTACCTCCCAAGCAACCTTCTTACATCTGGTCCTGTTCACACTTTCAGACTTAGGAAATTATTAGCTTAGTAGACTTTGTTGAATGGCAACCACAGGAGGATGATGGGGGATTGGCACGAAGAAGAGGTGAGGGGTCATGAAGGAGAAGGTAGCAGTGGGGGATTTTCAGTCAATAATTACATTGTGATTTTTTAACCTGGCACAGATGCATCATAGACAACTGGACCTGGATTATTTGTACGTTAATGGAGGACCATAAATTGAAAATATGAAGGGGCGGCGGGGGTGGTACATGAAGTCTCCCTAAAATTCCCCCCTTGGCTGGTCCCTGGATGTGGAGGGGGGTGGGGGGTCTGTTAGGCACTTTTTTTCTTTCATCAAAAATGCTTTTTTTAAAGTTTGTGGTTAAAAAAACAAACACTACCCCCAGCCACCCCCACCCCCCACACCTCACCCCCCCACCCCCATGGTGTCAGGTATTTTTTTTTTATCTGCTCAAAGTGCATTCTGAAGCATTTAGACTGACCACTTGGAAAAAAATGGACTCCCCTGACACACCCCCACTCTCCCCACCCCACCTCCTCCTCACCCAGGGCCATTCATGCAATATTTTTTTCTTTGGTACAAAATGCATTTTTAGCCTTAATGTTTATATTCAGGGCTATAGTCATGACTTTCGTCCATCCATCTGTCTGTCCATCCATCTGTCTATAAACAATTGGCTTCCGACTGATAACACCAGTTTGGATTATTTTTTGATTTCAACCAAAGTTGATATGTGTATTTTCTGGCTAGTAATACAGGCCAGGTTTGAATATAGGTTCCACAACTCCCCCCCCCCCCCCCCCTCCCCCCCTTCCCCCCCTGTTAACAAAAAATGGCTCTGACTATTTTGCGTCTAAGCATTGCCATTCCTGGTACAGTCGGGCTGCATGCGTGACATCACTCTAGCTGTTGATAGTTGTCAAATAAATTGCTGTGTGCAATATCGATTAACCCATTCACATGCATGTGTCGGTCCGTGAATTTTGTTGTTTCAACGAACATTTAAAGTATATTAAATGGGTTTTCTATATGAAAAATGACTGGGTGCTGATATGACATTTTGTGACTCAACTTACTATGATGGAGGTTATATGACATTTTGTGACTCAACTTACTATGATGGAAGTTATATGACATTTTGGAATGTTTATGTCTCTGCCATTTTATGAGCTGTGCCATTCAACCTAGGATTGGTTTGTAAGGGCTTCCTGCTTATTTCACTTCACTTCCTCCTATCAGAAACAAGCTGATTGCCTCCCTTTACAAGTCAGGAATTTTGAGATAAGATATTTTTTAATCAGGACACCTCGTTTTTGGCAAAATACTTTGAAGATATGACATTTATAAACTATATGTGAACATTTCAGACCAAACATCACAATTCACACCCATCAATTAACTTCTGTTCTTGTACATCTTATGTAATTGAACCCGCTAATTCAGAATTTGTAAAAATGTGTTTCATCTCATAATGGGAGATAACAGGGTAGCCGTGGGTCCTTGAAGTGCTTGAAAGTCCTTGAATTTCAAAATTGCTTGCCAAGGCCTTGGAAGTCCTTGAAAAATGCTCATAAACCCATCAGATCATTGAAAGTGCTTGAATTTGAAAGATGGTCTTTAAAAGCTATCTGCATGGTTCAAATAAGAAAATCGTTTTTTTTTAGCACCGGTTTTCTAACATGAGGTTGCAAATGAGAAACCATGCACATGTACAGTACGTGGAGAGTGTATTATCACTAAATCACCCACAGAGTGGAGCTTCCCCCCAAGCAATAATTGCAAATTTGTTGCAAAGCATAACCAGCACAAGCAAAGTTTCAGCCAGTGGACCTCCGGGTTAAACCCGGAGGTCCAATGGCTGAAGCATTGCTTGTTTCTTGTCGATATGTACAACATTTGAAAGTTATAGCCTGGGTGATAACTCCACCCTGTGAGTGATTTAGTTACAATCCACTCTCCACGTACTGTAACACGTACAGCGATTGACTATCAATGCGCAGACTTCTTCTGTGTTGATTTTTATCCAATCAACATTAGCAATGCATGGAGGATCTTTGTTAATCTTATTGGTGTGTTGGGGAAAATGTTTTTCCGCATCGATATTTCTTTTGTGAGTGAAAGATTGTACAGTGGAACCCTGTTAATTGAATAGCCACTTTGCCAATGAAAGTTATTCAATTAACAGGAATATTCAATTAACAGGGATTGTGCCACTTTCCTGTATTCTAGAGATCAACTTAGCATTTATTCTATTATATCTTGTTTGACAGAGCTCCATGAGCTCTGTCAAACAAGATGTAATAGATAGAATGCCTGTATTGGATGTACTTAGGCCAAATAGGTCTATACGCAAAGGAAAACTGGGGAGAGTCGCAGTCATTTCTCGACATGTTACAAGATTTTTTATTCAATTATCAGGAGTTTACTCTCTTACCTATATTCAATTAACAGGTCAAATTTGTACTGGAGGTAGGTAAATGGTTTTATGTTGGGAAATTCTATTCTGTTAACAGGGTTATTCAGTTAAGAGATATTCAATTAAGTGGGCTCCAATTAAGAGATATTCAATTAAACTTGACTGGCCTCTTTACAAACTGGGTGAACATGTTAGGAAAGTGCAAGTTTCAGGACAAATGGCTTGAGTGTACAGAGTACATGGCGTGGATTTCACATGTTTTAAATGATCCTCACACTGCCAGATGCAAAGTATGCAAAAAAAATTATTAACATTACGGCTATGGGAGAATCAGCTTTAAAATCGTATATCACCACAAAAATACACTGGGACAATTCAGCGCCTGAAAAGTCGGGAGTAACTTTGCTTAATTTTATTGCCCCTGAAAAGGAGGAGACAATTAGTTGTAGCTCAGCAAGTGATATCGCTTTAAAATCACAGAATTCAGATACTATAAGTGCCAAAAATTCGGAAGATATGGCTGTGAATACTTTACAAGTACACACTGCTGAAGTTTATTGGGCCCTAATAAAAGTCCTTGAATTTTAGTTTGAAAGGTACCTGAAAGTCCTTCAATCATTTTCCTTGAAAAGTTTGGAGAACCATGATACAACCAGTTGGAAGCCCACCGATAAAATGCATTTGGTAAAAAATACGTTGAATTGGCTTTCAGATCTTCTTAAGCCTTTGAACATGAAAGGCCACTTTTCTGGCCCAGGAAATGGTTCTTCATATAATTTTGTTAATTAGGATAGCTGCTAAGTAAAGTGTGAGGTAGACCCATGAATATATATTCGATATGCAGCCCCTAGACTGTGCATTGAATATATTAATTGTGTCTACCTTCAGATAATGAATATGGACTCTTCCAATTGCTGCCATTGAACTGACATGGAAGGTACCACCAGGGTTCAAAGGTTTAATAGAACCAGGCCTGAAAATAAACCGTCTGACATTTGCAGAATGAGGTCCCCAGAGGGTGAATTTGATAATGCTATCCCATACAGTGGACCAATTTATCCTCTGGGTACCTCTTTCTGTTTAGTTTTGAGACCTTGATTCAGACTGAGGTTCACAGATGGTAAATTTAGTGATGCTACCCTGCACAGCAGGGTAGCATCACTAAATTCACCCTTTGGGGACGTCATTTTGCCGATGACAGTCTGCTTATTTTCTGGCTTGAATGGAGCTATTACAGTGGATTCTAGAATTCAGCGATTTAATTGGCTTCATGGTATATCCATCTGTAAGGGATTAATTTGGGTTTCAGGTGTGTTTACCATGAATGAGAAAAAGTATTCTACAAGGCTGGATGTGATACCATTAATTGCAGGATTCTTGCCATTACCGACAGTTCACTTGCATAGATATGATTCTACTATTTCCACAGAACTTGAAGGTATGTTATTATCGTGTTCACATTGTTGACTGACAATTGATACTGAACGAACTATTAATTGTAAATAGAATATGTTTTCTTTTCTGGAATTGATATTATAAAAAATTACTAAATGCAGGATTAGTATTTCCAATAGTTCCTTGAATCTGATGATTACTGTATTTACTCTATGTATTGGGACAGCTAAAAATAATTATTTTCACAGGTGTCCTAAATGTTAGAAAATAGGGAAAGAACACAGCCTGGTCTTGATTTAATGCTGAATAAAGTTGTGTGTGATTCGTTTTCCATCACTATATACGAAAATCGCCGTCCAATTTTTTTTTATATTTTCATTTTTGTCTTCCAAAACATAGCTTATGATCCCTCATTGGAACGAGCACATTGCGCTCGTTCCAATGAGGGATCATAAGCTATGTTTTCGAAGCAAAAAATGAAAACTTTTAGTTACTCAAGAATTTTTTTTAGGAGTGTCGTCTGCTACTAGTGATGGAGCACCTGGAAACAAATCTCCTGAATGTCCCAAACTTTGGAGCATAAAAAAAATAGAGTTTTCTGGAAAAAATGTGTGTCCCAAATCATAGAGTATCCCAAAACATAGGGTAAATACGGTAACCGTTGTTTCGCAATCGCATCTGATATTAGTCAATTTTAAGCCATTGGTTGACCATCGGTAGAAGTGTTTGAACATCAGTTCGTGGCAATGGTACATGGAATACAACAGAGTCAAAATTGTTTGTATTTACATTTGACTCTCGATCTCAAACAAGCAGTAATAAATTGACACAATGATTGGCTGGAATCATGATTGATCTAATCTCATTGATTGGTTTGATCTTCCCCTTGATAACTGCTCATGACACACATTTTACACGCTGCACGATGACTAGGAAATAGAACATCTGCAGAAACAAGTCAACAGTGTTGCATCTTTGATCATTGATCAAAGATACCATGCTGTTAACTTGTTTCCACTGAAGTCGTATTTTTTTATATACACATTGTGACACACTCTTGAGGTCAATGAACCAAACAACCTGACTGTACTGTAAAATTAACTAGATCTGGGAAGTTAAGTGCAACAGTGGGTCAGGATCGACAGTACAAGTGAGAGTACCGAAAATCACAACCACGCTTCAATAAACACAAGTCCAAATTTGGTTTCAAAATTGAAAATGCCACATGGTTTCTGAAAGAAATAAAACAAGTATCAAATTACCAGAATGACCACATAATTCACTTATCTATGCTTCTGCTGGCCCTCTGTCAATAATTTCTTTGTATATGTTTGAATGGAATTGAAAAACGAAACTGTTGTTCACTATACTTGCCTCAATGATATTTTCAAGACAGGAAGCCTATATTTGGGGCTTTCAGTATCAATAAATGAAACTCAAAACGGTATTCACACAATCTGTGAACACCAACCATGAAACACTTGAGTAAAATATTCATCAGTTTATCAATTTCCGTTTCTTTTACTAAAGTAGCACCTGCCACTTGCTCCTCATTTATACGGTCGAACATATTTATTTTTACATCTGATTTTGAAAGCTTCATCTCCAAAATCAGTTTCAAACTCACAGTTGAGGTTGGTTGGAAATTTGGGGTTACAATGATCTAAATGAGCAACTTTTTTACTTAATAAATTTTTTAGGGTCAGTGTTTTTTGGGACCTGTCATTTTTCAACATTACAGGTATAGATATGTTATAATTATTTGTTCAACTGATAGAATTAACAGAAAACGCCTTGTTAATTGTTAGTAGAAGATGTTAGAATGTACGGCTGATCTGATAGGTATATGGGAGTGCAGTGGCTCAGTAGGTAGAGGTCAGGCTGCAAGCAGAGAGGTCTTCAGTTCAAATCCCACCTGCGGCAACCACGTTGTGTCCTTGGGCAAGACACTTCATCTCCATTGCCCGCGTGGGGGCACGATGACGCCATGTACTAAGGCATACTGCACGTCGATGGTACGCATGTCTTCAGCCAATCTAACCCTGCCTGTGGTGCAGTGCAGAGTTACGATGTTGGGGAGCTGGCAGCTGCTCGTCGTTGCTCGGTGGTTCTCTCCGGGTACTCCGGCTTCCTCCACCCGTAAAACTGTCACGGTCATGGTTAGCCATTGTGCATAAATATGTGACCTTAAACATCAATAAATAAATAAATGATAGGTATATACGGATGATTTCTATATGCTCAAGGACAACCTCAACCAAAGTTTTTGCTTTGAAAAAATGAAACTGCAACCTGTGTAAACCCCACAACTTTTCAGCTCCAAAATTAACTATATTCTATGCATCCTTAAACATACTACTCCTTTTGGTTGTGACTATCTGACATCTGGCCTCACAATTGGCCATTGTGCCCTCATCTCATCGGCAAGTGAATGACAATCACAATTCATTGTCGGTTACGACTTGAATCCTGTACTCCATGTAAGATTTTTACAGCCTTAGTCATTGTATATCTTCATATAGTGTGTGATATGGCAGCCTATCAAATAATCCTGCACAGTGCCTATGTGGTTAGTCAGTGTATGTTAGCTTAGGCCTAAAAAAAAATCTGTTTCTCAGGCCCTCCTGCATGGTCCTTTTGACTGCCGCATGCTCTCATTTTATAACCAATGTAAACTTAAATAAAATAAAAATGAAATGGTTTATGTCTGATATTTTACCCAAGTTAAAAAAAATTGATAAATTTGTCCCTTGAGCGCAAGAAGGCTTTGCAATGCTTTAGCATTGCAAAGCCTTCTTGCTCTCAAGGGGCGAAATACACCACCACCCATGCTATTCTGTAAATTATGAGGCCTAATATATAAACCAATAATATGAACTTTGATGGCAACGAAATAATTTCAGAAATAAAAAATAAAATAAAAAACTGCTCGCCCGCATGCAATTTTACAAATAATGGCCTGAGAAACAGCATATCAACTTTGTGGGGGCCTTACCAACTGACTCTGTGCATTGCACAGTGTTGGTCACACTTTATGGTTATAAAACCAATTTCATTATTAATGGAAAAACTAATCTTTTATGCTATACTACTTCAGTGCAAAGTTCATCTATATCAACTCTTTATCCAATGTGATTGTCAAAACCAGCCAGTAATAATGTTCCTGAGATGCATTTAAAGTCAGCCTATGGCTCCTCATTGGAAGGAGTTTGAAGTGTTTTTTCAGTGAATTCCAAAAATACAAACATATTCTATTTCTGGTTATTAGCTAGTTATTAGTTGCAGTGAGCACTGAAAACCGTTATTTATCTAAAATATTGGTACCACAAAATTTCATGAACTTATGAAGAAATGCCATTGCATCAGAGAAGAGTGCCCTTGATGGCGAGCAAACAACAGCCAGAAAATAAGCAGACTGTTATCTGGAAACTTTGGTCTCCAGAGGGTGAATTTATCGCTAAATTTACCCTCTGTGAACCTCAGCCTGAATCAAGGTCTCAAAACTAAACAGAAAGAGGTACTCAGAGGATAAATTGGCCCACTGTATGGGATAGCATCATCAAATTCACCCTCTGGGTACCTCATTCTGCAGTCAGACTGCTTATTTTCAGGCCTGGACTTGCTTGCAGTGAAATAAAATCATCATCTGGTAGCTAAAGTGACAACAATAATGGATTTTCATGTAGCACACTCAAACGCTTTGTTTGCATCAATAAGGTGGTAATGGTTGGTCGACATGATTTATTTATTTATTATTTATTAAATCAGAGAAGTGGGAGCTATATTATCGATGCCCTGTATGTTCGCATGTCCTTACATCTATCTGCCCATCCACCCACCTGTCCAAACTTGTATGTGCAACTCCTCCTACATTAGGCCTAAAAAAATAAAAAATCTGTTTCTCAGGCCCTCCCACATGGTCCTTTTGGCTGCCGCATGCTCTCTTTTTATAACCAATTTAAACCTAAAAAAATTTAAAATTAAATGGTTTATGTCTGATATTTTACCAAGTTAAAAAAATTGATGAATTTGCCCCTTGAGTGCAAGAAGACTTTGCAATGCTTTAGCATTGCAAAGCCTTCTTGCACTCAAGGGATGAAATACACCGCCACCCATGCTATTCTGTAGATTATGAGGCCTGAAACTTGAACCAAGAACATGAACTTTTGACTGCAAAGAAGTAATTACTGAAATAAAAAATAAAATAAAAAAACGCTCTCCCGCATGCAGTTTCACAAATAATGGCCCGAGAAACAGAAGATCTACTTTATGTGGCCTTATTGAACCAATTTTTTTATGAAACATTATGACTAGTAAGTGAACATGCGCATATTTTAAAGTTTTTCAGCAGTAACAATTTTAACCAGGTTATCTCCCCTGGTCCTCCAGGTTGGGGGCTGGGCATGTGGCTAACAACCCCATCCCATAAAACACAAATCGGTTACAGAAACTGCAAAGAGAATACAATTATCAACAAGGGATTCAGAAGACCTCAGTCAGAACACTGCCACTATGACAGCTTCAGACGAAAGCCCATCAAGGGAAGTCAGGAGCTCAACACAGAGTCTTTTAGGACCCAAATCCACTATCCAGTTAGGAGCATGAAATGTGTGCACTACGTTTGAAACATCAAAGACAGCTCAGATCATCAGTGAGATGAATAGATACAAGCTGGACATCTTAGGTGTGAGTGAGATAAGACTGCATGATATTCAAAACTGAATACCGGTATCGGTATTAAAAAAAAAAACTGCGGTATACCGGTATATCAAAAACTGTTCAGATATATGAACACAAGTACCACAATCGAGACTCAAGGCATCACAGTTGGAACGAATTAGCATGCCTTGATGTTGCGGTTCGAAAAACCTTTACCCAACGCAGACAAAATCAAAATTTATTATTTACAAAATTAGTTTAGCAAATTATATCATGTGAGCTCGTTCCAACGAGGGGTCACATGATATAGTTTTGTTGAAATTTTGAAAATTATTTTTTCAACTGCTGAGTTTTTATATTACGAGGGCAAAAACAGACAATTCCTTGGATAAAAGGATAATATTATTCATTCAGGGCTACAGTTAAAAAACTCGAAACATCTTGAAAATTAAATTGTGGGTAAATAAATAATGACGATAAACCAATATTTTTGTAATTACACCGGTATTCAATCGATATTGGTTTGAATACCGTTTGATATCAGTTTATCGATATACCGTGCAAGCCCTAGAGTGAGCGCAGATGGAATGATTCAAGACAAAAGGTGACAAGGGAAGGTCAGATCATCCTCTATCCTGGGAAGGATGATACACACACAAGTGGCGTAGCTCTTATTGTATCCAAGGAAGTGGCTAGATCCCTCATGGAATGGGAACCCATCAGTGACAGATTGCTTAGGGCAAGCTATCAATTGAAAATAGAATATGTTTTCATTTTTGGAATTCACATTGAACAAATGTCCACAATCCAGTATAACTGTGTCTATTAGTTCCTTGAATCCTGCACCCTATGTAACAAACTAACTCTGTGAATGTTTACAGACTTAGTCAGTGTATACTTTTGTGTAGTGTGTGATATGGCAGTTAACAATTTTTTATAACCAGAAAGTGCGACTAACCCTGTGCATTGCACAAGGTTAGTCACACTTTCTGATTATAAACAATTTTGTTATTAACTGAGTAACTAACTCTGTGCACTGTACAGTAAAACCTGTCTTGAGAGACCACTGTCTTGAGAGACCACCTGTCTTGAGAGGCCACATCTTCCAGGCACCGATTGGTTTTACTCTATAATGGACCTGCTATGGGAGACCACCGGTCTTGAGAGACCACCTGTCTTGAGAGACCACTGTGACCTGGTACCAACTTGTATTTTTATGCCATAATGGACCTGTCTTGAGAGCCCGCCCCTTTGAAGACAGAAACCATGACAAAAACGTTTTACCTGTTCTGGAATTGGAAAATCCATTGTGGTTATACTAACATAATTAAAAGTATTAAAAGCTCTTAATTGGGTTTCAATTGCTAACTCATTAAAGATTGAGATGTTTTTATAAGACCCCTGTGATAAGATTAGAATAATTGCTGAATAAATAATTTCATACATACCTGAAATGTGACAGATAGGAATAAAAATAAATTTGTGTTGAAAATCTTTTTGTAACAAATTGAAATGGACTGTTTTAAAAATTATAAAAATAAATTAGTGTTGAAAATCTTCAATGAAGATTTTCAACACTAATTTATTTTTATAGTTTTTATAACAGTCCATTTCAAATTGTTACAAAAACTTCATAAAAAAGAACAACTACAAAGTAATTACAAAAATCCGTTCTTCTCCATTTCTGAATTTTGTGGTTGGTTATTCACTGACTTGAGAAAACCTGAAACCTGTTATGAGAGACCACCTGTCTTGAGAGACCACTTTTGTGTGGCCCAAAGGGTGGTCTCTCAAGACAGGTTCTACTGTATACTTTAATGTAAATCTCATCAATATCAACACTTTACCCAACATAATGGCAAAAACCAGCCAGTACTATTCTCAAAAGGCATTCATTCCTAGCTTTAACACCCCTCATTGGTTTTTTGAGTGAATTCCAAAAATGAAAATATATTCTGTTTTCAATTAATAGCGTGTTTTAGGGCAAGGTTGGTCTCCAGATACAGCAAACTTGCCATCCTGCCATGTTATGCCCCTACCAACGAAGCAGAGGATGAGGACAAGGATGATTGGTATGAGCAACTACAACAAGCCATCTCTGAGATCCCCCTGCCTGATGTTCTTTGATAATGGGTGACCTTAATGCAAAAGTTGGAAGTGACAACACTGGGATTGAAGAGGCAATAGGGCGACATGGTTGTGGTAACACCATTAACAATGGTGAAAGGTTTGTGGACTTTTGTATGAAAAACAGTTGTGTGATTGGTGGAACAATCTTCCCCCACAAAGACATCTACAAACGAACATGGAGATCCTCTGTTGACCACATCATAATCAATAGGAAGTGGCGGCGATCCCTTAAAGATGTTAAAGTTCATCGTGGGACAGATGTCGGCCATGATTACTACGTGGTTATAGCAAAGGTAAAACTCAAACTCTGTACTACACCAACCAAGAGGCAGCAACGCAAGGTATGTGACGTCAATAAATTTCACAATCCCGAGACCAGAAGAGAGTTTACCATCAAGTTGAGGAACCATTTTAACGCTTTTGAGAATACTGAGGGAGAAGATCAGGACATTGTAGAAAAGAAGTGGGGTAACATCACACAGCAGAAAGATTGCTTGGCTTCAGAAAGAGGAACAATAAGGAATGGTTGACACCAGATATGTGAAGGTCTATTGAAGAGAGATGGGAGGCCAAAAACTGACTCCTCAGTGCTAAATCACCAGAAAGAAAGAAAGGTGACCTCGGCAATTGTGACAACTGCCAAGGGATAACCCTTCTTTCCATTCCCAGTAAAGTCTTCTGTAGGATTCTTCTAAAGAGAATTGATATAGCCGTGGATGAAAAACTAAGACAGGAGCAAGCAGGATTGTGCAAAGTCTGCTTTGACCAAAACTTCGAAACATCATAGAGCAGTGCCTTGAGTGGAATGCTCCCCTGTGCATAAATTTCATTGACTTCTAAAAAGCATTTGACAGTGTTCACCGTACAAGCCTCTGGAACATCTTGAGAGCCTATGGTATTCCAATTAAAATTGTCAACTTTATTAGGAAGTTCTACGAATAATTTGAATACAGCATCATTCTGGACAACAACTTAACAGAGTGGTTTGAAATCAAATCTGGAGTATGGCAAGGGTGTATCCTGTCTCCTATTCTGTTCCTCATTACCATCGACCGGGTGATGCACCAAACAACATCTGACTGTCCACGAGGTATCCAGTGGAACATGTTTGCACAGCTTGAAGACCTTGACTTCGCTGACGATTTGGAAGTCATCTTGTCAACAAGAATGCAACTTCAGGGAACGACTGACAGATTCTCCAACTATGCCAAGAAAATGGGTCTATACATCAACAAGAAGAAGACTAAAGCAATGTTCATTAACATGCCACTTGACCGACCATTGATGGCGAGAGTTTAGAGAATGTAGAGGAATTCACCTACCTTGGTAGCCTGATAAGCAGTGTCAGTGGAGCCAAAAAGGATATCTAAGCCAGACTTAACAAAACTACAGGTGCTTTCAGCCGACTATGCAACATCTGGAAGTTGAAACAGTACAGCATCAAAACCAAGATCAAGCTTTATAACAGCAATGTTAAGTCAGTACCTTTATATGACTCAGAATGTTGGAGGGTGGTGCAGCCTGACATGAACAAAATCAATGCCTTCCAAAACAGCTGCCTCAGAAGAATCTGCAACATCTGCTGGCCAAACAAGATCTCTAATGAGCACCTGTACAAGAAGACAGGATGTAGGAACTCGTCCCTTGAAATAAAGATGAGGAGAATAAGATGGCTCAGCCACATCCTGAGGATGCCCAGTGAAAGAATTCCAAAAGCTGCACTAAGATGGACCCAAGTTGGGAAACGAAAGAGGGGCAGGCGAAAGACCACCTGATGGAGGACACTGATGACATAGCTGGAAGAGATTGGACTTACATATGGTGAAGTAAGTGCCCAAGCTCAAAATCGTGACAAGTGGAGAAAAATTATTGCAGCCATATGTCCCACTGGGGATGAAGTGGATAAGTAAGTAATCTCCCCTGAATTTAGATTTATTTTGGATCTTCAAATAAGATTCTTGAGTGCAACTCCTCCAACATTGTTGAACTGATTACGATGAAACTTCTCAAACATTATAACTAGCAAGTGAACATGTGCATATTCTAAAAATTTTCATCTGTGACAATTTTAACCAGGTTATCTCCCCTGAACTTAGATTTATTATGGATTTTCAAATGAGATTCTTGTGGGTGCAACTCCTACATTATTGAACCAATTTCGATGAAACTTCTTAAACATGACTAATAAGTGAACAATCGCATATTTCCAAATTTTCCATCTGTGATGATTTTTACCAGGTTGTCTCTCTTTAAGCTTAGAAGATTTAATATAGATTTGTGCATGCAACGTCTACATTTTTTAACTGTTTTTGATAAACATCTCAAACATTATGACTAGCAAGTGAACATGCGCATATTCTAAAAATTTTCATCTGTGACAGTTTTAACCAGGTTATCTCCCCTGAACTTAGATTTATTATGGATCTTCAAATGGGATTCCTGTGTGTGCAAACCCCCTACAATTTAACCAATTTTGATGAAACTTAAACATGGTCACCAATGAGTGAACAAGTGCATATTTCCAAATATTCCATCTGTGACAATTTTTATCAGGTTCTCTTCCCTTCAACTGAGATTTAATATTGATTTGCATGAGAGTTTTGTGTGTGCAACACTTCCGTCTTTAATGAACCAATTGTGATAAAATGTCTCAAACATTATGACCAACAAGTGGACATGCACATTGTCTAAAAATTTTTTATCTGCGACAATTTTAAGTAGGTTATCTCCCTTAGATTTATTATGGATTTTCAAATGTTATTCTTGTGTACGTAACTCTTCCTGATTAGGGCTGTCGCGACTATCATTTTTTGTAATCGACTAATCGTGACCAGTAATCGACGGTTAGTCGATTAATAGTCGCTTCCCATGATTTTTTAGCAAATCATTCTTCTGTTCGTAAAACTCTGAAAATGACAATGACACCAGTGTGTTCAGACGATGTGGGGTTGTGGGAACTACAAATCGGTCCCGACTGAAGCTACATGTAGTCCAATCTTGGACCCACAGTCCGTAATATAATTTTTGGGGTTGGTACGTCCTGTAGGACGTACCAACCCCCAAAATAATATTACTGACTGCGGGTCCAAGTTTGAACTAGATTGAAGCCGATGAATTAAAATGAATTTACCAAAGAACGTTCCTGCATATGTTTCCTTTCTGCAATAAGTTTCTCGAAATTTTGAGCATTGAAATCTATGCATTCCCTCGTCAGTTGTTAAAATTGGATCTTAGTCTGAAGTTCCGAACTTTGAGAAGTGATCTGAAGTTCTGACTTTCATCATAATTTTGTCACTTCCGCGCTTTGGGTTTTCCAATGGGTGCATTTGTGTGTACAAGACTGGAGAAATTCAGAAGAATCTATTCTTCTCGAGTAACTGTGAGTGTTCTTTCTTACACAGTCAGTGACAGTTGTGCAGTCTTCCGGATATGAATGTTAACTATGGTTAGATATTTAAAGTTATTCACCTTCATTGATCATTCACCTCACAAAACAATGCAATTTAGCCCTGACGTGTAGTAGACGTGTACCACCTTGAAAATGAACGACTGACTAAAAATAAAAAACGTCGACTACTTCAATAGTCGACGGTTAGTTGACTAATCGAATAATCGCGACAGCCCTAATACTGATGAGTGCACATGTGCATATTTCTAAATTTTCCATCTGTGGTGATTTTAATGGGGTTGTTTGCCCTTCAACTTAGAAGATTTAATATAGATTTGTACATGAGATTTTTGTGTGTGGAACACCTTCATTAATGAACCAGTTTTGATCAAACTTCTCAAACATTATGACTGACAAGTGGGCATATGCATATTCCCAGATTTTTAATCTGTGACAATTTTAATCAAGTTATCTCCCATGAACTTGGATTTATTTTTGATTTTTCAAGCTCAACATTCAGAGGTACATTCTAGTAAGCCGGAAGTGGGGTTATTAATTGCCTTCAGTGATCGTTATTTATTTATTTATTTGTTTACCAACTGTCAAACTCCCAAACGTACTAACTCCACACAAGCAAGGTTAGCAATGGTTGAAGACAAGTACATCATTGAAGTGCAGTATGTCTTCGCACACTGTGCCACCATGTGGGCAATTGAGATTAAGTGTCTTGCCCAATGATACTATGCAGTTATCCCTGGTTGGGATCAAACTGTGGACCTTACAGTTTGAAGTCCAATGCCGTAACCACTGAGCTCCTTGTCGGCATGATAACAGATCAAAGAGTCTGAGGTGTCAGACACAGTGTTGGATAAACTTAGCTTTGTTTCTCTGTCATCAGTGTCAGTTGTCGGTGAGTGATGAAGGCTTTGTTTTTTCTTCAATAAAACTTAATTATATATTTATTTATTTTTTGGGGTTTAAGGATCACTTCTGACAGCCAGGGTCAGGTCGTGTTGAGCAATGTTACAGGTGGGAGAAGCAAGAGTACCCAGAGAGAACTGGCAAGCAACTGTCAGATTCCCCAATGTACTAACTCCATACAAGAAGTATTAGCATTGGTTGAAGACAAGTGCTCCATCGACGTGCAGCACGCATTAGTCCACAGCGCCACTGTGCCCTCACATGGGCAATCAGGATTAAGTCTTTGACCAAGGACAGTTCCCCTTGGCAAGTAATGAACCAGGGATCTTTCAGTTTGATGTCCAGTGCTGTAATCACTGAGCTACCAAGCTCCCTATTTTCAGTTGATAGCTTGTTATCAATGGCACACTTAATATAATCCAATGCTAACTCTTCTTCTGATCAGAGAGTCCAGCTGTTACTCATCATTGCTTGATGGTTCTCTCCAGGTTCTCCAGCTTCCTTCATCTGCAAAACTATTTGCTACTCTATTGATGCTTGCTGTTAAAAATATTGTTAACCCTTTACCCAACATAGTGGCCAAAATTGGCCAGTGCAGCGCTATTCACAAAAATTACCATTCACTTTTCATTATTATTATTTTCATTTTTTGTCTCAAAAACATAGCTTATGACCCCTCATTGGAATGCGCACGTTGAGCTTGTTAGCTCACCTGACTGAATGTCAGGGTGACCATTTCTGATCACTTTTTGTCCCTTGTCCGTCGCCTGTTGTCCGTCATATGGCAGGAAGGTGGTGTTTGGATCATTTCCTTCCAAGCCACTGGCTGCAGTTCAATGAAAATTCACATCAGTAGCAGTTATATAGGGGCAAATTTTTTTTCTTCAAATTGAGTTTCTGTTCATATTGAGGAGGGGGGTGGGGCCAAAATGCACAAAATTTAAAAAAATCTTCTCATGAACCAGCCGTAGCAGAGACTTGATATTTGGTATGCAGCTTCCATTTGAGGTGTAGACTCAAGTTTGTTCAAGAGAAGTTTGACGGCCAATATTTGCCTTTGTTCTGAGAGGGGCAAGAATTTTTGTCTTGACCAGAATTTCTATTTTCTGAACCGAGAGGCCAATTTGAACCAAATTTAATATTAGGTACTATTGGGTTATAAGTACTTGATTTATGCCAAAAAATGTTTTCCTGCGGCCCAGTGGGAACCTCAGGAGCCAAAAATAGAAAAAACTAAAACGTCCATATCTCCAAAACTGCACGGTACTAAGAATTTTTATTTGGTGTGAGGCTTCCTTCGGGTCCAACAGAAAGGAATGGTAAAAAACAATTGCCATCGGTTTTGTCATAAGGTACTTTTTCGGGACTTTGAAAAAATGCTGAGTCAGCATTTAATAACACTGGGCAATGGGAAAAAATTAAAGAATCGTTTGCTTCCAAACCACTGCTCCTAAAGCTTTCATATTTTTCATATAACATCTTTGGAACATTGATTCACGTATTTTGTGAAATCAAATCCCTCGGTCCATATTTGGGTTCCCGATGGGAGCCCAAATGTTCAAATTAGTGCAGTATGAGGAATATTCTTTAAAAATCTTCTTCTTCAGGTCTACCAATAATAATCTTTTGATATTTGGTATGGAGCATGCTTAGGGGGTAAGATTCAAGTTGGTTCAAACCATGTCCCTGGGTTCATATTTAGGCTGAAAATTTGGGGTCTCAGTCCGGACTTAGAAATTTTGGACCAAAATCCGGAAATGATTTTTTTGTTTTTTTATACGTTTTGGTCAATTTTAAGACAAAAAAATTTTTTTTTTTTTTCACACTGAAAATTTGGGGTCCGGGTGGGACTTCGAAATTTTGGACCAAAATCCGGAAATTAGTTTTTTTGCTTTTTTATGCGTTTTAGTCAATTTTAAGAAAAAAAAAATTTTAGTCTGAAAATATTTTGTTTCCGTTTTTTAACTTCCGAACAAAAATAAAAAAAATCTGTTTTTTTTGCGTTTATCTCAATTTTGGGACGTAAAAGTGCAGGATCTGAAAATAGAAGGACAATCCTGTATTTGTGATGGCACAATCGCTTCATCTAGTTGGTATATGCTTTTCTTAGGAGGGGAGTATGCAGCTTATTCAAGTCAAGTCCCGCACCCTCAGGCCCCCTGGGGCCTCTTGTTCCAATGAGGGAACATAAGCCGTGTTTTCGATTCAAAAAATGAAAATATGTAGTTATTTAAGAATTTTGTTTGCAAGTGTCGTCTGCTTTTCATGTTAGGTAAAAGGTTAAACCTCAGTAGACAATTAGATTAATTGTCTTATGTTCTCATCATGTATTTCTAAATTTCTTTTCTACCCACAGATACATGGAAACAAAAAGAAAATCAGTTGTCTGAATCTGTTGAGCACAGTTCAGGTTCTTCATCAAGAGAGAGTACTCCTGTTAGATTTGTACCATTTTCAAGAGGACAAGTGTATTGTAGTAGTACTGCTAAACAGGTGCGAGTTCAGCCGGAGACTGTTACCGGGGATATTGATGTAGCTGTTATGTAGTGCTATTGATATCTCTTTCAGTCATTAAAGTATTGGAAACAGACAAATCGAGAACATTTTCTGTTAGAAAAGAAATGTCAGTAGTGACCTGTAGAGCTGGTTGGTTTAACCGAAACCAAGTTTTAAGTGAAAGCTTGAACCAAAACTAAAGAGATTTAAAAGCTGTATACTCTCCTCTGTTAAATAATAGTGATGACCAAATAAAAGTGATTCTGCACATTTTGAGGTTCAATAAATAAAAGTGAGGGTGCCAAATAATAGTGATGGCAGACTTACCAAAATTGCAGGAGTGATCACTACAGTTGTATGAAATTCCCATAAATGCCACTCGATAATACCTGTGTTTCACTCCTGTAAATTTGACATGGATCAAAGGAACTCACGGGGTTGGGGTACACAGCAGTGGGAAAAAACACCAAAAAAATTTTGCAGGACCTTTTCACAGGTACACAAATTTTAAATTCTGACAAGCTTGTACATCGATGAAATTTTACAATGTTTTCTTCAAACAAATGCTGTTTTCAAGTATTGTTGTTGTTTTGGCCTACTTGCTGGTCGGATATTCTATTGACAGTAACTCATTTTAATAATCATGATGGAGCCTAATACTCATGATGCTGTCTTCTTTCTCCAAAACTTAATAATAGTGATGTCACTTTTATTTGGTAGGGGAGAGTATATATACAATTCTGAACATTTTTACTTCATAGAACATGGAAATAGGAATGGATATACTTAAAATGAATAGGCTAATATCAATAAATTCTTTGTTATATGACAATCCTTGGTTCTGATAGATATACACTAATTATTAACTCTTAACCATTTACCCAACAAATCGCTCGCATCTGCCCACGTAACATGCAAATTCGGCAGATGAAAAAATATTATTTTTCAAAACATTTCAACAAAACCATATCATGTGACCCTTTGTTGGAACGAGCTCATCGAGCTCGTTCCAACGAGGGGTCACATGTTATGGTTTTGTTGAAATTTTTTGAGAAATTTAAAAAAATGATATTTAAAATAATAAATTTTGATATCGTTTGCGTTGGGTAAAGGGTTAAACCTCAACCTGCTGAGTATGTTTTTCATCAAATCTAGTCATGCATGGCTGCTGTGAAGCAGCCATGACCAGATTTAATGAAAAATTAATCTAAATTTAATTCAAGAAATGTTGTTGAAAAATTCCTTCTGTTTACAGAGCGGAGATTTTGTTAAATGTATCCAAATTATGTTTATTCCACTGGCAAACAGAATTCCATTCAGGGCAGAAATATCCACGAGCAGCATGCAGTCAGTTAATTATCTGAAGGCAATCAGCCATGCTCACTTTGTAATCATTGAAATAATCTAAGTTGCACCAATACTTTCAGTTTAAATACTTTCAAAAGCGCAAATGCAAGATTTGTATAAAATTCTTCAACTACGTTAGTTCAAACTCGTAATGCCGCAAGAAATAATTTCTGGGTGTGGCAGGTCCAAAGGACATACCGCACCAAAGATTTTTTTTTGTGTCCTTAGGGTGCACATTTTAATATATATTTTGGCAGTTTGCTGGATACTGTTATGATTTAAAATGTATCATAGCCCATAATTAACTAAAATGCACAATTTTCTGATGGAAAAAATGTGTGTGATTGAAATAAAACAAAGTAGCTATTAACTGATTAAGTACTTGAAGCCCAATTTTTAGGCTTTATTCTAAAGTACAGGTACTTTAATTTAAAGGCTTCTTATCCTATAAATGTGCTTCATATTATCTTTGAAGTGATATTATTTTATATCTTCGTATCCCCCCAAGGGAACTCTGGGAAGGGAAACAGTGGGTTTTTTTTACTGTGGTAAACAAATTCTGTTTTACTGGTAAAATAGGACCCAGTCACCAATAGTTGGGGTGGAAGTCCACTAAAGTGGGAAACATGGATATAAACGATTGGCAGACTTTGACTTTATCTCCATGTTACGGTCATGATTAGCCATTGTGGAAAAATACAGTTAAAACTAGAAGTCCTGTCATGAAATGCACACAAATAGCACGTTGATCTATGCATAAATATAAGCGTTATGACCATAGTAAGGCTATCAATTTCTGTACGTATGGCCTGTGCACAAGTAATGTTTCAGCCAATGGACCTCCGGGTAACCCGGAGGTCCATTGGCAGAAACATTGCCTGTGTTTGCTGTGATTAAATAGGAGAACCTGCTGTTCTTTCGATATGGCAATTGCGTGCAATTCCTATGCGCAATTAAGCCTAGATAAGCGCCCAGTTCATGACAGGACTTCTGGTTTTAACTGTATGTGAACTTAAATAAATTTAACTTTATCTTCATGTTGCGGTCGTGAATGATTAGCCATTGTGGAGAAATATGTGACCTTAAGTGGATTTAACTTTGTCTCCATGTTGCAGTCATGATTAGCCATTGTGAAGAAATATGTGACCTTAAACACCAATAAATAAATATGTTCTGATTCGTCTTTAAGGGAGAGTGCCAGTCAGGTTTTCAACAATAAACTATTAGTAAGCAGGGTTTCATGACATCAGTGTGTTCATACAAACATCAGATGACACTGAACTTACTCCTAAAATACAGGGAATCCCTGGTGGTTTCTCAAGAAAATTGTCAGGCTGTAAATCCCAGGAATGCTATTGGTTGAAATGTCAAAGGTGACCATCTACATAATATTATCATGTGCACATGCGTCTTCTCACCTCATCTCGTTTCAAATTTGCCGGAATTATTAAATTTATTTTCCATTTATACAGGGTTAATACATGAGTCTGGAAGTCTGGAGAAAGTAACTAGATTCCTTTAGCAAAGTCTACAAGTTATATTTATAAAGGGATTTCATTGTAACTGGGTAGGATGACTCGTTTTAACCAAGTTACACTGAAATCCCTTCATAATTACGACCTGTACTAAAGGTATTTGGGTTTTGGGCTCTCACAGCCATAATGTTTGACTGATCATGTCCAAAAGGGGATGTTCTCATCTAGACATGACTCCGAACCAGCAAAAGAAATTTTGTGATTATTGGACAAGAACTAGATTAACTGTTAAGTCCACTTCAACCCAGGTCTTAATTCTTTAGTACAATCTACACCTCAAATTATTTTTATTGAAAACATAGCATACAGGGAACAGAAATTAACATATTCTCAAGCAAGCCTGAAAATAACTTTCATTGCACTTCCAGACAAAATGTCAGACACCAAATAAATCATATGTGTAATTTAAGAATGATATCTGACATATTACAAAATGGAGTTTGAGTATTCGAAATAATGTGTTCAGGGTGTACATGTACCTTCATCTTAAAACTGCTCAGAATTCATCTAACCATACCTTGTTTGGCAGGGCTCAATGAGCCCTGCCAAACAAGGTATGATTGGTTTCATTCTGAATTGGAACTGAATTACCCTTCAGACATAATTTAGATACATGTATGGCTATATCAAATCATATTCCTTCACATTCTGTTAATACTGATGAGCTGTACAGTCACTTTCTTCACACTTCCTAACATGCCAGGACCAGAAATCACAATAATCATTAATTTTAGGCTTGCTAGTTACGTACAGATTTTCAGCATGCATAATGTTCTGATCACTGAACTTTCTTGATAATTTTGGCATGAGACATTTTGACTGATGATTTTAAACCTCAGTCTGACATTGGCCTTTTTGCACCTGACATTGTCTGACCATTTATTTTCTGGTATGTTCTCAATTATCACAATTCTTGTCTTATTTCCTAATATCTTCATAAACATTGAACATTATCCTTTTCATCAAACACTACACACAGTCAAGTTAAGCTACAGTGTCATTGACACTTTCATTATTTGTATTGATAATTTATTGTTTAAATTGTTTTGTTATGATCTGTAGAGATAATGTAAACCAATAAAAAAACATGGTTCTTGTTATTAGAATTGTGATATTTCTTGTATTTTTTTTATTATGCTCCCCGAAATTTGTTTGCTTTGAGGTATGAACTTTTAACTTTACAACATTACTACAGTAAAACCTGTCTTGAGAGACCACTGTCTTGAGAGACCACCTGTCTTGAGAGACCACAACTGCCAGGCACCGATTGGTTTTACTCTATAATAGACCTGCTATGGGAGACCACCTGTCTTGAGAGACCATCTGTCTTGAGGGACCACTGTGACCTGGTGCCAACTTGTATTTTTATGCCATAATGGACCTGTCTTGAGAGACCGTGTCTTTGAAGACTGAAATCATGACAAAAGCTTTTTACCTGTTCTGGAATTGGAAAATCCATTGTGGTTATACTAACATAATTAAAAGTATTAAAAGCTCTTAATTGGGTTTCAGTTGCTAACTCATTAAAGATTGAGATGTTTTTATAAGACCCCTGTGAAAAGATTAGGATTATTGCTGAATAAACAATTTCATACATACCTGAAATGTGACAGATAGGAATAAAAATAAATTAGTGTTGAAAATCTTTTTGTAACAAATTGAAATGGACTGTTATAAAAATTATAAAAATAAATTAGTGTTGAAAATCTTCAATGAAGATTTTCAACACTAATTTATTTTTAGCCCACCAACTTTAGTTGTGTGAGCTTATGGCATGGCTCGATCATTCGGCGTCAGCTGAGCTTATGGCATGGCTTGATCGGTCAGCGTCGGTGGGACACGTCAGCATCAGCGTACGTGTCCAATAATGTTAAAGCTTCTGTTTAGGTCACTTATTTGCCCTATTTCTATATCATGGCTTTTATAATGCTGCTACATGATGATTATTATCATTTTACCATGATTTAACCCCTCATACCCTACATGTTAGACATTTTTCTTGACATTTTTAGTTGCATTTAGTTTTCTGTTTAGCTCAGAATTTCATGTTTAACTAAGTGTTTAGGTCAGCTGCTGTGCTCCTTCTCTTCCCATGGCACTTATATTTCATCATACATGTTCCTCAGTATCATTGTTCCATGACTAACCCCTCATACCCTGCATTTTAATCATTTTTCTTGACATTTTTAGTTGCGTTTAGTTTTCTGTTTAGCTCGAAACTTCATGTTTAACTTAGTGTTTATGTCAGCTGCTGTGCTCCTTCTCTTCCCATGGCACTTATATTTCATCATACATGTTCCTCAGTATCATTGTTCCATGACTAACCCCTCATACCCTGCATTTTAAACATTTTTCTTGACATTTTTAGTTGCGTTTAGTTTTCTGTTTAGCTCAGAATTTCATGTTTAACTTAGTGTTTAGGTAAGTTTCTGTGTTTTACTTTTAAAAGGTTGTGCTTAGGTAAGCTTTGTCGCATGTTATGAGCCTGTTTGATACTGTTCTTGTGTTTGCCAAAGTTAATATCAAAGAGGAATTTTTGGTGAGCTATAGGGCATCCTTCTTGTTATAATTCTTTTATAAGTCCATTTCAATTTGTTACAAAAACTTCATAAAAAAGAACAACTACAAAGTAATTACAAAAATCCATTCTTCTCCATTTCTGAATTTTGTGGTTGGTTATTCACTGACTTGAGAAAACCTGAAACCTGTTATGCGAGACCACCTGTCTTGAGAGACCACTTTTGTGTGGCCCAAAGGGTGGTCTCTCAAGACAGGTTCTTACATGTTCCATGAAATGTAGGTCAGGTTCGATTTTTACCCCTATGGCATTTACCCTTCCAGAGTTATGCCCTTCAAAATGTCACAAAATGGTAAAATCAATGGCTTCTAGTTGATAACTCCAATTCACTTTGATGTTTGATCTTATAATTTTGCAACCTTACCTATCGTGAAATTCTGGTCAAGTTCGATTTTCACCGTTATAGCATTTCATATTCCAGAGTTAGGCTCCTTGAAAAATCACAAAATGGTAAAATCAGTGGTTTACAGATGATAACCCTAAAGCCCTTTGATATATGACCATACAATTTTGCAACCTTACTACCTACCATGAATTACAGGTCAAGTTTGATTTTCACCGTTATGGTATGTATCATTCCAGAGTTATGCCTCTTGAAAAGTGGCGAAATTGTAAAATCAATGGTTTCAGTGAAGTCTCCAAAAAGTGTCCTAACAAATTTTTTTAGCTCACCTTGATGTTATCAAGCTCAATTTATCTAATTGCTCTCCATCTGTCCGTCTGTCCATCCATGCGTCCATCAGCACCTTGTTTTGGACTTCTCCTCCAAAACACTGGGCCAATTCAAGTGAAAGTTTGTGGTGGTCCCCAAGGGGCATTGCATTTTTGTTCAACTCAACATGCCCAGTCCCATAGGAAGGGGTGGGGAAAAATGCTCCAAAATTTGTTTAAAATCTTCTACTCATGAACCACGGAGTACAATGACTTGATATTTGGTATGGAGCTTCCTTTTGAGGTGTAGAATCAAATTTGTTCAAACGAATTTGGGGAGCAGTATTTCCTTTGTAATGAGAGGGGCAAGGTATATGGCCCCCAGCCAACATTTCTATTTTCTGAGCTGATGGTCCAATTTGAACCAAATGTGGTTTGTGGTTTTACTGGGTCATAAGTACTTGATTCATGCAAAAAAAAATTCCCCTTGCCCCCGTTTGAACCCCAGGAGCTAAAAATAGAAATATTTTCAAACGCCAACACTTCCCAAACCACAGAGAACTGTTATTTGGCATGAAGCATCCTTTGGACCAGTAGAAGTGAATGGTAAAATAAAATTGCCATCGGTTATATCGGGGGTGTTCTGTAGCGGGGGAGGGGGGGGGGGGGCAGCATATTTGGGTGGGGAGGGGTCAGCATATTTGCAAAAATTTAAATTAAATTTAATTTTTTTTCTCCTGAACCAAATATCAGAATCTTTTGATATTTGGTATACAGCATCTAGGGGGAAGGGGGGAGCTGGCAGATATATGTTTGTTAAAATGAAGCCCCTTAGTTCATATTTGGGCTTCGTACAGGAGTCCAATTTTTTTACTTAGGGCAATATGGGGAATAGTCTTTAAAAAATCTTCTTCAGAACCACCTGTCTTGGCATAGATCATTGCTATGAGGGTCAGATCCAAGATTATTCAAATCAAGTCCCTCGGTTTTTATTTGGGCTTCCTATGGAAGCCCGAAGTTTAACTCAGTGCACTATGGGGTATAATCTTTGAAAATCTTCTTCAGATCCACCAGTCAGAATGCTTTCATATTTGGCATGCAACATCTCTGGGGGGGGGGGGGGGGGGCATATTCCAAATTGTTCAAATCGGATTCCTGGGTTCATATTTGGGTTCTCTATGATAGCCCAAATTTTAACTTAGTGCAATAAGAGAAAATTTCATTAAAAATCTTCTTCAGATCCACCAGTCAGAAAGCTTTCATGTTTGGAATGCAAAATCTCTAGAAAAATCAGATTCAATATTGTTCAAATTGAGTGCCTGGGTTGATATTTGGGCTCCCTATGGAAGTTCAAATTTTAACTTTGTGAAATATGAGGGAATTTTTTCCAAAATCTTCCTCAGAATCACCAGTAAGAATCTATTCATATTTGGTATACCTCTATCTAGGGAGGTCAGATTCAAGTTTGTTCAAATTGAGTGCCTGGGTTAATATTTGGGCCCCTAATTTTTAGTTAGTGCAATATGAGGGAATTTGTTTAAAAATCTTTTTCTTCAGATTCACCCATCGAATCCTTTCATATTTGATATAGAATATCTTTTGGTTGGTCACATTCAAGTTTGTTCAAATTGGGTTCCTGGGTTAATATTTGGTCTCCTTATGTTAGCCGGATTTGCACTTGGTGCAATCTGGGGAAATTTCTTTAAAAATCGTCTTCAGATCCACCAATCTGAATGGTTTCATATTTGGTGTATAACATCTCTAGGGGGATCAGATTCAAGTTTGCTCAAATCAAGTGGCTGGGTTAATATTTGGGCTCCCTATGGAATCCGATTTTTAACTTAATGCAGTATGTTGGATAATCATAAAAATCTTCTTCAGATCCACCAGACAGAACGCTTTCATATTTTGTATACAACATCACGGTGGGGGAGGTGGGGGGGGGGGTGAGGGGGGGGGGGAGTCAGGGTCAGATTCAAGTTCGTTCAAATTGGGTCTCAGGGTTCATATTTGGGCTCCCTATGGCAGTCAGAATCTATTCATATTTGTTATACAACATGTCTAGGGAGGTCAGATTCAAGCTTGTTCAAATCGGGTCCCAGGATTCATATTTGGGATCTCTTTGGTAGCCCAAATTTTAACTTTTTGCAAGATGAGGACATTTTTTTAAAAATCTTCTTCAGATCCATCAGTCAGAATGTTTTCTTATTTGGTATGTGACATGTCTGGTGGGCGTCAGATTCAAATTTGTTCAAATCTAGTGCCTGGGTTAATATTTGGACTCCCTATGGGAGCCCAAATTTTAACTTCATGAAATATGAGGGAATTTCTTCAAAAATCTTCTTCAGATTCACCAGTCAGAATCTATTCATATTTGGTTAGCAACATGTCTGGGGAGGTCAGATTTAGGCTTGTTCAAATCGGGTCCTAGGGTTAATATTTGGGCTCCCTAATTTTTATTTTAATTTAGTGCAATATGAGGAAATTTCTTTAAAAATCATCTGCATCTGCTGCACCAGTCAGAATCATTTCATATTTGGTATACAACATCTCTACTTATAGTTCACTACTCAGAACCCTTAGTCTGATTTTAACAAAATTTGATATGCAGCATAAGTGGGAAACAAATATTTGATTGATATGAAAAAAATTAACCCTAGTTATCGTTGGACTCACTGTGTGCTCAAAATAGAAACATAATTCTATGTTAATTTTATAAGGAGCCCTGTAGCTGAAGAATCAAAATTTTTTTATTAAGTGCTCTCTTGAGGTGTGTAATTAAGATTAATTCACATAGGTTGTCTCAAGGAGCTCTTTAGGGGAGCTCCACATTTTGAATTATGATTAACTGAAGAAATGCCATGATGTTTGGACTATTTTAGTCACTCCTAAGGGGCTCAAGGATGGATCCTATGGAGATTGATTGCTCAATGCAGATTTATACTTGGCCTCTGTTTATATCAGGTTCTGTTCAAGGTGCTCGCTTCAGGCCCCATGGGGCCTGTTGTTTGTTTTTAACTTCTGTGGGACTTCATGGCACATTTGGTTCAAATCATCCCATTGGTTGTGGAAATAGAAATTTTGAGTGGAGCCCAAAATGGGCACCTCCCACAAGGAGCTTAAATTTTGATCTACTGAATTCCTTTTAAAAAGCTTGAATCTGAAATCTAAGCATTATTGCAAATGGCTTATGAGATGATTTTTAATGCATTTTAGGCTTCTGGGGCATTAAAAAAAAAAAATTTCCAGCCATAAATCGAGTAGTTATGACCCAATGATGGTACATGTCAAATTTGGTTCAAATCAGCCTGTCTGTTCATGAAATAGAAATTTTGGGTAGAGCCCAAAATGGACATGCTACCAGAGAGCCCAAATATGGCTCTATCAACCTGCTTGAACAAATTTCACTCTCCACCACCAAAGGAAGTTTGAAACCAAATATCAAAGCATTCTTCGAGGTAGTTCATGAAAAAAAGAATTTAAAAATTGTTTTGGCTTTTGGGGCATTACTTTCTGGGAAAAAACTCAGAAGAGTATAATCCAGCAAATGTTTTTTATCAAATTAGTTTAGAATTGTCACAAAGGTTCTGAAGAAGAATACATAATAAATGGTGCACAAGAAAGATGATGACTCAGTGTTTTTCCATTGCCAAATGTTAAAATGGGCATCCCCATATGGCGCCACATCATGACAAAACTGACAGCAATGTTTTGGGGACCATCTTATTCCACTGGTCCTGGGGATGCTGTATACCAAAACACTATATTCAGGTCCGTGCAGATTTTGGAATATGGGCGTTTGAATTTTCTGTATTTTTTGCCTCTGATGTTCCCACGGGACTGGGCATCAACCAAGTACTTATGATCCAATTAAACTAAATGCACAATTTGGTTCAAATCAGTCCATCGGTTGTTGAAATACTAATTTTGGATGGAGCCCAACATGGGCACGCCCCCTCAGAGAGTCCAAATATTGACCTGCCAGTTCGGCCTTGAACATACTTTAATCTTCATTCGCCAAAGAAAGTTCCATACCAAATATCAAAACATTCTCTTTGTTGGTACATGAGAGGATGTTTATAGATTTTTGATGGGGTACAAGAGAGATAATGACTAAGCATTTTCCCACTGCCAACAGTGTTAAAATGGGCATCGCCACACGGAACCCTATGACAAAACCGATAATTTTTTTATTTTTTTTTTTGGTCCATCTGATTTCACTGATCCTAAGGAAGCTGCACACCAAAAAACAAGATTCTGTCCTGTGCCGTTTTTAAAATGCATGATGGGCGTTTGAACTGTTTCTAATTTTTGCACCTTTGGTTCCCATGGGACTGTGAAAACAATTTCTCGGGCACCAATCGAGTACCTAGGACCCAATTATACTACATGCCAAATTTGGTTCAAATCAGCCCATAGGTTCTTGAAATACAAATTTTGGGTTGAGCTCAAAATTGGCATGCTGCACATAGAGCGCAAATATAGACCCACAAACTTCCCTTGAACACACTTTAATCTTCACCACCAAAGGAAGTTCCATACCAAATATCAAGGCATTCTCTCCAGTGGTTCAGGAGAAGATTTTGTAAAGATTTAGGCGTTTTGGGCATTAACCACAGCTCGAAGATGGCAGCAGCTTCATTTGAACAAAGAAAGGGTATACTTCAAAGATGGTCTGCGCCATATGTTTGAATTTCGCTGAGTGGTTTGGAAGAATAGGACAAGTTTCAAACGTTAGCGGATATCGGACACCAAGTGATGGCAATATTTAGCCCCCACTGACTTTCAGTTAGGTGTGCTAAACATCCATTTCAGTTACTCTCCCACAAGAAGATTAAAATCATGATTCACGATGTGTTGTCGGGAGGTGAGCCCATTTGTTTGCTCTTTAAAAAATTATCACGGCACCTAGATATATACAGAATGGCAAATGTTGCCAATGGGTTAATCGATATGGCACGAGCGCCGGCATGGAAGAATAAAACGAGAGACCGCAGACCTCAACTTTTATCCTTCCGCGATGGCACAAGTGTCATGTCGATTAACCCATTCGCACGCATTTCGAGCTGTGTTTATTACACGCCCTCACGTCTATAAAAACAGTCATAAGAAGGACACTCAGCAATTCATTTGATAACTATCAACAAAAAGAACACATTTTATCGCCAACAAAATTTGCGAGAGGAACCCGTATTACTGTTTTGTCCCCTGAGTTCCAATGTGTTCTAATTGCCTACTGGCACATAGAACACATTGGAACTCGGGGGACGATTTTCGGCTATCGCTAGTGATTCTAATTGTAATTGCGTTGCACGATTTGTAGAAAATTCCAGCGAAATATCGCTTCTATTTAAAAATAGACCGTCAACGATTTCCGTTCCGCACACATGTGCGGAATAGGTTTCCATTTTCAGCATTATTTAGTATTACTGTAGATGGGGATTACACAGACATTTATGTGATCATGATGGAAAAATTATTGCTGCAATGATGTTGTACTACCATCTCACGTAGGATTTGTGGTGTTAAATAACAAAAATGTCAAGTGAGTTCGAAGTTTAATGCCAAAATATAGACCATTACGTAGAGTAAAAATTGAAATTGTCTCATCACTTCTTGGATTTCTAACTCCAAATTGCTTGCATGCCTACTACTACAGTACAATAGAAACTCGGGGTGTTTCGGCCCTATCGGAGGCCGAAACTTCAGAGTCGAATCGTCCCAAAACCGAAACGTCATATAACCTCCTTGAACTTATTTCCGAAACATCTCTTTAAAGGATGCACACTGTTCCGTCAGTCGGAGATCCACGGCTATTTTTAAAAACTGTAGGGTGCACTGGACTAGTGCACGGTTATTTTTAGAATCCCAGATAGGTATACTATCAGAAATAGTATAGTACATGTCAGCAAATCAGAGGAAAAGAAAGTCACGTGAGATGTAATATTAATATACACAAATATTGATTAGGCCTTCACTGAGATGAATGTGAAATAATAAGCATAAAACCATTTATTATTATTTCGCCTCAACGAATCGTTTCGTCAAAATTAAAATTAATATTTGTATGTTCACTCCAGTGCCTTAGGCCTAATTTGCCCTAATTGTTGCCTTTATTCCCCAGCATGACTCGGCTTACTGGCATCATAGTGAGCCAAAGTTTGAATTTGGGATAATAAATTAGCAACCTTCACTTTATCTATCGTTCGTAACGCTCGCGTCGTATTCAGTTTGTAAATGACTTAATTGCTCTCCAAAATGCGATTTCCCATGAGCACACAGGTTGACGTTTTGTGTACTTGAACTGTTAAGTGGGCAGTGACAACCATGTAGCGGCTTAACCATCTGATCCCATGAGCTTGCTTTTCTGGGCAAGGAACATGATACGTCATAATTCCATTTTATTTATTTAATCTTATTTGTTTTACAAGGATTGGCGAACAAGTTATGCAACTTATAGTAACGCCTCTTCTTGGCCCAATGGCGTAGGTTTGTGGGATGACCTTCGTAGCGGCAACTTCATGGCCTCGCTCTTCTCGAATAGTGCGAAGGGATGTTTAGCTTGCACGGAGTGCGTTTCTCTCCGAACAGAGGACGCCGATTGTATGTCCCCATCCGATAGGGCGGTACGCTGTGACAGCACCAACCCCACAATTGTTGCTGACAGAGATGTTTAACCCTTTGATACTTGTGTACGTGTTATTACATAAGGAATCAAACAGTACGTTGATACTTTGAGGTCATTTGTTTCGTTATTATTTTTCGATTTTTTAAAGTTCAACAAATTCCTATTTTCTCTCGAATAATGTTCAGTGACAACCGTTGAGTCAAATGTTATCGCAGCTTAAAATACTAATATAATCCTGCTGTCAAGACTTCTTAATTGGTTGAGTGCTAAAAGCCACTATCAGGGCTTTCAAAAATGAAGGTACCAGTGCAAAACCTAACACTCCCCTTGCTTATATTTCATATTCAGTCAAACACAAATAATATTTTTTTTAATATAAATTTGTTTTATTACAAATTATTGGAGAGTGCCTCTGGACACTCTCCAATAATTTGTAACAAAACAAGTTTTGAATAACAAATTCAGACCGCCAAAAATAATCTAGCCCTCAATCAGATATCCAGTAATGTGAAAAATATCTTGTTATTTGTACTTTCCAACGTTTGACGTCGCATTTTGAAAAACGTTGAAGAAACTGAATTCCCAGTGACGTTTTCAAGTCAAGTCGCAAAGGGTTAACCTGCAGGGAGTGCGTCTCTCTACGAACAGAGGACAGCCTGGCATTGTATGTCCTCATCCTATAGGACGGTACGCTGTGACAGCATCAACCCCACAATTGATACTGACAGAGTGTCCGGACACCTCAAGAACTTTCCCCGGCCGGGGGTGGATCATAGGACCTCTGGCATGAGAGACCAGCACACTTATCCATTCGGCCGCCACTCTGTTGATAGAGCAAAATTCCTAAACAATCTAAAGTCCGTTTGTTTCTTCACTGATCGATGTAGTTTGGATATTCATCGCACAGAATTTCCCAAAGAGCTTCTTGACAGGCAGAACGTTTTGCTCATTCGGCTCATGCCTTGGTAGAAGGGTTTGTGAAAAGTGAACATAGGTTCAACAACAGTTTAGTATTGGCGTCGATTGGCTTGAATACATCCCATAGAGAACCATTTACCATGAATTTATAGGATGTCTGTCAATCAAAACAAGAAACAATTGTTCAGGAAAGCAAATTGCTCGTCTAAGTAGCCCAAAAGGTAACGATTTTTCGCCACCCTGAATTTAAAAAAAAACCCAACCAAATCACACAATCTTTTCTTCAGTGCACATACTTTTGCTCAATAAGTTATATGATATTAACACATCATATTAATTAATTAATTAATTAATTAATTGTGTTGAAAGTCGCATATTTCTGCATAATGGCTAATCATGACTCAAATAGGGCTGTAAAGTTAAGTCCAGCCAATCGTTTTTATATCCATTTTGCTCATTTTAAGAAAACCTGCACCTCGGCCTTGGTTACGGGGCCATATTTTACCAGTGAAACAGAGCTTGCTTACCACAGTTAACAAGCACTGCTTCACTTCCCTGGATTCCCACAGAGACACATTTGTACTAAAGATATGGTTTAAAGTTTCGTCTTTAAAAGTTATTAGCAATTATATCCAATTGAAGGAGAAACTTGAACAGAATTTCAAATTATATATCCCATGAGCCTTCCACCAGAACATGATGCCCAAACCGTTATGCACATGAACAGACACTAATGGGTCGCATGAGCATTGTTTTTGAATTTCAAACTTGATATCCCTTGGGCCTTTTATCGGAAACCATCAAATTAATGATATGTTTAACTCCCTGCTGCTGGTGGATATTCCTGCTCAAACCGATGATGCCCAAACCGTTATGCACATCAACAGGCACTAATGGGACGCATGAGCATTGTTTTTGAATTTCAAACTTTATATCCCTTGGTCCTTTTATCGGAAACCATCAAATTAATGATATGTTTAACTCCTTGCTGCTGGTGGATATTCCTGCTTAGCACAGGATTTCTCTTGTCTCTGAAATATGTATAATGTGGACATATTTAATTAAATTTTACCTCTGTTAATTGTATAGAGTTTTTCATCAATGAATCCTGGAGTAAAATTTAACTTAAAGTTTTCATCAAATCTAGTCATGGCTGCTTCACAACAGCCATGACTAGATTTGATGAAAAATATTTAGAAATTACTCAGCGGGTTAACAGTTAAGTGACTACTTTGGAAGCATCTGTGGATAAAAATTGAGAATACATGCAATTTCAAAATCAGTGCATATCATACTTAACAGACCATTCCCATGTAAATATAACTTATTTTTGCTAAAAATGAAGAGACTTCAAGAGACTTTCAATCAGGGTATTTTTTGTTCGGGTTCGGATCGCAGTTTGCGAAGCAAGTTCTCCCATGGCCGATCGCGTGAAAATAGCCTGTATCAAGGGCCGTACAAGTCAATACAGTAACTCGCCAGTAACTGGTAGAATGCTGGAAGCCCATATTTGGTCTTTATCAGGGGCGCCGGAACGGCTCAAACATTGGCCCGACCATAACATCCCGATCCCTGTTTTTAGCTCAACTTTGGCGAAGCCAAATTTGAGCTCATGCCATGGCCAGTCGTCCGTCTGGCCAGGCCTACATTTCGGGTTTGGGGTTATTATTATTAGGGGCTGCCTCCAAATTAAGGTAGTGTTAGAGTTAGGAGTGGGGTGGGGGTTAGGGTTAGGGGTAGCCCCAGAGTAGGGCTTAAGGTTGGGGAGGGTTAGGTCCCGGGGGGGGGGGGGGGGGTAGGCTTGGGGTCAGGGGTGGGTTTTAGTTTTAGTAGCCCCTAAACCGAAAAATAGCTCCTAATCCTATTGGTTTGGCTAGGGTGGGGTTGGGTCAGGGGTGGGGTAGGGAGGGGGGTTAGGGATAGCCCCAGAGTAAGGCTTAAGGTTGGGGGTTAGGTCCCGGGGGTGGGTGGGGGTTAGGGTCTGTGGTGGGCTTTTAGGGTCAGGGTGGGGTAGGGTTAGGGTGTGGTTTTTGGGTGGAGGGGTGGGGTTAGGGTTAAATATAAGTTCTAGGGTGGAGGGGTGGGGTTCTGGGTAAAATAAGGTTTTGGACATGCAAAATGTTTTTTTGGTAGCCCATAAACCCGAAATGTTGGAGCGTCCGTCTGTCCGTCTGTCCGTCCGTCCGTCAACAATTCAATACGGCTCGGGCTAGAGGCCGTATTTATGAACCGATCTTTACGAAACTTCTTGGGTACCTTTGTTATGACCGTGGGACGAGAACGAGTGTTTTTGGCTCCTATCCAAAATTCAAGTTGGCCGCTGGCGGCCATTTTGTACAGACTTAGCTAAAATCAGATTTTTGCGCAGAACTTCCATATGAAAGCGCTGATTTGAATAAGTTTTTGTATGAATGTTTAGTACCATGGGATACATCACATATAATACGGGTTTTTTTCTCGTACGTAAATTATGCAAATTAGACTAACTTTGATGTATTTAGTGTTACTTTCAGCACTGTTAGTGCAAATGCCAATACGGCTCGGGCTTGAGGCTGTATTTATAAACCGATCTTTACGAAACTTCTTGGGTACCTTTGGTGTCACCGTGGGACGAGAACGAGTGTTTTTGGGTGCGGACCGAAATTCAAAATGGCCGATGGCAGCCATTTTGTACAAAATTAGGTGCAATCAGATTTTTGCACAGAACTTCCATATGAAAGCGCTGATTTGAAAAAAAAATTGTGTGAATGTTTAGTACCATGGGATACATCACATATAATACGGGTTTTTTTCTCGTGCAGAAATTATGCAAATTAGATGAACTTTGATTTTTTCAGTGCTACTTACACACAAAAAGTACACATATCAATACGGCTCGGGCTGGATGCTGTATTTATCAACCGATCTTCACAAAACTTCTTGGGTACCTCTGTTATCACCTTGGGACGAGAACGAGTGTTTCAGAGTGCGGTCCAAAATTCAAGATGGCTGCCAGTGGCCATTTTGTACCGAAATTAGGTCTAATCAGTTTTTTTGTACATAACTTCTATACGGCTCAGGCCAGAGGCCGTATTTATGAACCGATCTTTACGCAACTTCTTGGGTACCTTTGTTATCACCGTGGGATGAGAACGTGTGTTTTTGGGTGTGGCCCGAAATTCAAGATGGCCACCAGCAGCCATTTTGTACCAAACTTAGTGCAGTCAGTCTTTTGTACAGAACTTCTGTATGAAAGTTCTGATTTGAATAAATTTTTGTATGAATGTTTAGTAAAATGGAATATATCACATATAGTACGGGTTTTTTTCTCGTGCAGAAATTATGCAAATTAGATGAATTTTGATTTATTTAGTGCTACTTATACACTGTAAGTGCACATGTCAATACGGCTCGGGCTAGAGGCTGTATTTATCAACCGATCTTCACGAAACTTCTTGGGTACCTTTGCTATCACCTTAGGACGAGAACGAGTGTTTCTGAGTGCGGTCCAAAATTCAAGATGGCTGCCAGTGGCCATTTTGTACCGAAATTAGGTCCAATCAGTTTTTTGTCACAGCTTCTATACAGCTCGTATTTATGAACTGATCTTCACGAAACTTCTTGGGTACCTTTGTTTTCACCTTGGGACAGGAATGAGTGTGTTTTGGGGTGCCTTTGTTATCACTGAGCTATGAGAACAAATATTTTGGTGTTCAGTCAGACCCACTCTGGGACTCAAAGATTTCTTTTCTAGTTTAGCATCTGACTGTCACCCACCTTTACAGTACTTTACCTATACATTTGTTACAGGCTACGGTCAGTATTTATGTACAGACCGTTACAATACTTTATATGTACCTTTGTTATCAGGTCATTACCTAGATGTTTGTCATTGCTGTGTCACATACTATACATGTACATGTCTTGACAAGTTGAGCTACAGTGTCACTGACACTTTCATTTCGAATTGTTGCCATCGATTATGTGGGGGAGAAAAAAAAAATGACAGTGCATGCCGTTCGTCTTTCGAGGAACATAATATGACAAAATACCCTGAATTCTGTCATATTATGTTCCTCGAAAGGCGAACTTCACTGTGGAAGCCCCCACAAATGTGGGGACCCTGGGCGTCCGCCCAGGCTGCCCGTTCGTAAATCCGACCCTGCACCCAGAAAATGCTTCAAAAATGACATCTCTCAGACCCATTTTGGGGCTACTTCTTTAGTATTCCAACCGCTTCCGAAGCGGATGGAATACTAAAGAAGTAGCCCCCAAAATCTCCTCATCTTACGTTAAGTCGTCATTAATAGCCGCCATTGTGTGCCCAATATTAAAGAAACAAGACGATCTATGCGCGCACTATTTTCGGATATCCGCTAGAACAAAATTAAAAAATCATTGCCTAGTTATTTGATATGAATGACGTTCGGCTGAAGGTCGATCACAAAAATATCATGATCGGCAATTTTTTTCCCCGACATTAGTCGGGGTGGTCGGGGCGGCTCCGGCGCCCCTGTTTATGATGAAGTACAGATATTACATTTTTAAAGCTTCATATTCAGTAGTTGTGCATCATATATATCTTTGGAATGAAATTTTGTCTGTATGAATTTACCTTATTACAACTTATGCCTGTTTGCACTCTCTCATAAATTGTACCGACGCAAAAACATGTAAAGAAATTTTAATGGCCAAAAATAATTTAGTACTCTACCAGTTATCAGGCATAGGAAGGGGTGTGTAATGGTACTATACAATTGTGCTGATGCCGGATGAAATCGCAACAAACTATGCATTATCCCTCTTAGTTGGCTCTGCCTTTGAACCTGATATTCTATACTATATTTTAGAATGTCTGTCTGTCTCTGTCTCTCTCTCTGTCTCTCTCTCTGTCCATCTGTCCACCATAGAAATGAATATGGGGCCATCCAAAGTGTCCAAAATGGGTCTACTAGGGGTACTTTTTATAGCGGAGGTCCTCGTTTAAAAAAGTGTGCGGGGTGGGGTGGGTGCAGGGAGGGGCACCGAAAGTTATGACCAAATTTTTTTTCACCGATATAGGTCTTCAAATGGGTCTACTTAGGGTAACTTTTTATCAGGAATCTAATGGTGGTGTTTAAAAAAGTGGCGGGGTGGGGTGGGTGGGGAGGGTCAAAATTGATGGATTTCACCGATATAGGTCTTCAAAGGGGTCTACTAGGAGTAGCTTTTTACCAGGAATCTAATGGTGGGGGTTTAAAAAGTGACGGGATCGAAGGCCGGGAGCGGGGCCGAGGGTGCCGCCCATAGGGCGGGCTGGGTCGTAAAATACGCGGCCCCTAGTTTTGTTTTTTTTGGTAAGGAATCTAATAGAGGTGTTTAAAAAAGTGGTGGGGGTGGGAGTGTGGTGTGGAGGGGCAAAATTGATGGATTCACTGATATAGGTCCTCAAAGGGGTCTGTCTTCTAGGGGTAAATTTTTACCAGGAATCTAATGGTGGGGGTTTAAAAAGTGACGGGATCGAAGGCCCCGCCCGGGGCGCGGGGTTGAGTGAGCGGCCCGTAGGGCGGGCTGGGTCGAAAAATACGCTGCCCCTATTTTGTTTTTTGGTTTTTTTTTTTTTGGGGGGGGGGGGGGGGTAACCCTGCTAGTTATCAACTATATTTCATTGTACTGATTTTCCCCTTAAACCTCACTATTAAAAAATGTATATATCTTTGTCTTAGAATCTTCACCTTTCTCTGTATTTAATTTAACCTTATTTGTTTTACAAGGATTGGCGAACAAGTTCGGCTCAGTGGCGCAGGTGTGTGGGATGACCTTCGTAGTGGCAACTTCTTGGCCTCGCTCTTCTTGAATACTACGAAGGGAACTTTAGCATGCACGGAGCGTGTCTCTCTCCGAACAGAGGGCAGACATTTTATGTCTCCACCCGATAGGACAGTACGCTGTGACAGCATCAACCCCACAATTGATGCTGACAGGGTGTGTTCGGACACATAGAGAACTGTCCCTTATCGAGGATCGATCCCGGAACCCCTGGCATGAGAGACCAGCGCACTTATCCACTCGGCAACCACTCTCCAAAATGTAATATAATATAATCTCATTAAGTAGAATGGCTGTTACAGTTAAAACAAGGAGTCCTGCCATGAAGTGCGCACAAATAGCACGTCGATCTGTGCGTTAATCTGCGCGTTATAGCCATAGTAAGGCTATCAAATTCTGTACGTATGGCCTGTGCACAAGCAATGTTTCAGCCAATGGACCTCCGGGTAACCCGGAGGTCCATTGCAGAAACATTTCCTGTGTTTATTATGAGTAATCAGGAGAACCTGCCGTGCTTTGGATGCAATTCGATATGGCAATTGCGCGCAATTTCTACGGGCAATTAAGCCTAGACAAGCGCACAGTTCATGACAGGCCTTCTAGTTTTAACTGTAAATGAACGTGTGGAGTAGACCAATCAATATTTATTTTCAACATGCAGCCTCAAGTCTACACGTTGAAAATATGAATTTAGCTACCTCTAAATAACCTGACATGGAAGATACCACCAGTATATAGAGGGTTAAATGTGATTCTGAGTGATGATTACAGGTATCGACGTGTTGCCACTGAGATCAACGAATTCTTGTCAAGTAAATGGATTATTGGTCAGCCAGGGCGAATTCGTGGTTTGAACTGGGAAGCGTATCCATCATTCTATCGCTAAACATCAAGCCACTCTAGTCCATAATTGACCAAAGGCTCAATGTGGGTAAGGTGTTGGTACTAACCCTACCCCATGATAGGTTGGTGTCGCCATCCAAACAGAAAAGACAGTCAAACTCTATAATACTTTGTGATTACGAACTAAGTGACCAAAATTCCAGTATATATCAAAACATAAACAGAACTTTAGTCGCACCCCAAAGTAAAAATGATTCAAACAAACGTTCATTCTGTGTAAGAACAGCGCTGTGTCCTTGGACAAGGCACTTAATCCCTGTTGCCTACGCGGGGCATGATGGCGATGTGTACTAAGGCGTAATGCACGTCGATGGTGTACTTGTCTTCAACCAATACTAACCCTATTTGTGTGGAGTTAGTATGTTGGGGAGTCTGAGTTGCTAGCCGCTGCTCGGTGGTACTCTCCGGATACTTCCTCCACCCGTAAAAGTCTCCGACACGAGGTGACACTAGCTGTCGAAAGTGTCGTAAAACCCTAATAAAAAATAATAATAACAAGAATCGCGTTAGACTGGAATAAGCCTGACATCACATAACGTGTGCACATCAGTGGAGGGCTTCAAACCCACCCTCGCCCTGAGTCAGCAATAAAGCGGACTTAATAACCGTGCAATTACCAGAAATGGGTCACTAACTGTGGTGTAGCCATGGGCTGAAGGGGCACCCCTTCCCCAATTTCAGCCCACCCCCCCCCCCCCTTGTTAACCCATACAGGGAACATCAGGAAAAAAATTTTAATATCAACTATATGATTTTTAACTATTAATTTATATGTGAAATCCGACGCATCTCAATTTAATAACTACAATGTGCTCAATTATTTACCAGGCTCGAAAAAAAAAACACGTCGCCGTGAAAACTTTCCAGATGTTCCGTCGCCGGATTTTAGAAATAATGTCGTCTGTTACGACCCGTAATGTAATAAATGCCCATAATGTAATACCTACCCATAATGTAATACAAAAACGACCCATAATGTAATACGAACCCATAATGTAATAAAAAACGACCCATAATGTAATAAATGTAATAACGTGTAATAAATGTTAGGTACCCATAATGTAATAAAAATTTTAAAAAATTAGATACAAATTACACTTTTCCAGGCCCGTAATGTAATAAAATTCTAAGCTTGATTTTTGTTTTTTCTCTTTACTCAAGCAGTGCGTTCGGCTACTTATGACACATCTTGCGCCTTCATCAATGCTGCCAATGGCCCCTATGCCGTACACAACCAACATGTGTGGGTGCGTTGGGATTACGATAGAGAGTATTCCGGGACCTGGGGCGGGTATATTCTGCTATGAGTGACAGGCATTATCCCTCTTCCATTTGTACCACCCACGCAAACGACTTCCTCGATAGCCTCTACTGCCCTGCCACAATCATATAGGTCTACCTTACAAGACATTCAATAATTTTGATTCCAGGATGGTCATTTATAACTGCAATCATCATATTCGACCGGCTGTTCACTCGCATAAAAGCAATGCGGGTAGCAGGTTCCCATACTGTTAATAAGTGCAAGCAATTCTGGCCAAAGTTGCTGAGGCAGAGGGTGTAGTGGGGTGCAGTGGGGTTTGGGTGCACAATAACCGGATAGTGGGGGGGGGGGGGGGGGTGGGCGTATAGTGTGGGATACAAGGAAAAGATAGAACAGAAGCAAGACGTTGAGTCAACCGGCGCAGAGGAATATCGGGAGGCGATATGGTGAGTGTACTGGTATTGGAATGGGGGATATCCTATAGCTCGATGGGATTTGGATTAGGCTACTTTCCTCCAAATTAAGCGTACGATCTATCCTCTGTCTCTCCAGTTTTCACTACCTGAACAAATTAGTCATTTCCCTGTACTGTACTACTATAAGTTTATGTCACACCCACCGCGCCTGGAAACCAAGGAGCCCGATCCCAGGATGACACTTAATAACGACCACATCATATTCCCGATCCTGTGATAACATGTGTCAAATGATATTATCAAATGCTTTCCAGTCAAATAGTTTGCACTTCGCACATGCAAGAAAGACCTTACATTTTCAATAAAAATTGTATCAGTTTCAATAGTGACAGCCCTGAGTAAAATGGTTTCAACTCCTCTCAGTGTTATTTTTCTAAAACCTCAACACACCACAGACTGAACACCCTCAATTGATATGAACCGAAGCAAGTTAAACGCCTTGTAGACTGCTATCATCCACGCAGGCCACCTTTGCGAGAAGATTGGTTAAGAGTATGTCATGTTCACCTGTGGCTGTGACCAGCAACTGAGTCGAATTAATGTGCACATCACTTGGTTGTACAAAGCAGCCTCTTTGTATTGAGCTCAGGGGATTGCATTCTCAAATAAATTTCACCAGTGGTGTGGCATCACTCATAGTATGCACAGGACGAATGCAGATCTATAATAGAGAGTAGTTTTGGTGGTTCTTGAGGTTATGTTGATTGGAAAAGCATTCCACAGCATTTTCTGAGCTGTGGGGACTACCACTTAAACCATCTACATTTCCTGACAGTTCCTGGCGGTTGGCAGGAACTTCCTGCCAACCGCATACTCTATCACATCGACTATTCGCGTGTTCATCCCCGCTATTGTGCCATCTTCTCCTAGGCTACACTCAAACAACATACGCAGCTAAACACCAGGTGTAACATGGGCACATCCGTTTGACCGTGAGGTGTGACCTTGACCATCAATCCGGTGACCTTGAACCTGTGTATGGGCCGATTGTTATGAAACTTGGTGTGTGGTTCGAGCGCCCAACAATTTTGCCACACCCGATGCCCGTCATGTGTGACCTTGATTGATATTCACACCGTTGACCTTGAACCTATATCTAGGCTCATGTTGCGCCAATTTGCGTGAAACTTGGTATGTGGGGGTAGTTCGGGGCTCTCTCTCTCTCTCTCTCTCTCTCTCTCTCTCTCTATATATATATATATATATATATATATTGAGCGTCCTGAACTACTCCCACATACCAAGTTTCACGAAAATCGGCCCAGCATGAACCGAGATACAGGTTCAAGGTCAACGGTTTGAATATCAAGGTCACACATGACGGGCATCGGGTGTGGCGAAATTGTTGGGCGCCCGAACCACACACCAAGTTTCAGGACAATCGCCCAGCAGGAGCCGATACACAGGTTCAAGGTTTCCGGTTTGATGGTCAAGGTCACACACCCGGTCAAACGGATACGCCCATGTTATTCCTCGTGTCTAGCTATGTATGTTGTTTGAGTGTAACTTAGGAGAAGATGGCACAATAGCGGAGATGAACACGCGAATAGTCGATGTGATAGAGTACGCGGTTGGCAGGAAGTCCCTGTTAACCGCCAGGAACTGCCATGACTGTAGGTAGTTTAAGTGGAAGGCCGTGTGGTGGACTAATAATATTACTTGACACATGTTATCACAGGATCGGGAATATGATGTGGTCGTTATTAAGTGTTATCCTGGGATCGGGCTCATTGGTTTCCAGGTGCGGTGGGTGTGACATAAACTTATAGTAGTACAGTACAGGGAAATGACTAATTTGTTCAGGTAGTGAAAACTGGAGAGACAGAGGATAGATCGTACGCTTAATTTGGAGGAAAGTAGCCTAATCCAAATCCCATCGACCTATAGGATATCCCCTATCCCAATACCAGTACACCTACCATATCGCCTCCCGATATTCCTCTGCGCCGCTTGACTCAACGTCTTGCTTCTGTTCCATCTTTTCCTTGTATCCCACACTATCCCCCCCCCCCGCCACTATCCAGTCTTGGTGCACCCAAATCCCACGGCACCCACTCCACCCTTTGCCCCAGAAACTTTGGCCAGAGTTACTTGCATTTATTAACAGTAGGAACCTGCTACCCACATTGCTTTTGTGCAAGTGAACAGCCGGTCGAATATGATGATTGCAGTTATAAATGACCATCCTGGAATCAAAATTACTGAATGTCTGGTAAGGTAGACCTATATGCTTGTGGCAGGGCAGTAGAGGCTATTGAGGAAGACGTTTGCGCGGGTGGTACAAATAGAAGAGGGATAATGCCTGCCACTCAGAGCAGAGTATACCCGCCCCAGGTCCCGGAATACTCTCCATCATAATCCTAACACACCCACACATGTTGGCTGTGTACGGCATAGGGGCCATTGGTGCATTGATGAAGGCGTAGGATGTGTCATAAGTAGCCGAACGCACTGCTGGAGTAAAGAAAAAAAACAAAAATCAAACTTAGAATTTTATTACATTACGGGCCTGGAAAAGTGTAATTTGTATCTAATTTTTTAAAAATTTTATTACATTATGGGTACCTAACATTTATTACACGTTATTACATTTATTACATTATGGGTCGTTTTTTATTACATTATGGGTTCGCATTACATTATGGGTCGTTTTTGTATTACATTATGGGTAGGTATTACATTATGGGCATTTATTACATTACGGGTCGTAACAGTCGTCGTTATCCTGCGTCATCTGGTAATTTATCCATTTCGTCTGCAGCGGATTCGCTATTTATAGTTTATGAATAGGGCGATAGGAAAATGAAGAAACAAAAATAAGATTTTAATATTATTTGACGAGCAATTGCTGCCAGCTTTAAAAAGCATAAACCTGCTATTTATTTGTCCTTATTTTGTGTGGTATCATTAGGCCAAATCATATAATTCTATTCATGATGTTTCCCATTTTCGATACACAGAGTTGGCCTAATTACGAAGAGTCAAGGAAATTACGTTTTCTGTCTCCGATTCTCGAATTTCAAAATGTTTCCAGCCCCCCCCCCCCACCCCCTCACACAGTTGTAAAACTCATCGCATTTTCACGAAGGGCCATGGGTCATTCAAAGGCGAGACGTGTCGCCCCTACATTTTAATCAATTATGCTTATGGTCAAAACATGAGAATGAGTCTCAGGAGTTTGAGAAAATCGCGTCTCCAATCTTAGTTTCACGTTTCGGCGAAAAACTTGTCATTTAGTCATTTACTTTCAGTGGCGGCGCCAGGATTTCAGTTGGGGGGGGGGGGGGGGGGGGTAAGTAAGATATGGGGGTGTCCAAGGTCGAGATGCCGAATGCATCTCCCGAACGCCGCAGGCCTGAGCTAGTGGAAGATGGGGAGGAGGTAGTTCAGCGATCTCTACCCCCCTAAAAGTGGTAGCCACTACGTTCAGATCGCTGAACTAGGGAGGAGGGTGTACCCCTACCATTTGTGAGGGGGCGGTCTGGGGGATTGCCCCAGGAAAAATGTTCATATTTGGACGCCCTGAGAGCGATATCTGAGCGTTTCTACACCAGACATGATGTGTATTGTTGTGAGTCGTTTGCGGGTGTGATATTGGGTTGGAAGACCACGGTCAGATAGTAATTTAAAGTTTGATGCGGGGGTGGGGGCAAGAGGAAAGGGGGCTCCAGATCCACCCCCTCCCCCCCCCCCCCCCCCCCGTGGCGCCTCCACTGTTTACTTTAAGGCGATTTTCTACACTTCTCTCCAAAAGGTATCCAAATACTGAATTAAATAACACTCTTCTCGCCAAAGTGGTAGTATTTCTTGAGGGTTCGTGTTACGACTTTGACAAAAAGTCTGTCAGGGTTGCAGTCTATACATAAAACTGACAAAATTGCTTGGAAGCGAAGGTTTTTGTCCGATCAAGACACACGGGGACGGTGTGGCGGTAAATTAACCTTTTAAATATTAAGAAATTCAACAAAATCATTGTTGATACAAAAAACAACAGAGCAGACATTAACTTTAATCACGACATCAAACGTAAATACGTTCGATCAGCAGTCGTCCACGAACAAAAACAATAACACAGCTGATGAAGTGTTAACCTTGATCACACTCGGAGAATGAACAAGTTGATGACAGGTTTGAGTCATTGTTGTTGGTTTGTTGAGCAATATGATTTTTTCACTTCAAAGAAAACTTCAAAACAACTATCAAAATTGATTGTGTCCAGGTAACGCGTGTCGTTTCACCTTCCCCCCCCCCCCCCCCCATGTCGATGACGAAACGACCCGGGTCCAACGTGATTTGGATGGAACTAGGGTTTACTATATCCCCTGGTTTTCTAGGAACCGGCAACGGGAATGAGGGAATGAAATTACTCTCGGAACCGGAAACCGGGAAATTTACCGGGTAATATCAAGCAAATTTACGAGAGTAACATGACGCATTTATTTTAATGATAATGAGCATATTTCTTTGGCAATCTCCCATCTCCAAACGGAAAAGTTCTTTTCCTACGATCAGTATGAAATTCCAAACCCGCTTCAATCTCGCCTTTATTTTCAAAATCACTCGCATTATCACCTCTACCTTCTCCAACATCAACACCCTCCTCTTCACTGCCATCACCAGTCTCCTCTGCTTAAAGCAGGGGAGACTGATGACGGCTGTGAAGAAAGTGTTGATGTTGGAGGAGGTACGGAATAGTGATACTAGTGATTCTGAAAATAAAGAAGAGTTTGGACGTTGACGTGGATGAAACGATCTTGCTGTTGAAAGGGGATGGGGGTCTTCCAGAACTGGTCGAGAGCAACAGTGATTCGTTGAAAATGGTTCTTCAGGAATGAGGATTGTAAAAGTTTCAGGCGTGGAAGGGCTGAAGAAAGCCTGCAAAGTTTCAATTCAGAAAACTTCAGTTCAGTACACAAACAGTGCCACGCTTCATTTCCGGTTTCGTGCTGTAGAGTTTGGGTATCGGGGCCGCTTTTGGAACCGGGAACCCAGGAATCCCCATTCCCGAGATTAAACCCTAGACGGAACGACCCGGCACCTCATGAAGCATGTCTGTTAGAAAAGTATGGGATGAGGGCCAAATACTCTCTAAGTCCCTTCTCAAAACCCTAACTAAGGCCTGGCAACCTATTGCCGAATTTTATTACTGAGCATTGAGAGCGGGTTATTCATTGTTTTCAAATCTTATTACTGAGCACTGAGAGTGTTTTATTCATTGTTTTCAAATTTTAATACTGAGCATTGAGAGTGGGTTATTCACTGTTTTCAAATTTTATTACTGAGCACTGTTTGTGGTTTATTCATTGTAATCAAATTTTAATACTGAGCATTGAGAGCGGGTTATTCATTGTTTTCAAATTTTAATACTGAGCACTGAGTGTGGGTTATTCATTGTTTTCAAATTTTATTTCTGAGCATTGAGAGCGGGTTATTCATTGTTTTCAAATCTTATTACTGAGCATTGAGAGTGGGTTATTCATTGTTTTCAAATCTTATTACTGAGCATTGAGAGTGTGTTATTCATTGTTTTCAAATCTTATTACTGAGCATTGAGAGTGTGATATTCATTGTTTTCAAATCTTATTACTGAGCATTGAGAGTGGGTTATTCATTGTTTTCAAATCTTATTGCTGAGCATTGAGAGTGGGTTATTCATTGTTTTCAAATCTTATTACTGAGCATTGAGAGCGGGTTATTCATTGTTTTCAAATCTTATCACTGAGCATTGAGAGCGGGTTATTCATTGTTTTCAAATCTTATTACTGAGCATTGAGAGCGGGTTATTCATTGTTTTCAAATATTATTACTGAGCATTGAGAGTGGGTTATTCATTGTTTTCAAATTTTAGTTCTGAGCACTGAGAGTGGGTTATTCATTGTTTTCAAATTTTAATACTGAGTATTGAGAGCGGGTTATTCATTGTTTTCAAATCTTATTACTGAGCATTGAGAGTTTGTTATTCATTGTTTTCAAATCTTATTACTGAGCATTGAGAGCGGGTCATTCATTGTTTTCAAATCTTATTAATGAGCACTGATACTGGGTTATTCATTGTTTTCAAATTTTATTACTGAGCATTGGGAGTGTGTTATTCATTGTTTCAAATTTTATTACTGAGCATTGAGAGTTGTTTATTCATTGTTTTCAAACTTTATTACTGAAGATTGAGAGTGGGTTGTTCATTGTTTTCAAATTTTGGTACTGAGCTTTGACAGCGGGTTATTCATTGTTATCAAATTTTATTACTGACCAGTGAGAGTAGGTTAATTATTGTTTTCGTATTTTAAAACTGAGCATTGAGTTTCATTACTGAGCCTTGATAGTGCATTGAGAGTGTGTTATTCATTGTTTTCAAATCTTGTTACTGAGCATTGAGAGCGGGTCATTCATTGTTTTCAAATCTTATTAATGAGCACTGATACTGGGTTATTCATTGTTTTCAAATTTTATTACTGAGCATTGAGAGTGTGTTATTCATTGTTTTAAAATCTTATTACTGATCAATGAGAGTGGGGTTATTCATTGTTTTCAAATCTTATTACTGAGCATTGAGAGTGGGTTATTCATTGTTTTCAAATCTTATTACTGGGCATTGAGAGTGGGTTATTCATTGTTTTCAAATCTTATTACTGAGCATTGAGAGTGGGTTATTCATTGTTTTCAAATTTTAGTTCTGAGCATTGGGAGTGGGTTATTCATTGTTTTCAAATTTTAATACTGAGCATTAAGAGCGAGTTATTCATTGTTATCAAATTTATTACTGAGCATTGAGAGTTGTTTATTCATTGTTTTCAAACTTTATTACTGAAGATTGAGAGTGGGTTGTTCATTGTTTTCAAATTTTGGTACTGAGCTTTGACAGCGGGTTATTCATTGTTATCAAATTTTATTACTGACCAGTGAGAGTAGGTTAATTATTGTTTTCGTATTTTAAAACTGAGCATTGAGTTTCATTACTGAGCCTTGATAGTGGGCTATTCATTGTTTTCAAAATTTTCAGATGAATTTGTCTCCAATTCAGTTGTAAAATATTAGCGTTAAAAACGGTGTAAACATACAGGCAGCCAGTAAAATATTACGGTAAAATATTAACATTAAAAACAGAGTAAACATACTGGCAGCCAGTAAATTATTACCATTAAAAACAGTAAAGATACTGACAGCCAGTAAAATATTACGGTAAAATATTAGCGTTAAAACAGAGTAAATATACTGGCAGCCAGTAAAATATTAGCATTAAAAACAGTAAAGATACTGACAGCCAGTAAAATATTACCGTAAAATATTAGTGTTAAAACACAGAGTAAGCATACTGGCAGCAAGTAAAATATTTGCGTTAAAAAAAGAGTAAACATACTTGCAGTCAGTAAAATGTTAGTGTTAAAAACAGAGTAAACATACTGGCAGCAAGTAAAATATTACGGTAAAAAACTATGGAAACATACTGTCAGCCAGTAAAATATTATGGTAAAAACAATGGAAACATACTGTCAACCAGTAAAATATTAGTGTTAAAAAAAGAGTAAACATACTGGCAGCCAGTAAAATATTCTGGTAAAAAGAGTAAACATGCTGACAGCCAGTAAAATATTACCGTAAAATATTTGTGTTAGAACACAGAGTAAACATACTGGCAGCAAATAAAATATTAGCGTTAAAAAATGAGTAAGCATACTGGCAGCCAGTAAAATATTAGTGTTAAAAACAGAGTAAACAACCTGGCAGCCAGTAAAATGTTGGTGTTAAAAAAAGAGTAAGCATACTGGCAGCCAGTAAAATATTAGTGTTAAAAAAAGAGTAAACATATTGGCAGCCAGTAAAATATTACGGTAAAAACAATGGAAACATACTGTCAGCCAGTAAAATATTACGGTAAAAAAGAGTAAACATACTGGCAGCCATTAAAATATTAGTGTTAAAACACAGAGTAAACAGCCAGTAAAATATTACTGGCAGCCAGTAAAATATTAGTGTTAAAAACAGAGTAAACAAACTTGCAGCCCAGTAAAATATTAGTGTTAAAACACAGAGTAAACATTCTGGCAGCCAGTAAAATATTAGTGTTAAAAAAGAGTAAACATAATGACGGCCAGTAAAATATTAGTTTTAAAAACAGAGTAAACATACTGACAGCCAGTAAAATATTAGTTTTAAAAACAGAGTAAGCATACTGGCAGCCAGTAAAATATTAGTTTTAAAAACAGAGTAAGCATACTGGCAGCCAGTAAAATATTAGTTTTAAAAACAGAGTAAACATACTGGCAGCCAGTAAAATATTACAGTAAAACAATGGAAACATAATGTCAGCCAGTAAAATATTACGGTAAAAATAATGGAAACATACTGGCAGCCAATAAAATATTACAGTACAAACAATGGAAACATATTGTCAGCCAGTAAAATATTACGGTGAAAAGAGTAAACATACTGCAGCCAATAAAATATTACGGTAAAAACAATGGAAACATACTGTCAGCCAGTAAAATATTACGGTCAAAACAATGGAAACATACTGTCAGCCAGTAAAATATTACGGTCAAAACAATGGAAACATACTGTCAGCCAGTAAAATATTACCGTAAAAAGAGGTAAACATGCTGGCAGCCAGTAAAATATTGCGTGAACGTAGCCACATTAAACTACTGTCTTTCCGTGGGAACGACAGGACGTGGAACAGCGCTTGTTTACTACGCTACGTTCTGCTTTACCGGAAAAATAGGACCCGGAACCAACGCCTTGGAGGAAGCCTTCTGAAGTGGCCAGCATACTTGTAAACAATTTGTTAAACTTGACTTCATCCCCATACTGTGGTGGTGAGCTAGCCATATATGTTGAAAGTGCCTTTAAACAACAATACATAAATAAATAAATAAACTATCCATGGCAACACCGATCTATTTGTAGCTCACCTGGCCAAAAAAGCCATGTGAGCTTTTCATATCACTTGGCGTCCGTCGTCCTGTGTCATCCGGTCGTCCGTAAACTGTTCACATTTTCATCTCCTTCTTTGTAACCCCTGAACTAATGTGAACCAAACTTGGCAAAACTGGTCTATAGGGGCCCTCTACAAACGATCCTCATTTTGTTCCCGTCGGTTGAAAAACATGGCTTCCAGAGGCCTTCTTTGATTGTGGTTGGTGGATTTTCAAAACTCTTCTCCGAATAAGCCGCCAGGCCACATGTTTTGAAACTCCACGTACATGATGACAGACACCCGTTCTGTCAACGATCCACATTTCATGTTGATCGGATTACAAAAATGGCCGCAAATGCAGCTTACAGTTACTATAGAAACCCTATAAGAAATCACATTTTCATCTTCTACTATGGTACAACTGAGCCGACGTGAACTAAACCTGGCAGGGATAGTCTATGGGAGGTCCTCTACAATCGATCCTCATTTTGTTCCCATGGGTTTGAAAACATGGCCGCCAGAGGCATTCTTTGAATCTGATTTGTGGATTTTGAAAGATCTTCTCGTCTGAAACCACAGAGCCAAATGTTTTGAAACTTTGCATGGTTGTTGACTGGGACCCCCTCAACCAACGGTCCTCATTTAATATTGATTGGGTTGCAAACATGGCTTCAATTGCGGCTTAGTTACTATAGAAACCCTATGGGAAATCAGATTTTCATCTTCTTCTCTGGAACTACTAGCAGGAATGGTATATGGGTGGTCCTCTACAAACGATCCTCATTTTGTTCCCGTGGGTTGAAAAACATGGCCGCCAGAGGCATTCTTTGATTGTGGTTGGTGGATTTTTCAAAATCTTCTCCTCTGGAACTGCCAGGCCAAATGTTTTGGTACTTCACAAAAATGATTACTGCCCCCCCCCCCCCCCTCTACTAACGATCCTCATTTCATGTTGATCGGGTTGTAAACAAGGCCACAATTGCGGCTTATATTTCCCGTAGAAACCCTATGGGAAATCACATTTTCATCTTCTCTGGAACTACTGAGCCGATGTGAACCAAACCTGGCAGGGATAGTCTATGGGAGGTCTTCTGCAAATGCCCCTCATTTTTGTTACCATGCATTGAAAAACATGGCTTCCCATAAGCATTTTCTTGATTCTGATTGGTGGATTCTGAAAACTCTTCTCCTCTGAAACCACAAGGCCAAATGTTTTGAAACTCTGCATGGTTGATGAGTGCGACACCCAACGATCCTCATTTAATGTTGTTCGGGTTGCAAACATGGCTTCAATTGCTGCTTCTGGTTACTATAGAAACCCTATGGGAAATCACATTTTCATCTTCTTCTCTGGAACTACTGAGCCGACGTGAACCAAACTTGGCAGGAATGGTATATGGGAGGTCCTCTATAAACGATCCCCATTTTGTTCCAGTGGGTTGACAAATATGGCCGCCAGAGGCATTCTTTGGTTCTTGTTGGTGGATTTTCAAAAATCTTCTCCTCTGAAACTGCCAGGCCAAATGTTTTGGTACTTCACAAAACTGATGACTGGGACCCCCTCTACCAACGATCCTCATTTCATGTTGATCTTGTTGTAAACATGGCCGCAATTGCGGCTTATAGTTACTATAGAAACGAAACACTATGGGAAATCACATTTTCATCTTCTCTAGAACTACTGAGCTGATGTGAACCAAACCTGACAGGGATAGTCTATGGCAGGTCCTCTACAAACGCTCCTCACTTTGTTACCGTGCATGGAAAAACATGGCTGCCAGAAGCATTTTTTTTTATTCTGATTGGTGGATTTTAAAAAATCTTCTCTGAAACCACAGGGCCAAATGTTTTGAAACTTTGCTTGGTTTATGACTGGGACCCCTCTACCAACGATCCTCATTTAATGTTGGTCGTGCTGCAAACATGGTCACAATTGCGGTTTATAGTTACTATAGAAACCTTATGGAAAATCGGATTTTCATTTTTTTTTCTCTGGAACTACTGAGCCGACGTGAACCAAACTTTGTCGGAATGGTCTGTAGGAGGGCCTCTTCAAACTAACCTGTTTTTGTTCCCGTTCGTTGGACAATATGGCCACCAAAGACATTCTCTGATTCTGATTGATGGATTTTGCAAACATCTTCCCCTCTGAAACTTCAAAGTCAAATGTCACATGATTGAGGACTGGGACTCCTTCTGCCAATGAACCTCATGCAATGTTGATGTAATGTTGCAAATATAGCCACAATTGCAGCTCATATTTACCATGGAAAGCCTATGGGAAATCACATTTTTATATGTAGTAGGTGAGCGATTACAGACTCTTTACAGCCTCTAGTTTTATTTATTTTTTTAATTTTGGAGCAAAACTTAGGAACTGATATTTGGCTTCTCTTCTCTTCTCGCGAGGGCAGTTGATTTGTCATATAGAGTCGATCAATTAATATCTTTAACCTACGGTCATTAATTAGTCTACCTTAAAATTGACTCTTATAAAACAAGATTACTTTTGACGTGGAAGGTGCCAATTTGCAAAAAGCAGGAATTAGAATTGAACGCGTCCCTTCTAAAAAATATGCCACACTGTAGAAAGAAACTCCTCTAAAAGTTTTAACATGACGACATGCTTCGTAGTCACAGTCATTACCGTAAAATTAACGATAGAGGTAACGGTCAATGGTTTCCAATACTTCTATCGGGGGGGGGGGGGGGGGGGCACTCAAAATTTGCAAGACGTGACGTCCTATCTTTTCTTCAGCTCCTTTTTACACCCACCCCACCCCTACGTGCAAATTTTCTACTACCATTCTCAGACACCCCCCCCCCCCCACACTCTCCCATTAAAATCCAAATAAACTTATAAACTTAGTAGGCACAGCTGTCTTTAGGGGGGTTTCATAATGTTCTTAAAGTGGTACCACCAATTTAAACCTCTGTGGGCTGCTGTGGGCCCCAATCTACAAATGACAAGCTGTTCATTATCAGGCTTGGCCAGAGCAGGTGTACATATACGGGACCAAATTTTCATTTGAATTGTTCTGTCAGTATTCTGAGGTGTTTGCTACTTTCCTCTTCTATCCATACAAATTCTATTAATAAATAAATTTAGTGCATCAGAGAGAATTTTACCAAAATATTGTCTGCACATTTTCTACATTTCGAACAAGACACCCACCCCCTACTAACGTGTGACATTCTCCCAGTTTAAGCCCAATATTCTCACATATAAAGCCTCCTGATGTTGTATTTATGTTAAGAGTGTGATGTACAACATCATCTTTAAGGTTTGAAACACAAATGATGGTATATATTAGCTGATATATTGATATATTTTTAAAAAATTCAAAAAATTGCACAAGTTGAAAATGTACATTTTTGGCGCACTCAAGAGACCCACCCACCCCAACGTCACATCTTGCAAATTTTTGGTGGCCACCCCCCTCCCCCCCCCCCCCACCCCCTGCTTGTACCGTATTTTTACAGTAAGTCTTTACAATGTATGAAGTAATACAATCAGTATGTTGTCAAAACTGATATGAATCCATAAGCTTTCTTGAATGACAAACGGAGATACGTGAGAAACGAAGTCCAATGACGGCGATTCGTGAAAAAACGAAGTCCGATGACGTAACAATAATTGGACGGTGATTTGAGTTTCCGGGTCGATTCCACTTTTTGCGGCAAACAGGAATACGAAACCGTAAGACTCCAGAAAAGACCGACTGATCGGATTTATTGTATTTATGCATAATCAGATCAATCTATGTTGCTGGGACTCACTGATCGTATTTATTGTATTTATGTATAAACAGATCAATCTATGTTGCTGGGACTCACTGATCGGATTTATTGTATTTATGCATAATCAGATCAATCTATGTTACTGGGACTCACTGATCGTATTTATTGTATTTATGTATAAACTGATCAATCTATGTTGCTCTGACTCATGATGTATTTATGTATAAACTGATCAATCTATGTTGCTGGGACTCACTGATCGTATTTATTGTATTTATGTATAAACTGATCAATCTGTGTTGCTGGGACTCATGATGTATTTATGTATAAACTGATCAATCTATGTTGCTGGGACTCATGATGTATTTATGTACAAACTGATCAATCTATGTTGCTGGGACTCATAATGTATTTATGTATAAACTGATCAATCTATGTTGCTGGGACTCATGATGTATTTATGTATAAACTGATCAATCTATGTTGCTGGGACTCACTGATCGGATTTATTGTATTTATGTATAAACTGATCAATCTATGTTGCTGGCACTCACTGATCGTATTTATTGTATTTATGTATAAACAGATAAATCTATGTTGCTGGGACTCACTGATTGGATTTATTGTATTTATGTATAAACAGATCTATCTATGTTGCTGGGACTCACTGATCGTATTTATTATATTTATGTATAAACTGATCAATCTATGTTGCTGGGACTCATGACCCACTATGGACTCTCTCGTTACATAGTCTATCCGACAAAGGTGCGGACGTTCTAACAATTGGTACTTTATGTGGCTATTTTTATGGGACTACAATAAAATGCATGTCCATTATATTAAAATAAGTGATTTTTTGGAAAATTTTTAGGGTGGTAGCAAACCCTGACCCTACCCTTTACTGACCCTAACCCTACCCCACCCCCAATTCTAAACCCCACCCTAGACTAATGAAAATTCATTATATTCCTAGTCTATTTTAACTAAAATGCATGTCCATTGTATTAAAACAACTTTTTGGGTGAAAATTTTTTGGGGTGGTAGCAAACCCTAACCCTACCCTTTACTGACCCTAACCCCCACCCCACCCCAACTCTAAACCCCACCCTAGAATAATGGCATTTAACTATGTGACTAGTCACATTAATTGCGGTAGTCACCTAACCCCCATTTCTACCAACAAATAGCCACCTAAACCCCATATGTCTGCCCGGATACTTCGTGTTCTCGTTGTAATATTTTCTCACTTATTGATTCGTCAACCGGACTCCACCAACCGGACTCCACTGACCGGACTCCACAGACTGGACTCCACCGACCGGACTTCACTGACCGGACTCCAGACCGGACTCCACCGACAGGACTCCACTGACCGGACTCCACTGACAGAACTCCACTGACCGGACTCCACCGACCGGACTCCACCGACCGGACTCCACTGACCGGACTCCACCGACCGGACTCCACTGACCGGACTCCACTGACCAGACTCCACCGATCGGACTCCACCGACCGGACTTCACTGACCGGACTCCACTAACCGGACTCCACTGGACGAGTCACCGGACTCCACCGACCGGACTCCACCGACCAGACTCCACTGACCGGACTCCACCGACCGGACTCCACTGACCGGACTCCACTGACCAGACTCCACCGATCGGACTCCACCGACCGGACTTCACTGACCGGACTCCACTAACCGGACTCCACTGGACGACTGACCGGACTCCACGGACGAGTCAATAAGGGAGAACATGTTACAATGAGAACACAACACAGATTAGATAAACTTTATTCATTTGTTATCCTAATTTATGCTTACCCAACGCAGACGATATGAAAATTTATTATTTTAAATATCAATTTTTTTAAATTTTTCAAAAAATTTCAACAAAACCATATTATGTGACCCCTCGTTGGAACGAGCTCGACGAGCTCGTTCCAACGAGGGGTCACATGATATCGTTTTGTTGAAATTTGTTGAAAAATAATATTTTTTCAAATGCGGAAATTGCATATTACGCGGGCGGATGCAGGCGATTCGTTGGGTAAATGCTTAATGACAGATCTAAAACCCACAAGAATGATATAATAATAACACTTTGGCCGGCCGCTGATTTGTTTCGGTTCTTGGGTGAGAAGGCATTGGTTACCGCTGTACTCCCAACCGCCTCCCAATTCCCACGATTCTTCTCTTCTCCCAACACTCGGAGATGAACTGCTTGATGACATCCCTTGCCCCATTCTTCCCAATCCCTCCGATTAGCATATTAACCCTTTCCTTTGAATCACTCACTAACCACACGCCCTTCATTCTCTCACCCCACTTCCCCATTAGACTCCCAATGAATCTTATTCTTTTAGACTGGTATTTTGGGCATTCTAGAAGAAAGTGTTCCATGGTCTCCACCACGCCTAAATTACACATCTGGCACTCATTTTCACCTGATCCAAGGTAAGTTAGACTGAACCCAATGGTGATACTTAGCGACAATACTTTTTGTGATGAGTGGGGTCGTGCAAACTATTGAACTGTTGCACGTGCAGTCCTGTTCTTAACACAAAGAAAAATCGAACCCAAAGAGAGTTTGTTGTCGTTCGTGAAGCCTAACCAAAACCGATTCTCGAAAATAAAAACTTCCCTGCTCTACAGTTAAAACTAGAAGTCCTGTCATGAAATGCGCACAAATAGCACGTCTGATCTGCGCGTTAATCTCCGCGTTATGAGTATAGTAAGGCTATCAAATTCTGTACATATGGCCTGTGCACAATCAATGTTTCAGCCAATGGACCTCCGGGTAACCCGGAGGTCCATTGGCAGAAACATTACCTGTGTTTGCAGTTATTAACCAGGAGAACCTGCCGTGCTTTGGATGCCATTCGATATGGTAAATGCGCGCCATTGCTACGCGCAATTAATCCCATATAAGCGCACAGTTCGAGACAGGACTTCTAGTTTTAACGGTATGACGTAGTATCAAGAACAATTTACTGAAGAATATGGAATTATTGATAACATTTCATTCAACAGTAAACGTGTTTGGCCTTTTTGTGCTTCCTAGTGATTGTGGTATGTATTTACACCGAGAACAAGTAAACAAACAGCTGAAGGGTTCCAATGACTCAAGTCGAAGTACTATTTAGCATAATCAACCTGTCGGATCTGTATTGTATTCAAACACGATATGAGAATTTACAATATAACCTCAAATGAAAGTAACAGGTAAAGCAAACAATGTTCTGGGTGTAAATCTTATTACTTTATTTGGCATGTTGAACAGGCAAGGACGATGTCAAAAAGTCGGAGAGGGTGCAGTATCAATGAGTGTTTTATGTACGTAAGAAGAGAGTTTATGTTAGATACGATATCTCTTATTTTTCTCGAAAGTATTCGGACAACTTACGTTTGAACTAATACATTCGCCGACTTTCATATGGTGTGAGACTTAAAACGATATCACCAAGAGAGGAAGAGACAAAATAATTTGATTGAATGTGAACGTGCAAGGTGCAATGCGTCAGTGGGGGTGTATTGGGAGGAGTGTGTAAGCCATGTTTTGGAGAGCGAATGGTCGACAGTTCGAACCCGACCAGCACTTACTACGTTGCAGGGGCGCAGCTAGGATGTCCTATTGGGGGGAAGGGGGGGGGGGGGTGCTTTAATTTTTTTAGGGGTGCCAGGTCGATATATGCCGCAGGCATATCCGAAGGCCAGAGGCGGGGTAGGTCTGGCCCTCCCATTGGTGGACTTCGGTGGCTCCATTGTTGAGGGTCGGGGGGGGGGGGGGCTGGTATATATATTTATTACATGCCCATGCAGTCTCTCTTATGCAATACGGCGTGCAATACGGCTGTGCAATACGGAATTCCGTATTGCACACCAACCTGTTCCAACCGGGACTTTTTTTATGCAATGCGACTGCATAAAGTGCATGGCGTTTACCACCGTTGATAGAAAAGAAAATTAGGTCAGTAGGTGCTTGGGTCATGTAATAAATACAAAACCACATGTATGTTTCAATGAGTCGTTTTGTATTCAATTCGTCAGATGTGCGTAGAAAGAAAACGTCTCGACCTTCGGTCTCGACGTTTTCTTCCTACGCACATCTGACTCATTGAATACAAAACGACTCATTGAAACATACATGTAGTTTTGTCTATATACCCTCTGGTGCTTTAATTTTCCAATTTTGAGAGCGGAGGGGGGAGGGGGGGGGGGGGTTATTGTAATTTTTAGGGGGCCTATGCCCCCATAAGTTCCCCCTTGGCTACGGCTCTGTTGCGTGGTGACCTTGGACAAGACACTTCATCCCGATTGCCTACGTGGGGCATGGTGGTGCTGTGTACTAAAGCGTACTTCACGTCGATTACGTACTTGCCTTTACCCGCTACTAACTCTGCCTCTCAGAGTAAGTAAGTTGAGGTGTTTGACAATTGTTCGAAGCTGCTCGACGGTTGTTTCCGGCTTCCTCCACCCGTAAAATTGGTCACCTCTTCGGTAAAACTGGCTGCCACGTTGTGGCCCCTACCGTGGAAAGTGTCGTTAAACCCCAATAAATTTTCCTTATTGAAACCCCGGGCAGTGAACAGTGCTTGTTTACGGGTGGTGATCAAGCTCTTTTTTACTGGTAAAATAGGGCCCTGTTATAACTAACGCGTTTTCTTCATCAGGTCTCCTGTACAGGAGGGGGAGGGGTTGTCCTGATGACAGAAGAGGAGATCAGGAAGGTTCCGATTCCGAAATCACATTGATTCCGTTCTGGAATATTCCGCTTTTTGGTTGATTTGCCCAAACAGACACGTCGCTGTTGTATACAATGCTTTGGTGGAGACTGATATTTCCGGTTGAAAGAAGGTGCAATAACAACTTAACAAGAAGCGAGGTTGGTTTCGAGATTCGATTCTAAACCTTCAGCCCAATTCGATTCGGAATTGATTCGAACCGAAATTTGAAAATTCGAATGGAGCCATCATATATTTATCTTATTCTTAAACAAGTATGAAACTCTGTGTCCAACAGTTTCAATAAAGATGGGCTTGTTGCTTGGGGAAAATCTAATCGCCCAATAGTATACATGGCAAGCGGGACCCCCGTTGAGTGCAAAATGAAATATACAGCACTTAACATGCTGAAAGATTACCAGCTGCATTTTTTAAGAGACGGACTTGTACTTTCTGATTCATATTTCAAAGAGTGTTTGACCACGGGAAATGAAAGTTTAACGTTATTGTATCATTGGTCAATGGCGTGGTATGAAACAAAACACCCTTCGGAACTCCGAAAGGTGAGCAGTGCCTGTCGTCCGGAGAAAACACTGGCATAATAAGAAGTGGAAACCAACGCCTGGGATAGGTGTTGTCAAACGTTGGCAGTGTTGGTAAAATTGATTGGCTAAACTTGACCTGACACTTGTGCTGTGGTTAAAATGTAGCCATAGGTGCTGAAAGTGACCATGACACCAATAAATAATAACCAAAACAGGATCACTGTAGCATATTGTTTACGTGACCATAACACCAATAAATAATAACCAAAACAGGGTCAATGTAGCATATTGTTTACGTGACCATAACACCAATAAATAATAACCTAAACAGGATCAATGTACCATATTGGTTACGTGACCATAACACCAATAAATAATAACCAAAACAGGATCAATGTACCATATTGGTTACGTGACCATAACACCAATAACTAATAACTAAAACAGGATCAATGCAGCTTATTGTTTACGTGACCATAACACCAATAAATAATAACCCAAACAGGATCAATGTACCATCTTGGTTACGTGACCATAACACCAATAAATAATAACCAAAACAGGATCAATGTACCATATTGGTTACGTGACCATAACACCAATAAATAATAACCAAAAACATAACACCAATGAATAATAAAATAATAACCAAAACAGGATCAATGTAACATATTGTTTACGTGACCATAACACCAATAAATAATAACCAAAACAGGATCAATGTAGCATATTGTTTACGTGACCATAACACCAATAAATAATAACCAAAACAGGATCAATGTAGTATATTGTTTACGTGACCGTAACACCAATAAATAATAACCAAAACAGGATGAATGTAACATATTGTTTACGTGACCATAACACCAATAAATAATATCCAAAACAGGATCAATGTAGCATATTGTTTACGTGACCATAACACCAATAAATAATAACCAAAAACATAACACCAATGAATAATATTGTTTACGTGACCATAACACCAATAAATAATAACCAAAACAGGATCAATGCAGCTTATTGTTTACATAACCATGACGCAAACAAATAATAACCAGAAACAGGATCGATGTGGCATATTGTTTTCGTGACCATAACACCAATAAATGATATCCAAAACAGGATCAATGCAGCTTATTGTTTACGTGACCATAACACCAATAAATAATAACCAAAACAGGATCAGTGTAACATATTGTTTACGTAACCATAACACCAATAAATTATAACCAAAAACAGGATCAATGTAACATATTGTTTACGTGACCATAACTCCAATAGATTCATTTATTTATTGGTGTTTAAGGTCACATACTTATGCACAATGGCTAATCGTGACCGTGACAGTTTTACGGGTGGGGGAAGCTGGAGTACCCGGAGAGAACCACCGAGCAACGACGAGCAGCTGTCAGCTCTCCAACATCGTAACTCTGAACTCTGCACCGCCACACAGGCAGGGTTAGATTGGTGGAAGACATGTGCACCATCGACGTGCAGTACGCCTCAGTACACAGCGTCATCGTGCCTTCATGTAGGCAATCAGGGTGAAGTGTCTTGCCCAAGGACACAACACGGTTGCCGCAGGTGGGATTCGAACCGAGGACCTCTCGGCTTGCAGCCTGCACCTCTACCAACTGAGCCACCACGCCCCCCATAACTCCAATAAATAATAACCAAAACAGGATCAATGCAGCTTATTGTTTACGGAACCATAACACCAATAAATAATAACCAAAAACATAACACCAATGAATAATATTGTTTACGTGACCATAACACCAATAAATAATAACCAAAACAGGAGCAATGTAACATATTGTTTACGTGACCATAACACCAATAAATAATAACCCAAAACAGGATCAATGTGGCACATTGTTTACGTGACCATAACACCAATAAAAGATAACCAAAACAGGATCAGTGTAGCATATAGTTTACGTGACCATAACACCAATAAATAATAACCAAAACAGGATCAGTGTAGTATATTGTTTACGTGACCATAACACCAATAAATAATAACCAAAACAGGATCAATGTAGTATATTGTTTACGGAACCATAACACCAATAAATAATAACCAAAACAGGATCAATGTAGTATATTGTTTACGGAACCATAACACCAATAAATAATAACCAAAACAAGATCAATGTTGCATATTGTTTACGATTGACAGTACTCCCCGAAAAGATATCGACGAGACTTGTATAACCATACAATGCAAATACCAATGTATCAATGAACAACGTCCATCGAGTCTCACAGTTTTGTTCCACCGGCAAGTAGGACAGTGATTGTTTACTATGTTGAACAAGTTCTGTTCTACTAGTAAATTAGGACCAAGTGACGGACGCCAGGGGTGTGAGTCTTCTCCAGTGGACGGCATTGGCACTGTGGCTTGAGAATTGACCCTTTGATTAAAATTAAATGCTTTTAAGACTCTTCGACTCATTTTCCAAAAAGGGATTCAATTACCACACGTGTCCCCAAAAAGGATTCTGCAAATGCTAGTCTCTTCTCTTGGCCCCTATATAAACGATATCTTCTACGGCCAATCTTTTTCCACCATCACTTTCGTGACTGGCCCTCAATACCTAACATTATAGTACTATAACTCTCTGTACCTACCACTACACTACTACTGCTATGAATACCGGTTTGTATCATTATCATACTTACCTCTCATTACTACTACCAACCTTTACACTACTACCGATATGGATCCCGGTTTGTATCACTAACATACATGCTCTCATTACTACTACCTGCCACTACACTACTACCGCTATGAATCCCGGTTTGTATCACCGTCATACTTAGATCTTATTACTACCTACCTACCACTACTCTACTACCGCTATGGATCCCGGTTTGTATCGTTATCATACTTAGCTCTCATTACTACTACCTACCACTACACTACTACCGATATGGATCCCAATTTGTATCACCGTCATACTTAGCTCTCATTACTACTACGAACCTTTACACTACTACCAATATGGATTCCGGTTTGTATCACCGTCATACTTAGATCTCATTACTACTACCTACCACTACACTACTACCGCTATGGATTCCGGTTTGTATCACCGTCATACTTAGATCTCATTACTACCTACCTACCACTACTCTACTACCGCTATGGATCCCGGTTTGTATCGTTATCATACTTAGCTCTCATTACTACCTACCTACCACTACTCTACTACCGCTGTGGATCCCGATTTGTATCATTATCATACTTAGCTCTCATTACTACCTACCTACCACTACTCTACTACCGCTATGGATCCCGATTTGTATAGTTATCATACTTAGCTCTCATTACTACTACCTACCACTACTCTACTACCACTATGGATCCCAATTTGTATCGTTATCATACTTACCTCTCATTACTACTACCAACCTTTACACTACTACCGATATGGATCCCGATTTGTATCGTTATCATACTTAGCTCTCATTACTACTACCTACCACTACTCTACTACCGCTATGGATCCCGATTTGTATCGTTATCATACTTAGCTCTCATTACTACCTACCTACCACTACTCTACTACCGCTATGGATCCCGATTTGTATCGTTATCATACTTAGCTCTCATTACTACTACCAACCACTACACTACTACCACTATGGATCCCGATTTGTATCGTTATCATACTTAGCTCTCATTACTACTACCTACCACTACTCTACTACCACTATGGATCCCGATTTGTATCGTTATCATACTTAGCTCTCATTACTACTACCTACCACTACACTACTACCACTATGGATCCCGATTTGTATCACCGTCATACTTAGCTCTCATTACTACCTACCTACCACTACTCTACTACCGCTATGGATCCCGATTTGTATCACCGTCATACTTAGCTCTCATTACTACCTACCTACCACTACTCTACTACCGATATGGATCCCGATTTGTATCGTTATCATACTTAGCTCTCATTACTACTACCTACCACTACTCTACTACCGCTATGGATCCCGATTTGTATCACCATCATACTTAGCTCTCATTACTGCTACCTACCACTACACTACTACCGCTATGGATCCCGATTTGTATCACCGTCATACTTAGCTCTCATTACTACCTAGCTACCACTACTCTACTACCACTATGGATCCCGATTTATATCGTTATCATACTTAGCTCTCATTACTACTACCAACCACTACACTACTACCGCTATGGATCCCGATTTGTATCGTTATCATACTTAGATCTCATTACTACTACCAACCACTACTCTACTACCACTATGGATCCCGATTTGTATCGTTATCATACTTAGCTCTCATTACTACTACCAACCTTTACACTACTACCGATATGGATCCCGATTTGTATCGTTATCATACTTAGCTCTCATTACTACTACCAACCTTTACACTACTACCGCTATGGATCCCGATTTGTATCGTTATCATACTTAGATCTCATTACTACTACCAACCACTACATTACTACCGCTATGGATCCCGATTTGTATCGTTATCATACTTAGCTCTCATTACTACTACCAACCACTACATTACTACCGCTATGGATCCCGATTTGTATCGTTATCATACTTAGATCTCATTACTACTACCTACCACTACTCTACTACCACTATGGATCCCGATTTATATCGTTATCATACTTAGCTCTCATTACTACTACCAAACTTTACACTACTACCGATATGGATCCCGATTTGTATCGTTATCATACTTAGCTCTCATTACTACTACCTACCACTACTCTACTACCGCTATGGATCCCGATTTGTATCACCGTCATACTTAGCTCTCATTACTACCTACCTACCACTACTCTACTACCGCTATGGATCCCGATTTGTATCGTTATCATACTTAGCTCTCATTACTACTACCTACCACTACTCTACTACCGCTATGGATCCCGATTTGTATCACCGTCATACTTAGCTCTCATTACTACTACCAACCTTTACACTACTACCGATATGGATCCCGATTTGTATCGTTATCATACTTAGCTCTCATTACTACTACCTACCACTACTCTACTACCGCTATGGATCCCGATTTGTATCACCGTCATACTTAGCTCTCATTACTGCTACCTACCACTACACTACTACCGCTATGGATCCCGATTTGTATCACCGTCATACTTAGCTCTCATTACTACCTAGCTACCACTACTCTACTACCACTATGGATCCCGATTTATATCGTTATCATACTTAGCTCTCATTACTACTACCAACCACTACACTACTACCGCTATGGATCCCGGTTTGTATCACCGTCATACTTAGCTCTCATTACTACTACCAACCACTACACTACTACTGCTATGGATCCCGATTTGTATCGTTATCATACTTAGATCTCATTACTACTACCTACCACTACTCTACTACCGCTATGGATCCCGGTTTGTATCACTAACATACATGCTCTCATTACTACTACCTACCACTACACTACTACCGACATGGATCCCGGGTTGTATCGTTATCATACTTAACTCTCATTACTACTACCTACCACTACACTACTACTGCTATGGATCCCGGTTTGTATCACCATCATACTTAGCTTTCATTACTACTACCTACCACTACACTACTACCGCTATGGATCCCGGTTTGTATCGCTATCATACTTAGCTCTCATTACTACTACCTACCACTACACTACTACCGCTATGGATCCCGATTTGTATCACCGTCATACTTAGCTCTCATTACTACCTACCTACCACTACACTACTACCGACATGGATCCCGATTTGTATCGTTATCGTTATCGCATGGCTCCGCGGTCCTGTCGGTTCTGGCGTCCCATTGGTTCTGAACATGATTCCAGTGTCCTCACGGTTCTGAACCCGGTTTCGGTATCCTGTCGGTTCTGAGCATGGTTCCGGCGTTCAGTAGGATCCGAGCGTGGTTCCGGCTTCCTGACTGTTCTGAGATATGGTTGCTACAGTACAGACGCCGTGAACTGATAACTTTCCGTGGGTAGGCAGTATTCGATTCCAAACACTAATTATACAAATAATCATCAAAAATTTAATTAATGGAAATATCACCAGCAGCAAATTTTTAATAAAGGAAGCACCGGGTTGTACCCGTTGCTTCCATCATTAAAATTTTGCTGCTGATAATTTTTATTAGGTTGTAAATGCATGTGTGGACATCCCTATCCAAGCGTGGATAAAGGCCAATCCTTGTCGACTGTATTGTGTAAGTGGGGTGCCGAGAAACGTGGATGATAAGTTCTTCAAATGAGTTCGTGAATAATGAATGAGGGCAACTTTCTTCTAAGAGTACTTGCTTGTATTACTCTTCGACACATCTCGGTATGGGGGTGGGGGTGGGGGGGGGGGGGTGGGTGGGTATTTATGACGTGGTAGAAAACTAATCCAGGATACATTTGGAAGAATAGTTATCTATCAATAGTTATGGCTCCTATTACCCGTTAGGTTTCTGGCTTCTAGTCCACCAAATATGTACGGACGGAATATCAGCTTCGAGGCTATCAAAAGAATTTTTTTTAGGATCGAACACCATCGGGAAATCTTCCGACCTCCACCTCGACCAGTCCGCCACCGCTCAGACTCCCGTTTGGCATTTAATAAAGGTTCAAACTAAATAAAAGTGTGTTTGGTTGGGTTTGTTGTGTCTGCTGCATGTGGGTAAGTGTTTTTGTATGCGCGAAGGTGGGGTGTTGTGTGCGTGCGTGCGTGCGTGCGTGCGTGCGTGCGTGCGTGCGTGCGTGCGTGCGTGCGTGCGTGCGTGCGCGAATGTTCATGCCTGCCTTGATCTTAGATGTTGCTTCACCGCTGGGCATATTTCTTGTTACAGCTAGAATGTTGAGGTGAGAGATGAGCTCCGTTAACCCTTTACCTAACATGAAAAGCAGACGACATTTGCAAAAAAAATTCTTGAATAATTAATTTTTTTCATTTTTTGTCTCAAAAACATAGGATATGACCCCTCGTTGGAACGAGCTCGACGAGCTCGTTCCAACGAGGGGTCATAACCTATGTTTTTGAGACAAAACATGAAAATATTTTGAAAATTAATTGGCGATTTTTGAGAATAGCGCTGGCCGGTTTTGGCCGTTACGTTGGGTAAAGGGTTAAGTAGAATGGATAAAAAATAAGACCTAAACGATCGTCGACCGCAAATGGGTTTACTTTCTTTTCGAAATAGTTCACCAAGTCCAGCTACTGTGGGACTTCAGTTATCAGTAAACCTGTACAGGACGTTTTAGTTGGTAGAGAACATACAATAACGTCTTATCTAGAAACCGATAAATTTATGTTTCATAACATGTCGGAACTGATATCCTGTTTAATTTGCAAATGGAGAATGCGTAACGACATCATTCGATGCATTATAAACTGTAAACAAGTTTATAAATATGTTATTTTCGTTTGTTTAGTTCTAATTCCTAAATGACCAATCGGTGATACGACTTTTGTCCGAACTGAAAAGGAACTTTTGGATTAAAGTAAAGAAATGATTTGAGGAAACAAGCAGCTGAGAAGCTCTGTTCTACCCACAGCACTGACATTTGAGATAAAGGTGAGAGTCGATATATTATAACAGCTGTGGGTCCAACAACTGAGGATATGTGACATATCGAGTTACATGTGCAGTCGATCTATCATCGACGAAGTGGCAACCCTTCAGTGGCTAGTATAAAAATACATCATCGCCAGCAAGCGCACCATTAGCACCAGGATCAGCGTCAGACTGAGTAATGCCAGTGATGAAGTAGTTTTTTTTTGAAGTAGTTATTTACCCAACTACTATCATCAGGTCCGACGCTGATCGAATCCAGGAGAGCGACACATCGTCCACTGAGTTCCAATGTGTACTATGTGCCTACTGGCACATAGTACACATTGGAACTCAGGGGACGACATGCCAGTCGGAAAAAGGCTGTCCTAGACAAAAATGTACTTACGCTGACATAAGAAGTTCCCTGCATACAGTACCAGCTGGAATAAGCTGTTGGGATTCAACAAGCAAATTTTCATTTCGTTTTTCTTTGTTAATAATCCCAAGCCTCGACATCATTTCGCTCTAAGAGGTTCGCAGAGAAATGATATGACTGCTTGGAATTAATAAAGAAAAAGTGTGACATAAGTTCTCCTTTATCTAATCTCAGCTGGTACTGTAGCTTGTATGGGGCACAATGATGCCGTGTACTAAGGCGTACTGCACGTCGATGGTGCACATGTCTTCAGCCGCTATTACCCTGCTTGAGCGGAGCTTGAACAGAGTTGGAATGTGGGGGAGCTGACAGTTGCTCGTCGATGCTCGATGGTTCTCTCCGGGTACTCCGGCTTCCTCCACTCAAAACATTGTCACGGTCACGATTAGTCATTTTGCATAAGTATGTGATCTTAAACACCAAAAAATAAATAAATAAATACTGTAGCTTGTTGAAAGCAGACGCTTACAAAGTTCATTGCACAATTATACATGTAGTAAATATATGCCCAGAATAACCCCATATATCAATATCTATGCCCGATTTCTATAAAGTATATCTCCGTGGAGAAGACCGGATCCATATCAGTCTATACACACTATTGAAGGTCGCAGTATGTGAGCAGCATACAATTTGGTACCCCTGTCGAAAATTTTCCCTCCTCACGTCGGGTGTCCCTGTTTGGGCCCTAAGCATTACGGCACTTATATTTGTTATTATATGTGTTATTGCTAACATTACTAGTAGCTGTTGTAGTAGTAATAATAAAAGCAGCCTGGGGTTCGTTTAACCCTTTGAACCAAAGAGGCCGCTTTTTCCGGCCAAAGGGACACGATATGCCTTAATTTCTTAAAGTACATGTAGGATGGGAGCTATGTGAATGTGCGGGGTAGACCAATTAATATTTTTAACATTCAGCCGCAATATTAATTGGTCTACCCCTAAATACTGAATGTGCACTCTTCCAATTGCTGCCATTGCACTGACATGGACGATGCTACCTGGCTTTAAGGGGTTATTGAAGAACAACGGCACTTTCTACAGCCAGTGTTATTTCATATCGGAGTGTTCTCCAGACGGATTCGTCGAACTTTGGCATGTAACTGACTTTTCATTACTTCACGGCCATAATCAATGCTTGAATCTGCGTGTCACCTACAGTACGTGGAGAGTGTATTATAACTAAATCACCCGCAGAGTGGAGATTTTACCCAAGCAATAATTGCAAATTTGTTGCAAAGCATAACCAGCACAAGCAAAGTTTCAGCCAATGGACCTCCGGGTTAAACCCGGAGGTCCATTGGCTGAAACATTGCTTGTGTTTTTTTGTTGATATGTACAACATTTGAAAGTTATAGCTTGAGTGATAACTCCAATCTGCGGGTGATTTAGTTGCAATCCACTCTCCACGTACTGTATTAGTTGGAAGCATTACAAACAGCTTCAATAGTTGCACACAGTAATGGTAGTTGCATACAGTAGTTGTAGTAAAACAATGTTGTTAAAGTACTAGGTAAGGCCAGGGGCATAATTAAACCAAAATATTGGCGGAGTATAGCCTTATGCTGTACTGCCGATAGCCGAAAATGAACGCAAGGATAGCTCAAATTGACATATTTATCTCTTCAAAACCACACGCACCACTGACTTATCTCATGAAAATCGACTTGCGATATAGTGATCTCCCCTGACATTATTAGACTGACGCGGAAGGCCCAATTGAGAGGCATGCAATTGTTGAGAAAACACCTGTGACACGAGGAGAAAATAAAGCCAAGTTCCCTTTTGTGACTTTTAAGAAACGAAAACAACAGACAGTTCGCGGAGCTGTCACTTGTTTTCGTTTATTAAAAGTTACAAAAGGAAACTTGTCTTTTTATGGGAAGCTAATTTGAAGCAACTAAATACCACCCACTTTGGCTCTTTATTTAGCGAATGTGTTTTTAACCCTTTACCTAACATGAAAAGCAGACAACACTCACAATCAAAATTTTGGAATAATTAATTTGTTTTATTTTTTTGTCTAACAAACATAGGTTATGACCCCTCATTGGAACGAGCTCGACGAGCTCGTTCCAATGAGGGGCCATAACCTATGTTTTTGAGACAAAAAATGAAAAAAATAGAAATTAATTGGCGATTTTTGTGAATATCGCTAGCCGATTTTGGTAGTTTCGTTGGGTAAAGGGTTAAAATAATTTTCAAGTTCTTATTCTTCCCAGGAAAAAAAACAAGAGTAAATCACACCTCCTTAACTTTTATGTTGATGGAAAGGAGTGTGTCTGTATTACTACATCCCAGTTAAAAACCGCATAACATATAAACTAGCAATACTCACTTACCAGAGAAATTCGGCTGACTTCCCAGGCTACCTTAGCGAACTCCTCATACCATACAAGCCGCAGCGATCATTGCGATCCAGCGACGAAGGGCTTTTAACTCAGTTCGCGGGGAATTTGAAGACTGTAGGTGACAGGGCTTTCAGGATCAGCGCGCCCCGTGTGTGGAAATCGTTACCCAAAACCTTACGAAATGCACCATCTCTTGAAAGTTTTAAAAAGGGGCTAAAAACCTACTAATACCAGAGGAATTTCCCAGGCTATCCCTTCGCTTACACACAAACCGGGTGACTTTACTGATTTTTATCTATCTTATTCGCGATTTCTTTTGTAAAGCGCTTAGGGCTTTTATTAGGATAGGCGCTATATAAGTGATATATTATTATTATTATTATTATTATTATTATTATTATTATTATTATTATTATTATTATTATTATTCTACGTCAAGACGCACACATTCTTTATATTATGAACAAAAAAGTGTTACATCAAAAGATGGTGAAGGTGCCGTTTTCTGAATGGGTTAAAACAGAGAATAATATTCGTAAAAGTTGTAAAAAGCCCGCTTCTGTATTTTTATACTACTCAACAGGAAAATATCCAGAGCTTGGTCATTGGTCAAACACTTCGCTAACATTTCGAAATTTGAAGTTTTACATGAAATTTCCATACCTTTTGTGTTAAATATCCAAACAACTCGTCCCCTGTGTTCCAATGTGTTCTATGTGCCAGGAGGCACATAGAACACATTGGAACTCAGGGGACGAACTTTAGAAAATTACGGGAAGCTTACTTTCCTGCAAATCTCTTTCAATGACGAAAATTGTTAGCCGGGATTAGCCTGTCATTTAAACGCCAAATTCCTATAAAATACACAGATGAACTATGCTAGTATATGGCAGGTATCTTGATTACAGGGCACCATATTTGGTGAGATTAAATATTAACCCTTACGCAGAAAAGTTTCTCTACATCTTAACCCTTTACCCAAGCACACGATGCCAAAATATGTTATTTAATTTTTATTTTTTGAAAAATAAAAAAAAAGTTCAACAAAACCATATCATGTGATTCCCACATTGGAGCGAGCTCCTCAATCAAGTTTCAATGAGGGGGTCACATGATATGGTTTTGTTGAACTTTTTTGAAAAGTCTTTTTCAAATCCTCAATTTTAAAATATGAGAACCATGCGACTGATTCGTTTATTAAATGGTTAAAATTAACCTCTTTTCGTTGTGCGCAATCTGCCCATCCGCACCCTCCTCCTGTGAATGGATAGCTCAAGAATTTATGGGGGTTATACCTCCTCCCGCACGCCTTTGGGTAAGGCATTCGATTTCTGATTGAGAAGTCGAGAGTTTGAATCTAATCGGTTTCATTCAGGCCCACATTTAGCTATTTCCTCGATTGCTTAAATGCACGGGAGCGCAGTTTTCGATCCCCACTTGTGTGATGTGAGTTACACGAGCAAATACTCGTTGGTTATCTGTAGATACGCAGGTTTCTCTACCATGAACTTGTAACGTGCCGGAACTTGTATTGATCTGTTAGCATGGTCCGAACACGATTGTCGCCGAGTTTCCTTATTTGATAGTTGACGGAGAAGATGCGGGATGCGCAGCCAATAATCCTTATATGTTTCCCCGTGGGTTTTACTTAGTTGCGTCTTTATTAATTTAGGGCTATTTTGGTTAAGTATAGACCCCAGGGCCATCCTGAACGGGAGCGGGCCAGGAGTGTCGATTATACACACCGGCTAAGTTCGATCAGACCGCTGTAGCATGGGGAACATTACCGCGATTTAGGAGCTTCGCTTTGATATTCCTTTCTTTTTGAAGGAAAGGTGTTCATTTGGAAACAGAGCATGATTGTTTCCCTTGATATGCCTTTCCGTGAATCATCACATTGCATTGCCCGCGCCTCCATGGCATGCCTCTCGCATGAAATGAATTACAGAACAACCAGATGATTTTTTTTATGACTTTTTATTGTCAATATTTTTGACAATACAAAAGATAAATGGACAGTGAGATGACTGTATATAAATCAACTGAATTCTTCTTCTCCACGACTTTAATTTTCTTCCCTCCCTCCCAATAAGTGGTAGTGGTTGCAACCGTCATGGTATACAGTATTGACAGGGATGTGGCGACAGGGGCGGGGTGGTGGGGGGGGGGGGGGTGAGGATAGGAGTATTTTTTCAGTTTTTGGAAATTCCGAGGTAAAAACTCAAATGGTTGGAAATTCAATAAATTAACATTGTTCATGAAAGATATTAAAATTCCAACTAATGATGAGAAATTTTGATCTTTTATTTCCAACTGGAAACTTGAGTTTCAAATTTCCTACTCTAAAATTGACATTGCCTCAAAATTTCGACTCTGACATCAATCCGGTAAATTTTCAGACCCAGACACATTATAAATGATGCTTTTTCCATTTCGGGACTAGTGAAAATTTTCAGAAGGTATCATAACCCTTTACCCGACCCAGACGATTTCAAAATTAATTATTTTAAATATCATTTTTTTTAATTTTTAAAAAAAAAATTCAACAAAACCATATCATGTGACCCCTCTTTGGAACGAGCTCGACGAGCACAAGTTGTTGCCACCTGTCTTAGTAACAGCAGCTGCTGTTGTCCGTGCAATTGGCGTATCCTGACAAACCCAAGTCAACCTGCAAGCGGTTTGGTTAAAGGGTTAAAAGATATCACCCAGCGCTGCAGTGCAACCAGCTATCGAAACTACTCATGGTTGGAATTTACACCGGTGGCACCCCCCCCCCCCCCCAACAGCTGAAACCCTCTAGCCACATCCCTGATTAGAGATACTCTGTGGCGGATGACCTCTTAAGTGGCTGGTTATCTGAGGCACATTCTTTTACTGAGGTCTCATCTTTATCCTGTGTATTAAATTCACGATTTGTTTGAATTTTGGAAACTCTTCAAGACACCGGTCGAAGTAAAGATCTGCACCGTTATTACCTGGGTGGGTGGGTAAATGTGAACTGTAAATAGTATATCTTCGTCATCTGTGAGAGGTGTAGGGCGGGAAACATGAATCATGATCCCATCGGTCCTCTTCTCCACCTTGTTGTGTAATTCATTATTCCAAGAACGGTTGTGGTTTGGAAGATGAGATACTTGCAAGGCATATCTAGTGTATACACTCCTCATCCAGGCTGTTATTCTCTCTGAAGAATTGTGTGTATGAAATGAAATCGTCTTTGCGGCTGGTTTATACAGACATAGTTCAACTTCATCAATGAGTCTCCAAATATTGCTCGACCACCCCAGTCATATCCTACACACTGCCCGGCTTCCCCTCCATAAAGAAACATCTCGGGGGCACGCGACGATATAAATTGCTCCTTGATAAGTAGGTCTCGCAGGGTGTGAGATGAGTCTTCAATTCCTGATAGTTCGACGCACCTGTCGAAAATTCTACGAAATATCTTGTGATCCTTGACACAAACTGGTACACACTTTTACGCTTCTCAGCCTTACTCGCTCTAAATTTTGTCCTGAACCCCTCATCGGTGAGCTGGTACCTCTTGAAGATAACCTTTTTGAACTCACCGCAGTTATTGGCTTGACCGGGGGGGGGGGGGGGGGGGCATGCTCACGTACACTTCTAGGGACGTGTCCGTCAGCAGCGAGCTAAGACATACCCCCACCCCCACTCCCAGATGTCCTCTGGCCAGGCCTCACTCGAAGCAAAGCTTTCAAACCTCTGTAAGGAAGCGTCAGTGTCGTCAGTCTGCTCATTAAACGTGGGTAACTGGAGATAAGATGTACATTTCCCCTGTGACTTCCTCCACCATGTCTACCGTGAGGGTCGGGTAACTACGCCCTAGCCTTCAAAATTCCCACTTCCCTCTCATGTTTCCTTTTAGCTTCCTCACGCTATCTTTCAGCCTCCCCATGCGCCCTTTAAGACCTTTCGCGCTCAACTTGAATATTTTTTTCTCGCTCGGCAGCTCTTAGTGCTGGATCTCTCTCTGTCCTCTCGAGCAGCTTTTCTTTCAGCTCTTTCTTGCTCTAATGCAACTTCTCTTTCAGCTCTTTTGCGCTCAACCTGAATTTGTTTCTCTCACTCGGATGCCTGTAAGATAGCCTCCTTGCGCTTCAACGTAACCGAACATCCATAAGGCAGCCTCCTCGCGCTTCAACGTAACCAGATGCTCTAACTTTGCGGCCATTTCTTTCACAACACGCTTTTGCACTTCTTTTACAATTTTTTTTTGTAATTCACTACCCGCGAAGCCCAACCACTCTCCTATACTAACCAACTGTTCCAAGCTTGGGGTATCCATTTTTGAAATTTATCGAATTGTCACTTTACTGGACGCCTTTACTCTAAAAGCCACTACTTTGAGAGTAAACTGCTTCCCTCTAGTTACCTCAGACTAATGTTCAAACGGGCAAAAGCCTTCTCTGTCCACGTGTGGCTTGCCTTCTATAACCTGTAATACCGTCTACCTGAATGCCAACATTCGTGAGCTCCCGGATCTCGTACTACCTGTTTCTGATCCTACACTACTATATGGCCACCGACCTGGCCCACGACTGGAAGTTCCTACTCTGAATACGAGCTCTGCGGCTCCCCTACCATGACAGTGTGCCTATACTTTCGCGCCGATGCAGATCTTCCTCTAACCTATAGCGTGGGGCAGCTTCTCGCCTACGGCCCACAGTCTTTCACGCCTTGTGACTGGAATGAATCTTTCGAGAAGACTCCAGACTCTTATTCGATCGCAAGGACATTAATTTCCATTTTAATTACTTCTCTTGAACTTGGCCGCTTTGATAAGATCGGTCTTAATTTAAAATTCTCTTTCAAGTTCTTTGAAAGTATCCTTCCGCCGCTTGTGACAGCTCCCATACAACACATGCAGTATATGTGTGCTTCTCGTGGCTAGGAGATTATCGACACTAATAACCATATGATTAAATGACTGATCTCCTTCGAATACTAAACGAGTGTCTTTTATTTGATGCTTAGGCAAGATCAATTTTGAAGACAGATAAGCACTAATTGGCGTTACAGGCTCCTATTGGAATTCCACTTCATTAAAGTTATCACTTTTTTGCGCCTTCACTGATTTATTTCTCATTAAATACACAGATGGCATACTTAACAAATCGGTTTTTCGGGGGTCCGTCACATATCTATTCCTAAGCTTTTCGCAAAAAATATTTACACTTTTAAACCAAAAAGCAATGACATTGACTGATTGACAAAATGAACACCACCAGCAGATTCGGAATATCCCAATTACGGAATCCCACATACATAATACAGGGGAATCCCTGTCTGACGCCAGTCTGTGGTTATAAAATCCCATTTTCATCGTTTGAGGTTTGACGTCATGAGCGGGGTGGGGGGGGGGGGGGGATAAGGGTAACTCCTTTGTATCCCCGCCGGGTATTTGAGAATACTTACGTAAGGGGATCTGCTCTCAGAGAATGAAAATCTATGGCCTCAACACGTTTGTGGTATGAGGCCCTGAGGAAATCTTTCAATGGGGGTTTAACCATAAGTGCCTATTATCATCACAGCTAGGGAGAAATAACTCTGTGAGATTTAACCCCGATTAAAGGAGTTTTTTTAGAACCTTCTCAGTATATTTACAGACTTTTGGGGCGCTAGAGTTGCAAAACATTGAGGCTATCGTATAACAAAAGCAAGAGAGCCACCTACCACCCCCCTCCTCCCACCGGAGAGCTACAAATAGTTACGTCAGCATATGTCTCGATGAAATTTGTATTAGTATTTCCCACTTTTATGTCATATCGCAAGCATATACGCAACCTGATGAAGGATTCGTATCATCTGTGAGGTAGAGATTAATTTCAGCTATATTCAGCTCGCTGCGAGGTGTTCTCTCTATGAAGCGCGCTCGCTGTTTAGTGAAATTTTGTTCACAAACAAGCTGAGTGTCGCTGAAATCAAGGTTCCAATATTCAAGAGATTTCAGTATCTTTAACTGGTGGAGTGCTAGAAGCCACTATCATGGCTCTACTGAAAAGTGCTGAAAGCCTCTTTGGTGGCTTTACACTGTATTCAGTACTTCATTTGCTCAGTAGTTGAAACAGAATTGTTTTATTACACTTTATTGGAGAGTGCCAAGAGGCAATTTTCAATAAATTGTAACACAACAGTTGTCTGTGAACAAAATTTCACTAAACTGGGTCTCTTTTTGCTTATAGCATGGTAACCTTGAAAAAAAAATACTCGCGTTACAAATTGTCTTTGAAAAATCGCGACAGACGCCGTAGCTGCGACGGGTGGTGCAATCTGCAAGTCCAAAAATATTCTCAGGGCCAATTTACAGGTGATGGTGAAAAAAAAATCAAGAAAATTATTTGGAACAACATTTGAATCGGACATGGGCTAGACATGAATGAGATACACTTGCATATCAAATATAAAGTCATTCCACCAGGTAGTTTGAAAGTTATTCTTTTAGAAACTCGTTAGTCACAAAATTCTAAGTTCATCAAGGGCCATAACTCCAAGACAAATACTTGGAACAACACATGCATTGAACAGTGGCTAGACATCAATACGATACACTTACATGCCAAATATAAAGTCATTCCATCAAGTATTTCAAAAGTTATTGAGTTTTGAAACTCGTTGGTCACAAACAGACCGACAGACCGACAGACCGACCGACAGACCGACAGACCGACATTGCCACTTATAGAGCTGCTAGTCGCAGCTAAAAATAATTTAGCACCAGTTAAGTCGTGAGTTTCCAGGAACTTCTAGGAATTCAAAGTGCAGCTGGAACCCAAGCTCTATGGTAACCAGTCTAACTCTGTAAACATGAGCAATGAACTGTTTGAGGGCAAAACTGGTTCCATGCCATAATCACGTCGCAATTCCAACAGACTGGTGGCCTGAGAACCCTGTGAGAAACATGAGAACCTTTTCCTAAAACGACCAGTCAGAGGAAGCTATCAAAGACATTCTTGAATAAGATGCTTGAATAACTAAAATAAATGTTTTGTTTCAAGCTATAGCTTATATCACCTTACTGAAGCGTTTGAAGTGGGGTCGTTAGGTAGGTCTATATTTTGGAGGTTTAAATTGAAAAATAATAAAATTTGAAGGACGAATTCTTGTAATACGTTCGGTCGGATATGTCTTCTGTGTTAAATAAAGGTAAAATATTCTCTTGGGTTACGTGTGTTTCGGTCGAAAAGGTTTCAAAGTCCACTCTGTCCGCAATACCATTGCGTCGGGAAAATGAGTGTTCATTGAGACCGGAGGCCGATTATCGTCGCAAAAACCGAACCCATTTTGTCCGCTGGCAGATCCGGGGCCGATTGCGTTCGCAAACCGCGAGTCGATTGTCAACACAATCTGCACACATTTTGTAGACATGTTCGAATCTGCGGCCATGTTCGGTCCTAACAGACGTGCACTGTTATGCCAGTGGTGGCGCCAAGGGGGGTCGGGGGCTACAGCACCCCCCCCCCCCCCCCCCCCCCCGTCGGAGATTTTTAGTCAGTCCGTCGGAGAGTCTCGTAAACCCGACTTCACGAGAAATTTCCGACAATCGAATGTAGACATCGAACCCGTGCAGCACTGGAACTTTGATAGAGAATAGTGATTCTCACGAAATTCCTTAATGCCGTTCGTCAAACTGGCTTTATAGATGAAATATTTCCCGACCTTATTATAATATGTTTACTTTACCCCTTTACCCCGTTCCAACGAGGGGTCATAACCTATGTTTTTGAGACAAAAAAATGAAAAAAAATAGTTATTCAAGAATTATTTTTGCAAGTGTCGTCTGCTTTTCAGGTTAGGTAAAGGGTTAAATAATCAACAAACATACTCAATTTGCTTCTATTTTGGTTCTCCAATTTACCAATTTTCACTCATTTTCCTTCGTTTGGGGGGTCAAATGTTATAGCCCCCCTGTCGGAGAGATCAGCCCCCTGTCGACAAAATCCCCGGCGCCACCCCTGTGTGATGCAGGTGGTCTTGTTACAATGACTAGCACTAATTGCATGCTTATTTCTTTCTTCAGAATCCATTCATCACTGTCAATACACTTACCAATATGAGTATGCTGAACACGCACAGAATATTCTCATCGGACGAGTCGGATATTGACAAATACATGACAGAGAGTTTAAAAAGTTATAAGGATTGTAAAATAAAGAATTGTGCTCGGAGGACTTCACTACACAAGAAATCTCTTGGTATAGACATTGAAAGAAGGCTCGTCTCATCGGAAATAAACCGAGAGGAGAAAAACCTTAAAGAACATCTTCGACAACTCTACAGGGATAGGATAAAATGTCACGCGGAAGTTAATCCAAGAGGCAAGTTATCAACTCAAGTAAAGTGTGATAGAATATTTATTAAACTCTTGGTGAAAAAATCTTGTATAACTGAAAACCTATAAATTATGTTCCAAAAATCCCCCTCTGACTGGCCGTGATCTCGCTAAGTTTGTTTCTCTGTTTACGGCTTCGGTACAATATGATACCGACTGACGACGCGAAGTAAAATATTTGAAAAAAATGATAACAACAGGAGGCGATTCAATGTGCATACTGCTACTGGCTATTCTATGAATGTGTACCCACAACCCCTTATAAAAAGGTCGAGGTTCCCCCCCCCCCCCCCCCCCCCTCCGGTTCAAGTCGTGAACTTGTTAACCTCGACCTTTACGTGCGTTATTGGTTTGTTTTGTTGTCCAGTGACGTTGTGGAGTACACGAGAGGTTTATTTACTAAATTTGTTATCGTTAAAGTTGCCTTGTTCATACTAGTTGGCTCTTTCATTTCATCATGTGGGCTTTGGGCTATGGGCAGGGTCTTATTGGAATATATACGCTATTGTGACGAATTGACGGTAACATGGTCTGAGGTTTGCGACTAGGGGCGTATGTTCTACCTCGACGCTGGTCGATGGTTCTCTCCGGATACTCTAGCTTCCTCCACACGTAAAACTGCCCGACACGACGTGGCTGTCAAAAAACCCAATAAAAAATATACAATGCTTTAGTGTTGAGATTAGCATTTCCCATTGTGATGGTAGATTCCCAACGTCACCTTTGTTTATAAAACAAATAACATGGATACATTGTTGTCAATGCATAAGCCTTGTCACAAAATGGCTGACGTTAATTCGATTCAACTTTAAATAAATCGATATTGGTATTATAAGTGCTTGACCATTTACATTAAAGTTAGCTTTTGTATTAAGTATCAGTTGTCATAGTAACAAGATAAACTGAAATGTGACTGTATAATCGGAATCAAGTTGCATATTTTCGTTGTTTTCAAGACGAAACCATTTTTCTAACTTTTAACTACTATTGCCAGAGGCATGTAAGTGGGTAAGTATATCTTTATTGACATGTGCTTTCCAAATAATTAGCTTGATATATCGCCCCCTGAGTTCCAATGTGTTCTATGTGCCAGTAGGCACACAGAACACATTGGAACTCAGGGGACGATATATACAATGTATTACAATAGCACCCGGCCTAATAGGCCGATATGTCACTTAAATTTATGTAGAGGTATCTCTTTCATTCGCTCCTTTATTCCATCATTCATACTCACTCACTCGCTCATTCATGTAGTGAATATTATAAAATGCTGACGTCAAAATAAAGAATTGTCGATAACAGTCATTTAGTTTTCGGAAATAAGTAAAATATGAACCAATTAACTTAAACGTCATCGCTGTCTCTCTATTTCACACAAGTGTATTGGTGACGATCGAGGTATAAGGGCAATTTACCAACTAACCTGGTTGGTCCGGGTCTCTTAGTGTTATAGTAAATCGGTCGCTTTGTGTGCTATAGGTCGACGGTTCGAGTCTCAGCTCCCGCAATTCTCTCTCAATCTGTTACATTATTGCCGTGACTAGCCCACAACAGTTGGTGACATTGTGAATGCTAAGGTGAAGCATGGTGGATTTTTCGACCGCTCTGTGATGGAATCTGTTTACAGTGGGTGAATTTCAAAGAACGTGAGAGTAGTGTAGAGGTGGAGGTATAAGGGCCGTTTAACCACCAGTCGGGTTGGTCCGAATCTCTAAGTCTTGTGGTAAATTGGTCGCTTTGTGTGCTAGAGGTCGACAGTTCGAGCCTCGGCTCCCGCACTTCTCACTAGATCTGTCAAATTGTTCTGTAAACAAACGCTGTGTGAGGGGATGGATATGACAATGTCATTAACATGCCAGATAGTAATACAGTCTATTACAGGTGGCGCTTTGATGAACCCGGAGAGTAGGTAATAACGGCCGATTCCGTATCACTTTTTTCACAAAATGTACGGTACACGTACATTTTTCGTGTACCGCCCATAGTGGTTCAGTGTTAAAATCGTGTACAGAGTCGTGTACAGTGTACAAAAATTTCGTTTTTCTGCTGATACAGAATCGGCCACTGTTTTGAGGCTCACAGATCGCACTTTTAACGTTCGAACACCCGTTGGCGAACGCGTAGATTCGACACGTCGCTCAAAAGTGAAAAAATGTACGAAATTTGAGGAAATTGTACATTTAAAATTTTTCTCTACGTTCCCATCGTGGGTTATGCCTTCGATCTATCGTTGGTGAACGCGAGCAAAAAACGCTTTGCCAGTTCCAGATCAGTATCAAAAGTGTTTTTTGCCGATTCTGTATCATCCTACGTTCGCGATCGCGTTTGAACGGGCTAGGGTGCGATCCGATCGGCGAAAACCCGATTTGTCGATTCACCTCGCGAGTTTTGTGGGGCAAATAGTGATAGAATCGGTTTTGTCGAGAGGAAATAAAAAGTGATTGATATATATCGGAGAGAAAAAAAATATATAAATAAATAGTTATTTAAAAAAATAATATCGAATCGAAATAGATAAAATATAAGTAAATATAAGTAAATCATGAACAATTCCCAGATTTTGAGAGCAAGGTTTCTTTTAAAAATACTGATGAGAGCCTATGCATTCTCCGTGAACGAACAACTAGGTCGCCTCTTGTTAGAACGATGCGTCGGATGTCGGGATCATCTAGACTTCGATCACGAGAATCATTCGTGTCTGACGATGGAAAGGGAAGATATGGTCGTCAAGTATTTTGAACAGGGGTTCGAACGCGTTCGAATCGACGAAGTGATCACGTTTTGGAGGAGATTAGTCTTCTGTAGTGGACGAGATAAGCCCACCAATTCGGAAGAACTGAAATTGGCGTGTAGAAGTCTGACTTTAGAAGACAAGGGACGCATCATGAAATTATTGCTGAAGGAAGCATACCTCTAAGTTTTCTCGTTGATATAAATAAGGGAGAATAGAAAATAAAATAAATACACACATAAAATTTTTATCTAATATTAGAAAGAAAAAAAACCCAAAAATGAGAACCAGTAATAAATTGTATCCGACGTTAGATAACGACGAGGATGAGAAGCCGAACGGCGTTTTGCCGACGGTACCGTCGCTAGAAGAGAAAGAAGGAGGAGAGAGTTATCGCATCGATCAAATCAGTAGAATCCAATTGTATCTGACTCGAGAGAGATTCTCGTCATTCTCTCAAGAAAAAGTATTCGCGTTTCTTGAAATTCGTCAATGCAGTCGACACGACACTCACAATTTCCATGGGTTTACACGCGGCCGGCATCAGATTGTTGTCGACTGCGGTCGGTATTCTGATCGTGTTGACCGTAGAAGGATTGTTTAGCATGCTCGGAAACTTTTTGAGTAGGAAATTATATCTGAAAGCTAGGAAACACGAGAAGATTCGCGTCTTGGCCGACTCCAAGATCGACACGGTATCCGAAATGATCTCGAAGGCGTTGAAAGACGGTAGGATATCGGATGGCGAATACTTCACGATATTGAGTGAGAAAACGAAATACGATGCCATGAAAGAAGCCGTGAGAATCAAGACTCATCAGATCATGAAGGAAGAGATGATGGATTCTCTCATGGAAAGGGGAGGAAAGAGGCTAGGGAGGAATTCAGTTAGATGATAGAACTGAAGAGCAGTTATTGAAAAAAAATATATATAATAAGAACAGAAAAAAGAAATATTAAATTTATATATAAAATAAAAACGAAATTAATTTAAATAACTCTCAAAAAATGTATTGTGTAAAGTGTAAGAGAGTTACCGAGACGAGTAATTCTCGAGAAGTATGAACTAAATTTTGTGAATTTGTGACGTGTGTGGTTCGATCAAGACTCGATTCGTTAAACAAAAAAGAATGTGACCAAAGGTAAAGGCATCGTGAATAAAATGATCAATAATCTACCTTTCGAAATGCATCTGCCCGGTCAAAGTTTCATGGGACCCGGAACGAAATTGAACAAGAGACTCAATGCCGATCTGACTCCTAAATCTTGGAGCAAACCCGTGAATAGGGTGGATGCATCCACGTATGATCACGATCTGTGCTACGCTGGACATCCCGACACCAAGACTTGCAACGACGTCTGCGATAAAAACATGTTGGCGAAATTGAGAGGTACATCGAATCCGACCAGTAGAGAGAAGATAGAACGTTCGCTGGTCGGTAATCTGATCGGTGCGAAACGCCGATTTGGATGGGGCGTTCCAAAAAAAAAAGTGCATCAGAAAAGAAGAAGAAATGTTTATTGACGAGCAAATTGGCTGAGGAGTTACACAAATCCATCGTGCGTAAATTTCGAAAGAGAAGGGTGTTTGTGAAGGGTTTGGATGACATTTGGTCCGCCGACTTGGTCGACATGAGATCGTTTTCGAGGTGGAACGAGGACGTCAGATATCTATTGACGGTCATCGACATGTTTTCCAAATATGGTTGGATCAGAGCTTTGAAGAATAAATCAGGACCTTGCATCACCGAGGCTCTGAAGAGCGTGTTCGACTCGTCTTCTCGAAAACCGAATAAATTGTGGGTGGACAAGGCAAAGGAATTCTACAACAAGCACGTTTGTCGATTAGTCAACCTCTACTCGATCGAAAACGAAGAGAAAGCCAGCGTGGTGGAACGTTGGAATCGAACGATGAAGGAAAAGATGCACAGATACTTCACGGCGAATTCGACTAAGAAATACATATACACTCTGAACGGTCTGGTCAAAGATTACAACAACACGCGACATAGATCGAGCAAGATGACTCCCGGAGAAGCTAGCGATCCACGAAATGAAAAACGGTTCTACGCGAATCTATATCCTGAGAGATCTAAAATCAGGAAGAAGTCTAGAACGCCGAAATTTGCGATTGGCGATCGAGTGAGAATCTACACTTATAAGAAGCACTTCGAAAAGGGTCATACTCCTCGATGGACCTCGGAAATCTTCGTGATAATCAAAATATTTCACACCGATCTGGTGACTTACGAAATCGAAGCTTTGGATGGAGAAGAGATCATCAGAAAGTTTTATGAACAACAATTGCAGAAGACGAAGTTTTAATAAGAAAACAATTTTTTTTTTATTTACTCTCTTTAACATTTTCTTGTTCACACATATATATATAGGAGAGAAAAATAATAATAAAAAATAATTAAAACTATTTTTAGTTGAAAAAGCAAGCTAATTAATAAACAAAAAACAAAAACCCTTCAAAAATGGCAAATATACTAGATATCGCACAAAGCATAGTGAAAGATGAAAGTATTCAAGAATACGAGGTTCACGAATACGAACCGATAACCGGAACGAGTTTGAACAATGGGGGAGAGATAAGAATCAACGTCGAAACTCAAGATCTATTCGTCCATCCTAGCGAGAGTTACATAGTGGTGCAGAGACATCTCACCAAGGAAGATGGGAGTGACTATGCAGACGATGACACGGTTACTCTAGCCAATAATGGCATCATGCATCTATTCAGTAATATAAAATACTTGCTATCCGGACAAGAGATAGAATCTGTGTTTCATCCTGGTCAGGCCACCATGATGTTCGGACTCTTGACGTATCCAGATGATTTTTCGAAATCCAGAGGACTTAATCAGTTGTGGATAAAAGACACCATTGGCCCTGGTAGCCGGCACTGTCACGATATTCAACTACGTCGTCAAGACGCCCAGACCTAAAGGAACGTATTCTTCAGGATACCTTTGAAACACATCTTTGGATTCGCAGACGATTACAACAAGATCATGTACGGATTCAAACACAATCTGATGTTGATTCGAAAAGGAAACGACGATGCGATAGTGAGACTCACCGTGACTGATGCGGGTAAGATAACTCTTCACAAGATATTGTGGTTCGTTCCGCACGTGGAGCCTTCGTTTGTGGAAAAAACGTGTCTCTACAAGATCATAGAATCCAAGAGTAAATTACCTGTGGGATTTAGAATGAGACAGTGCGACATGGCTAGCATTCCACCCTCCATGAATCACTTCGATTGGAGATTGATGGTGAAATCCGCTTCTGAGAGACCGCGTTTCATCGTGGTTGCGTTTCAGACCGATAGGGACGGGTCTCAGGAAAAGAATGCGTCGCTGTTCGATCACTGCAATTTAAGAAACATGCAAGTGTTTCTGAACACCACGAGATAACCAGCAATCGATTACAACGCGTCATTTGACAAGAACGATTTCTGCAGACTGTACGGTGATGCCGCTGATTTTAGAAAGAAGTATCATGGTCTAGACGAATTTATGAGCAACCCTAACATATCTCCCGGTGAATACAAGTCGATGTATCCCATGTTCGTATTCGACGTCAGTAAACAGAGTGAACGACTCAAGAGTAGCGTCTTAGACATTCAGATCAAGATGCAATTCGATAGGAGCGTGCCGAGAAAAACTAAAGCCTTCGCCCTGGTCCTGTCGGACAGAGAATTACAATTCGAATTGGATGGAAATAGGATGTCAATCATTCGATGACAGACGTGTGTGAAAAAAAAAGAAAAAAAAAAATAATAACGTAATGAGTAATTATTAAAAACAAAAAAAACAAAAAAAAAATAAAAGTAATGAGATCTAGAGAGATTGAACATCTTTCTAAATCTCATTACTTTTTTTGTTTTTAATAATCAAACATTATTTTTTTTAATTAATTATTTCCACGCATTCATTGTTTGTTCAAAGGATCTAGTTCGATCAGTAGACTCACCACGGAAGTGGCGGCTTCGGGATTATTGGTTTTCGTAACAAAATTAATCCCGTCTCCGGCGTTCACTTTGAGAGACGTGCCGAACGTGCTAACATTCGCGTGTTGATTCTCAGTCTTTTCAATGCTGTATCTCTTATCGCTCTGTACTCCATTCACCGTGAGATTGACGACCACTCTGTTATTCAAATCCGTGGAAGCCAATCCCATTCGTATGATTTCACCTCCTAATGGCATGGGATATCCCACCTGACCATGTTGTGATCCGCTACCTCCGTTTCCGAAAGACCACTCAGTTTTTCCCTCCTCTAACATGCCGTCCTCCTCAGCCCACATGGTGATCAATTGTCTAGCATATTTGACTCTTTCCACCACCAAAATCAGGGTGCAGGCATCCATCATGTTCACGGGGTCCGGTAGATTCGTGAGCACGTGTCCGCCCATGTCTAGTTTACCTTTCATGATGTCGCCCTTTCTCCAGACCGAGTTGTCGTTCACGTACTTCCTGCTGACTGCGCTGGAATCGAATTCGGGATCGTGATCGAGACCGAATAAATTGTGACTGTTCATGTTGATGCCACCCTCCATGGTTCCACCAGATTGTTTGTACAGGTAGAGATCGTCCACTTGCGATTCTATGTATTCTTGTGATCGTATCACGGCAGAATCTACGTAGCCCTTGTTGACCGCGGTTGAGTCTGCATCCGTGTCGTCGACCTTCGACAGATTCAATATCTTGTTGAATCCCGCATTCAGATCCGATTTCATTTCTCGTCTGTCAGACTTTCTCTGTTCCAGATCTATGTAGTGTTTGGTCGCCACGTCCTTGGGATTCGTGGGAGTGGCCACATTCGTTATCTTGTTAGAATTGGTGTTCAATTCTGACTGCATCGTTTTCTGAACATATCTACTTCTCAGATGTTTGCTGAATCGCGCGTGAGAGTCGTCTGCATATTTCTTGGCCGCGGCATTGGTGGAATCTATGAGATTTGCAACATTCAGCAAACGTTTAGATTTCAGATCGAGATCGTCAGTCATGGCTTTATCCACGTAATTATCTAGCATGATTCGTTCGAAATCCGCGTTCCCCCTGTCGACATATTTTTTAGTTGCAGCATCTGCGAGATCTATTGGCTCGGGAAGATTGTAGAGCTTCTTATCATTCATGTTCAAAGGTTCCTCTCAAGGTTCGTATCTCTGAACATAACATTCGTCCAAGTTGGCAACGTCGTAACCATCACCGACTTCGAGCATCTTCCTTTTCTTTTTGGGTCGACTTTCGTCATCACTTCTACCAAATTTATTGACTGGCATGTTGTTTTGAGGTTTTTGTTTTAATATATATTTCAAACGCAGTTTATTAAAAAATGAATTATTTCACTTATTTTTATTTTTCGTTTTTATTCGATTAAAATTTTTTAAATAATTTTTTTACCTTTATATATACTATAAAAAAAATCTCTCTCTAATGTAAATCATTGAGAATGTCTTGAAACCGATCTCCTTCAGACCATCTCTTGAGAACGTAGAGACACAGGTGACTGCAAAACACTTGATCTGGCGATTGCACTCGTTCCCTGTTGTAATGAACCATCGGTTTGTTGAAATAGTTCTTTATTTCTTTCAGCGGCGAGATTTCGTAGCTGTCGAAATAATAATTCTTCTTCTTCCCATTCTTGAACCACGCCACCCAGTGAGTGCCTTCACCCGATAAATCGTCTAGATTTAAAATTCCGCATTCCAATTGTTGAGGTCTTCTCTTCGGCAAGGCATCTCTGGAAAACACGCCTAGAAAATCTTTGATTTTCAAATCCTTCGCTGCATATGACAGATCGATTTTGGAAAGGGGTTCATTAGGTAAGACGACACCTTCTACGGATATCTCTGTTTTCTTATTCATAAATGTGTATATTTTTTTAAATTTATTTATTTTATTATAATTCACTAAAATGACGTTATTTTTTATATTTTTCTTTTTCTTTTTAAACTAACTCTATCGACTTCCATAATATTGAATCAGACTAATTCCTCTTGATTTTCTGGAATCCTATCATCCTTAATCATATCTGGAATCCTATCATCCTCAATCATATCTGAAATCCTATCATATAAAATTAGATCCAAAGTCCAATGTCTGAGTGCCAAAGTGCTTATTTTATCGTCTAACACGAATCTCTTATTGTCGTCGGCTGTCAGCGAAATCTTGTTGACTATTTCGGTATACAAGTCATGATTTTCGCTTCAAATCGATTTCATAGTCTTATACACCGGACCACTTCCTAACAGACAATCTTTATACTCTTGGAAAGAGATGTTTTTCTTCACCACACACGCTTTAACCCCTTTGCACTTCTTGATCTCTTCATCTTCTAGACGATAAGCATACAATTTGGGTCTCAAGCCCACGAATTTGATGATTTGTTTACTGCTGCTCTCGTCCTTAAATTTACCCAACACCTTCTTGTTGTCGTTCGATTGAATGTTGGACGGGTGGTCAACGGGATAATTGCTCATGTCGAACCACTCGGCCACGTCCGGAGATATATCTCGGTAGACATCTTTCATCTCTATCTCGTAAACTAAACTGTCCGTGTCGGTGAACAGTAGTTTGGCTTTATCAGCAAATTTTCGTTTGATGTAATCGTAGTGAAACTCATACATCAATCGCTTGCTGATATCTAAGATGATCGGTCCAAGATAATACAGTTTGTCGAACTTCAGATGCGTCTTTTGCATGTGAATGGCCACTAGATTTTCGTCGACTATGGTTCGGTGCCTGTAATTGGGTTTCGCCACTAATTTTTTAGCTCTTTTCTCAGACGTGACGAGTCGAACGTCGATTCTCTTCCTGAAGTTTTCCATTGATTTACTGTACACGCAGTTGTTCATGAGTTTGAAGAAATCTTTTTCGAAATTGTTCTCGGCTCGAATTCTGAGATTCATGTTGAGATCGATGCATTTTTTCATCCAAGGCTCTTCGTCGAATTGAATGATGCGATGTATGTCGACTAATTTCATCCCGTGATCGACGTATTGTTTCAAATTCTCACTGTAGACGGCGTACTTACATTTGTTAAATAAATTGGGAATGAGTTTTTCCTCGTCTCCTTCGATTGGTTCCATTCGTTCAGGAGCCAGTGGATAATCGTTGTGTATATCATGTAATTCTTCCGGATAGTTCAAATCGACTTCTAAAATGCAAGGATAGTCTCTCCATTTTTGCATCTCTTCCGGTTCCATCACCCATTCGAAATTTCCAATCGGTAAAGGATGACTCATAGCCCAACCATACAGATTATTAGCGTCCCAATACTGTATGTATTTATTCGATCGTTTCGAATCGAAACCTTCTTTCATGTAGGGATTGTTAGCTTCAGAATATCTGTGGGAGATCATCGAGACACCACCTCTCGCAGCCCTTTCGAACATGAGCAACATGTCCATGTCAGATTATAATTCCAATTGGACTTCGGTGGTCTTCTACAGAGCGTCCCTCACCAGACCGGGTGCGGTGAAATACCAAGCTGGACCCAGATCGTAATTTTGACGACAGACGTCTCGAAAATTTTCGAACACGTCTGCCAAGAGCAGAACGTCTGTCTTCAGATAGAGATCGTGATAATCTCTCATGGTTTTCATATTGAATGATTTCCACACGTTTTTGGCGTGTTCGTAATTCTCGTTGGAAATGTCGGATTCATATAATTTCGAATAGAAATCTTCTTTCGAAGGTAGTGTGGTGTCGTCGAATCTCTTTAGATCATTCATGTAATTGTAAGGATAGACTTCCTTCCTCAACATGACGTCTACTCGTTCTCTGAAATGTTCGCTCGTGATTTTAAATTTAGCCTTGCTCATGTTATCGACTAATTTTTCCAGTGCAGCATACATGAATTTAAAACTGTCGATGAAACGTATGCCTCTATGAATGGATTTCGTTTTTTCTTCCAACGTTTCTCTGTCGATTATTCTTTTCTTCTCCATGACCTTCCATTTCATGAAGGAAATGTATCTTTCTTTGCTGTTCATGATGCAATTTAATTCTCCATGGGAGGTGCCAAGATTTTTCACGAACAGATGACTGTCGTAACCCGAGAGATTGTGAAATATCACCGGATAGAAAATGGTGTCTCGATATTTTAAATTACACTTGCTGTGAGCCGAACTGTGATACAGACCCGTGTAATGATTGTGGTCTCTGACCTTCTTATTTCCCTCTGAATTCTCGTTGAACGATTATTCTTTTCTTCTCCATAACCTTCCATTTCATGAAGGGAATGTATCTTTATTCGCTGTTCATGATGCAATTTAATTCTCCATGGGAGGTGCCAAGATTTTTCACGAACAGATGACTGTCGTAACCCAAGAGATTGTGAAATATCACCGGATAGAAAACGGCGTCTCGATATTTTAAATTACACTTGCTGTGAGCCGGACCGCGATACAGATCCGTGTAATGATCGTGGTCTCTGACCTTCTTATTTTCCTCTGAATTCTCGTCGAATGATTGTCTGCATATGTGACATTCGGTGGCTCTGTTATTTTCGTCCTGCTGCTCTCGCGTGATGATCATTTTCGCCAGAGTTTTGAATTTATCGTATAACATTTGAATTTTCGATTCTAAGTCTCCCACGAACCATTAAGCCACATCGTCATCTTCACACTGTTTCGTGTAGGTGAAGAGACCCATGTCGTGTTGCGAGTTGAAAGCGCATTTCACATAAATGCAATGACCCAAAGGCGTGTGTTTTTGATATCTTTCAATGTAACTTTGAAGAGCGTCGGGTTGGCAGGAACTCATTTTCATGGTGAAGCATTCGAAATCGGCGTACACAATGAATGGTACTTTTAACCTTCTATTCCTATTTTCAAACTTCACGATGGTGTTGGGTTTGGGCATTTCAATGGCGACACCTTGATTTTCATTGCAACATTCCTGATGTTTCGCTAACGATTTTTCGCTGTGAAACACGTTCATGCAGTTGCAACATAAACATATCTTATGTTCATGTTTATTATTTTGTCTCGACAGTAACTGGCTCGGATGTTTAACCCAACAATAATGACGATTGTCACCATTCGAAATCACTAATAAAATAATCGTCTTTTCTCTTTCGAGATACGAAGTCTGTCTGAGAGGATAGATCGTTCATTTTTCATCGTCGTATCCTAAGACATTCACCGCTACGGTGGGATTTTGAGCCTCGAAACGTTTGATGTGTTTTAACTGCATTGGAAAAGTCACTCCAGTCCAATCAAGATTTTTAGAAGTCTCCTCGTAACGAGAAACTCTATCGGAGTTCATTTTGACAGGGTATAAAGTGGAGGTGACTGCCCATTTAAAACACTGATCATCTTTATTTCTCACGTTGAATACAGCATTTTTTTTAGGTAAGGAATATGGTAATTCCATGTAGGAAGAACCTTTCAACGAATCGTTTTTAGTTATATGAATTTCGAGTTTCAACACCTCATCGAACGTCCAATTACTACCTTCATGTTGATAATTTGCAAGAGACGTCAACATCTTGTCTTTCATCTTTTTGAAAACATCTGATAAAACTGAACCTCAAAGTACGGGTTCGACGTTAGATCTGAAAAATGCACTTTTCACAATGCTCTCGCCGGACTTCACATCGATTTTATTCATCACGCAATGGAGTATCATCTTAATTTTTTGTCCCACGTTCATGTGTTCGCAAAACAAATCCAATACTTTTTTCTTCACCCGTTCCATGAATAATTTCAGATCGACTTTCTTGAACGAGGGAACTACGTCGAAAGTTTTAAAATCGCCTTTCATTGAACTCTCCCATTCTACAGGCTTCGATTGGAATAGTTCTGTGACGAGTCATGCTACATATTCTTCTCCTTTCCCTTCGTCGACTGCTTGTTGAATTTCGCTCGACATATCTTGTTTGTCTAGATTCTGAAGTGCATCACTCGTTTTCGTTTTAGTCTTTTTTTTCTTTCGAAACTTGAAGTTCTTCAATGGCTTTTCATTTAGTCATCTTCTCATTTTTCACAACCGAAATGTTTTTTTTTTTCGACGTCGGCTTTTCGATTCCTTTTACTATCTTTTTCTTCTTCTCATTTTTCACAACCGATGCATTTTTTTTGATGTTGTGGCTATTGACATTTCGTTTGCTTTTTTTCATCGCGCAAACTACATATCTCCTCGCGTATGATCTTTCTCATTTCATCCACTTTTCCTTTTCTATTGTCGTTTCGCAAACGATATTCCTGTATGACTTCAATTTTTTTTGATTTGGTTCTATGATTTCTGAGATGCGGAATTTTTAATTTTTTACAAATCTCGTTTAACTGAGGTACGGTTTTCTCATTTGAATTTTCCATTTTTTACTTGTTTGCTTCAATTGTAAGAATATTTTTTTTTCGAAATTTGGATTTAAATAATAATTTGTTAGAAAGTTTTTAAAATTGTTTTTTATATATATATGTTTTAATTCCTTCAAAAAAATTTTTTTTTGATGAAATTAATCAATTTTTTTATGTTCCTTAACATGAAAAAAATTGAATTAATATGAGAAAAAAGGATGTTAAATTTAAACTTTTTATTTATATATATAAAGAGAAAAAAACACTTTTACAAAAAAAAATTTTCACATTGAAGAAAATTAAAATTAAAAAAACTTTTTTTATATATATAGAGAGTAAAAAAAAAAACAAACTTTTTTAACAAATTATTATTTAAATGCAAAATTTAAAATATACATTATTTGCAATAATTCATAAAACAAAAACCAAATAATCGATCATGACAACAACACCTAAAAGATGCGAATTGAAATTGAAACGAGTCGAAACGTGTAAGAAATTCAGTTATAAAATCTATAGATTACAACGACACGACTCCATCAAATTGAACGAGGTCATCGCCAAAGAAAGAGAATTCGACAAGGATGATTTGTCGTTGCCCTATGGAAGTTACATATATCCAAAAATCTCACTCAAACTCGTGAACAAATCGGGTGGTGAGAGCGCGTTCACCGATGTAAAAAAAACTAAAAAAAGTAAAGATAAACATTCAACACATTTTCGAAAAAGGAGGAGACATGAGCGTCAACATGCTAATAATGGACTTGGAAATATAAACAATAGAGAGATTGATTTTTAGCGAAGAAGAAGGAAAAAAAAGTAATGAGATCTAGAAAGGTTGATCATCTCTAGATCTCATTACTTTTTTTTTTTGTTTTTTTGTTTTGTTTTTTTTCCTTCTTCTTCTTTTTCTTCTTCTTCTTCTTCTTCTTCTTCTTCTTCTTCTTCTTCTTCACTATCACCCATATATATTATAATAACGTTTCCTTTTTTCTCAAATTTGGTGTCGATTCTTCTTTTCTTTTTTTTTGTGATATGTTGCGTTTTTATAAGAACACATTTGTTTATCTGAATCATAATTATGAACGAATGTTGTGCATCTCTTGGTAACACTCGCATCATTTCCATTCTCTTCAGAAGGTAGTGGCAACAGTGGAAAGCGTCTCATTCTTTTCAATTTCAACCATCTATCCCTCTCTTTTTTCAGTTCTTTCCTAAGATATCCATCATTAGCGTCTAATTGTTTTTCCACATCTTTTTCCCACACTATCCTGCAATATTCATCATTAGCATCTAATCGTGTTTCCACATCTTTTTCGCACTCTATCTCACAATATTCATCATTATCGTCTAATTGTTTTTCCACTTTTTTATCCATTTTATATTATTAGCTCAACTTTGACGAAGTCAAATTTGAGCTATTGTCATGGCCCGTCGTCCGTCGTCCGTCTGTCCGTCCGTCCGTCTGTCCGTCTGTCCGTACGTCAACAATTGGCTATGGCTCGGGCTAGAGGTCGTATTTATGAACCGATCTTTACGAAACTTCTTGGGTACCTTTGTTATGACCGTGGGACGAGAACGAGTGTTTTTGGGTGCGGTCCGAAATTCAAGATGGCTGCCAGCCGCCATTTTGTACCGATGATGCAGAAATCTGTTTTTTGTACAGAACTTCCATATGAAAGCTCTGATTTGAATACTTTTTTGTATGAATGTTTAGTACCATGGGGTACATCACATATAATACGGGTTTTTTTCTCGTGCGTAAATTGTGCAAATTAGACTAATTTTGATGTTTTTTGTTGTTAATTTCAGCACTGTAAGTGCAAATGTCAATACAGCTCGGGCTAGAGGCCGTATTTATGAACCGATCTTTACGAAACTTCTTGGGTACCTTTGGTATCACCGTGGGACGAGAACGAGTGTTTTTGGGTCCGGTCCGAAATTCAAGATGGCCGATGGCAGCCATTTTGTACAAAATTAGGTGCAATCAGATTTTTGCACAGAACTTCCATATGAAACGCTGATTTGAATAATTTTTTGTGTGAATGTTTAGTACCATGGGATACATCACATATAATACGGGTTTTTTTCTCGTGCAGAAATTATGCAAATTAGATGAACTTTGATATTTCAGTGCGACTTACACACATTAAGTACACATGTCAATACGGCTCAGACTTGAGTCTGTATTTATGAACTGATCTTCACGAAATGTCTTGGGTACCTTTGTTATCACCTTGGGACGAGAACGAGTGTTTCTGGGTGCGGTCTAAAATTCAAGATGGCTGCCAGTGGCCATTTTGTACCGAAATTAGGTCTAATCAGTTTTTTGTACACAACTTCTATACAGCTCAGACTAGAGGCCATATTTATGAACCAATCTTTACGAACCTTGTTGGGTACCTTTGTTATCACCGTGGGATGAGAGCAAGTGTTTTTGGGTGTGGTCCGAAATTCAAGATGGCCACCAGCAGCCATTTTGTACCAAAATTAGTGCAATCAGTCTTTTGTACAGAACTTCTGTTTGAAAGTTCTGATTTGAATAAATTTTTGTATGAATGTTTAGTAACATGGAATACATCACATATTCTAAGGGTTTTTTTTTCGTGCAGAAATTATGCAAATTAGATGAACTTTGACTTATTCAGTGCTACTTGCACAATGTGAGCACACATGTCAATACAGCTCAGGGTAGAGGCTGTATTTATGAACCGATCTTCACAAAACTTCTTGGGTACCTTTGTTATCACCTTGGGACGAGAATGAGTGTTTCTGGGTACGGTCCAAAATTCAAGATGGCTGCCAGTGGCCATTTTGTACCAAAATTAGGTCCAATCAGTTTTTTGTCACAAGTTCTATACAGCTCGTATTTATGAATTGATCTTCACAAAACTTCTTGGGAACCTTTGTTTTCACCTTGGGACAGGAATGAGTGTGTTTTGGGGTGCCTTTGTTATCACAGTGCTATGAGAACAAATATTTTGGGGTTCAGTCAGACCCACTCTGGGACTCAAAGTTTTCTTTTCTAGTTTAGCATCTGACTGTGACCCACCTTTACAATACTTTACCTATACATTTGTTACAGGCAACGGTCAGTATTTATGTACAGACCATTACAATACTTTATATGTACCTTTGTTATCAGGTCATTACCTAGACGTTTGTCATTGCTGTGTCACATACTATACATGTGCATGTCTTTGGCTTGACAAGTTGAGCTACAGTGTCATTGACACTTTCATTTTTATACTTTCTATGATTTATATTTTATATAATTATATAATTTTTACATTATAATAACATACTCAAAACCGGAATATTCTTAAACGGCAAATTCTCACCAAACAACAAACCCTTGCCGAGTCGCTCAACGTTCCGTCCACTCTTCAGATAGAGACCGTTTCCACGCAAAGAGTTGCCACCTCTAACGGGTTCTAGATACAATCCTTCACCGCTGTTGTCTACGTGGATGCAACACACGGCTCCTCCCTTCTTCAAAAACAGTCCGCTGCCACCCATTAATGTCTCAACTGCCGAACTCGTGAGTCCCGAGAGAGCTCCCATGTTGAGAGTCTTTCCGAGAAAGGGTAATGCTTTGCGGCAAAGGGTAATGCTTTTGTGGCGATTCGTGCCAATAGCAGTAGGAAACTGCCTTTCATTCTCAAATTGTATCTCAATTGAGCAGGACTCAATCTCACCGCCAACCCTCTTCCATCACGAATCGCTTTCTCCATCCTTTTGATTTGACTTCGGGTCCAGGCAATTGAATCCTGACCGCCACTCGTCAGATCTTCGTGAGTGAATTTTAATTTCACCGCCTCCCCTCGAGTTGTTAACGCTCTCTTAAGTTTCTTCCTCTGTCCTGTGGATATGTTCACGTTTTTAACCACGTATTCTGTCATAATTCTTTTTTTTTAAATATATTTTGTTCAATTATTTTTTTGTTTCAATGATAATTATATATATTAAATAATTTTTGTAAATGAATATTGCGTTTATTTTATTTTCTTATTTATATATATACACAATATTTTTTTTTGCTTTTATATTTCTCTTATGTGAAATCGTATCATCACCCTCTCTCCGCGAAGATCTAACAGTTCACCATTTTGATCTGTCAACGTGGTTTTGAGACTATACAACGTGTCTAAAATCACTGGTAGATAAACTAAATTTCGAGGTCGTTCCCCAATCTTATAACCCGGTGACACGTTTGGAAAGAAGGAATAGATCGTCGGTTGAGCGCTACCATTCACGTAGCTTCCAGCAATCACATCCACGTTCACCAGAATGCTATTGGCTGCAAGAATGTCGACCGTATTTTAAGATGCCACGTGGCCTCGATACATCTTTCGATCGAATCCCAGCATCTTGCCTATAGAATCATCTGTGTTGAAATCCACTCGAAAGTTATCTTCCAAATCCAACATCATCTGTAAGGTATTAGGGTTGGGAGCGAGTCTGATCTTGTTGCTTCCCTTTCCATCCGTCTTCATTTGCGTCTGAATGTAATTGTTCAAATCGTCTATGTCGTAACTTCCTTTGGGAATTCGAATCTCCAACCAATCCACTCCGTCGGAATACTTGGACGAGTTATTCTTTTCGGTGACGTTGGGAAAGGAATAATAAGTCTCCAGATTCACCAACGCCATCTCGTATCTTTACTCTCTATTCAATTCGATGAAGGTTCGAATTTCGTCGCGAATCGAGTCGAATCGCCACTCCCCACGTTTTGAATGGATTGTTTTGCAGCCGTATTCTCGACTATCCGTTCTAACAATTCTCCTTGTTCCAACATTATATTTTAATTTTATTTTATTTTTCAAAACTAAATTATTTGATGATTTAACTATTTTCTAATTTTATTTTCGCTCTCTGTCTTATTATCATCAGAAACAAAAAACTTGTCGAATCCGCACTGATATTTTCCACGATTAAATTCGCTAGTCAAATCGATCATGACGAAATTGTAAAGTCCTCCATCCCAAACCCTCTTGCAGAGTCTCCTGAATTCTGCCTCGCTCATGTCGTTTGCGACGTGATCACCGTAGATGTGATTGAGATTCTTGAGATCCTGGCGAAAGAGACACAGTAAATTAGCGTTCTCCCTTATCGTCTGTCTGGGCAATCGAAAATAATTCTGCGACAGGTAGAAACAGTCCACGTTGCTGTGACGACCCCTAACGTAATACGATTCGCATCGGTTCTGTCTCGCCAAAAGCAGATCGTCGAAAATCATGAGATTCTTATCTTCCGATTTCAATTCTCTAGTATCCAGAACGTCGCTAGTGTTCTCATAAAATCGACACTCGACGTTCGAAGACGCATTTCTCTTCAACAATTCCATCGTCGCACTGTCCAAAATGGTTGAAAGAGAAGCTTCACTTTTGTCGAATTCCTCCCTACTGTCAAAGATTCTGGCTATGACGTCCTTGGGCAATTTACTATCCATGCACTCTCGAAGCAATCCGTATTCGGGTTGAAACAAGCTCTTGCCAAACACGAACAATCTGTCGTAATCCAACCAGTCGGATCGCGACAACAGATTCATCAACAGATTGGTCTTTCCACAATTCGATTTTCCCACTATCAAGCCTCTTATGCTTTTGGGAAAGAACTCGTTATTCGACCTCTTGGTCGCTGCATCGTTCCAAGACATATCTTTAATGTTCATCTTTGTTTATTTTTTTGTTATTTTAGATTTTTTCAAACACAATTTTTATGTTTTTTTCAAACTCAGTTCTCGCGAGTTCTCTTCAATCCAGATCCACTTGTCATTTTGGCTAAATCTTGTATGGGTACCACAGCATCCTTAAAATCTTTCCAACTTTTCGGGGATCGCTCTAAAGTAGCTCGCTTCGTTGGCGGACTGATCAACTTGTCGATCAACATGACGGCTGCTCTCTTGCCAGCCACAGAAGCTATCCTACCACTGGCCTCGGAAGCGGCTTTCTTACCAGCATCCAAAGCCGTCTTCTTACCGACCTCAAATGCGGTCGATGCGAGTTTTCTACCTGCATCGCTCGTGAACACTCGCATTATAGAATCGACGATGCCAGAACCGCCTTGAACGTAAGTTCTAATGTATCCCCTGTTCTTTGTCACCAACATATTTTATAATATATATTTTATTTTTTTTTACTGGTAAATCGTTTGTTGTTTAAATTACTTTTATTATTTTGTAGTGTAAAATTTACTCTTTTTATTTTATATATTTTTGTTTGTTTCTCTCTACTTATTATATATCAATCCTTCAATTTGATCATCAGTCTTTTGTAATCGCGTTTATTCAAAACCTGCTGCCTCAACAATTCATCGCATATGCTCACTATCTCATTATCTAATCCAGTGTTACCAGCGCGTCTACTTGCCATCAACAAACTCAATCTCTGAGACAGAGCGTCAGAATCGCTCGGAAGAAAAGTGGTTTTCACCCCTTTGCCAGTCACCGACTTGACAAACTTCTTATTCATATCCCATATGGGTTTCACCACCTTCGTCCACTTGTAACCTCTGTTGGCTTTGCGTCGAGTTTCTTTGGCATCGTTATTTCTCTTCATGGCGTGGGTCTGAACCAGAATGTCACCGTAATTGTCGAAATCCTGTTCCATGTAGTCTCCAGGCTTGTCGAAAAGGAGCAATTTGCGCAGTCCAGGAGTTAATTCGTACCTATTCGAACCGATGATTAAATTATCATCATCCTCTTGCACTTCAATGTCGCCCACAAAAGTTCTACTGTCAGAATCCTTATAAATTCCATACAACAGATCTCTCTTACCACCATCCTCGGACGACGCGACGCTATCAGTGGTGATAGTCGAAGCTGTATCGCTCTCACTCAAGTCAGTTTCGATTCTCATGGGAACGTAATCCGGTGTAGATTGAAAGGAATACTGTTTTGTAAAACTACTGAGCAATGAACCCATTCTCAAAGAACTCTCTTTTATGGGTCTCAATTCTTCAACTATCTCCTTCTTGCTTCGTTCCTGAACCTCCGTCACGGGTTTAAATATTTTTGTGGTTTCGCGTCTCAATTCCATCTCTCCAAGTCGTCTGCTTCTGTCAGCTGATTGAATACTCTTCTTGGCATGTTCATATTCGTTTAAAAGTTGATCTCTACGCTTGGAATCTGTGAAGTGTAAAAACATTTTTTTTCGTTTTTAAATTATTAATATTCCTTTGAGTATGCTAACGTGAGTTATTTATTATTTTCAAAATTAAATGTATAATTATTTTTATGTTTTATGTTTTAAGTAAATAAAAATCTTCTGCCTTAATATAATAACTAAAACCAGTTGAGGAAAAACATTTTACACGATAAAACCCCTATAAATGCGTTTTGCCCCCGAACGCGTTAAAAATCACATCACCGATTATTCACTCAGTGACAAACTGGGGAACTTTAAAAAGTTTGAAAGTTTTAGTGCATAAGAAACCAGTTTCTGATTTAACGCGTTTCAGAATAATTACATCCGTTAAATGGAGAACTTTGAAAAAGTTTGAAAGTTTTAGCGTATAAGAAACCGGTTTCTGATTTAATGCGTTTGAGAATAATTATATCCGTTAAATGGAGAACTTTGAAAACGTTTGAAAGTTTTAGCGTATAAGAAACCGGTTTCTGATTTAATGCATTTGAGAATAATTATATCCGTTAAAAGGGTTCATTCATATCTCCGAACATTATAACAAGTAAATTAAAATTCAATTACCTCTTAAACCTGATTGAGTGGAAACGCGCTTTTATCGTCTATTATTTAAAACGAAAATACCTTTCATTCACACCAGAACAAAACATGAGTGTCTATTATGATACAATTTTATCGGACTCGATTTTATAGTCGACTCTATTGAACGAAAACCTTTCATTCACACCGAAACAAAACATGAGTGTCTGTAATACAATTTATCATTTAAAATTCATCTAAGTGAAAAATGTTTTATAGTGGAATTTTTATTTGAATGAAACAATTCTACGAGCTGTTTTATTTGAATGAAACAATGCTATGAACTGTTTCATTTAAAATTTATCTTACAAATTTCGCTGTGACAAAACGCGAACAGATGATTTCCATCAGTTCTAATTTTCTAAAACTCAAGTTTTTCAATGTCATCATTAAAACGAAAACCTTCATTCACACTGGAACAAAACACAAGTGTCTATTATGATACAATTTTATCGGACTCGATTTCATAGTCGACTCTATTGATCGAAATCGACAAATCGGGTTTTCGCCGATCGGATCGCACCCTAGACCGTCCCAAATGCGATCGCGAACGTAGGATGATACAGAATCGGCAAAACCACTTTTGATGCTGATCTGGAACCGGCAAAGCGTTTTTTGCTCGCGTTCACCAACGACAGATCGAAGGCATAATCCACGATGGGAACGTAGAGAAAAATTTTAAATGTACAATTTCCTCAAATTTCGTACATTTTTTCACTTTTGAGCGACGTGTCGAATCTACGCGTTCGCCAACGGGTGTTCGAACGTTAAAAGTGCGATCTGTGAGCCTCAAAACAGTGGCCGATTCTGTATCAGCAGAAAAACGACATTTTTGTACACTGTACACGACACTGTACACGTTTTTAACACTGAACCACTATGGGCGGTACACGAAAAATGTACGTGTACCGTACATTTTGTGAAAAAAGTGATACGGAATCGGCCGTTATTACCTACTCCGGAGGACGAATTTTGCACAAGTACACCGTGTATCTTTGAGTCCAGATACACAGAGAAAAGTGTGCTCAGTCCAGATACACATAGAAGAGTGTGCTTACCAGATACACATAGAAGAGTGTGCTTAGTCCAGATACACATAGAAGAATGTGCTTACCAGATACACATAGAAGAATGTGCTTACCAGATACACATAGAAAAGTGTGCTTAGTCCAGATACACATAGAAAAGTGTGCTTAGTCCAGATACACATAGAAAAGTGTGATTAGTCCAGATACACATAGAAGAGTGTGCTTACCAGATACACATAGAAGAGGGTGCTTACCAGATGCACATAGAAGAGTGTGCTTACCAGATACACATAGAAGAGTGTGCTTACCAGATACACATAGAAGAGTGTGCTTACCAGATACACATAGAAGAGTGTGCTTAGTCCAGATACACATAGAAGAGTGTGCTTACACTCTGCAAAATACAATAGAAAATAATTCGATTTGTGTATTTTCTCACAGTAAAGCCGGATGGTTGAGAAGAAATTTTTTAAATATATTTTTTAACCATTTTAGACTTTTGCATGAATTTGTATTATGATAACACTCACCCAGGTTCATCCCGGATAACTCAAATCTCGTCTGTGGAGTGGTTTATATGGTATATTCTTTGGTAATGTGTCCTTGAAACTGGCCGGATGTCTCCACATGATTCTCTTACCAAACACGTTAGCTTTGTATACCATACATTCAAAGTGATCGGACTTATTCGCCATCTGCTCTAGCTACTTGAATATCAGTATGTGCTGCTAGTAACCCGATCCGAGGCATCGAATACTGAGAACCGAATGTTATTAATATTAACAATTGCATTATAGAGAATAGAGAAAACAGTCTTATTTATACGGTCTTATATTGTATTATATATCTCTTTACCTAACATGAAAAGCAGACGACACTTGCAAAAAAAATTCTTGAATAACTAAATTTTTTCATTTTTTGTCTCAAAAACATAGGTTATGACCCCTCGTTGGAACGAGCTCGACGAGCTCGTTCCAACGAGGGGTCATAACCTATGTTTTTGAGACAAAAAATGAAAATATTTTGAAAAATTAATTGGCGATTTTTGAGAATAGCGCTGGCCGGTTTTGGCCGTTACGTTGGGTAAAGGGTTATAGAGGATATGGAATGAGTGTTTTTCTCATATAATATTTATGAAACGAGTCTAAGAATTTTCCATTTTGGCGAGCCTCTGGCGAGCCCAAACGGAAAATTCGGAAGAGTTTCATAAATATTATATAAGAAAAACAGTCATTCCATATTCTATTTATCATATGACACACGCCCAAATTAGCCACTTAATATGACTTTTTAACCCATCACCTAACTTGTGTTGCAGACGGCAATTGGAAAAAAACATCCTCGTATAACTAAAAATTTTCATTTTTTGCTTCCAAAACATGGGTTATGACCCCTCATTGAAACGAGCTCGTCGAGCTCGTTCCAATGAGGTGTCGTAACCTATCTTTTGGAAGCAAAAAGTGAAAATATAAAAAAAAAATGAATGGCGTTTTTCTTGTAGGTAAAAGATTAATACAATATAACCCACCCTAAATAGGACAGATAACGTAAATTCTCCCTACTGAAATTATACAAATGTCATCCAGGTGTATTGTGTTTAGCCAATCAAATTGTCCAGCTTTGAAATTGACCAATGAAAGCTCCCAACATTATTTATGCAAATTATGAAAATGTGGCCCAGTTTTAATTTGTTCAAAAAATCAAATTGTGTAGTTTTGAAATTGACCAATGAAATTGACGGAAGGCTTTATTTATCATTGATTGATATGAAAACAAAATATCAAATGTTTTAAAGTGAATAAAACGGACGAGTCATATGATAAACAGATTTATTTTATTATAAACCCGGAGTACATCATGAAAACAACACAAAAGGATAAAATTGAAAATATAATATAAAAGGACAGTACATCTTCAAAAGCAGATATCAGTGTACCCAAGGAGTGTATAGTAAAACAGACAGATATAATAAACACATAGAATACGCTCATAGTAGCTTGGTGTACCAAATGTTCACCACGAGTGGTGATGTGGTGTTACTTTGGGTATATTTTATTTATACCATGATCGTCAGATTAATACGAGTTTAAATGTTAAATAAATCAATAATCACTTGTGCGAATCTGTTTTTGTTTACATGAGCACCGGTGGGCGGTACTTCCGCTGGCAATGTTATCGTCGAAACGAAATAGAAAACGAAACCGCAAATTACGGGGGCCTTTTTCATTATAATAACATAATAACATACTATTTCGAGTTATGGATGCTTTATTAACACGAGACAACGTGTGTTTGTTAATTTTTGGAACCTTATGAGGTAAACGTATTTAACGTAATAAATAATTGCGGGTTTCATTTCATTCTTCACGAGACAACGAGTGATAAATTTAGAGTTTGGATTCAAGGCGAGGTCACCAAAGCTCAGCTCTACAAAGGAAGGCAAATGGCCTAAGAAGACGTCTACAACATTGAGATAAGGTGTCAAGGTGAATAGATCATCGCCTGAATTCCGGTGTGTTCTATGTGCCTACTGGACCTCAGGAGACGAGATGTATATTAATAACTCTGGACACTGGACACTTTAAAATTAGAAAATTACAGGAATGGATGTACTGGATCACAAGCGGAATAAGGAAATACGAGGAGTGATGTGGGAATGTGTCAGGGACACCTAAGGCCCCGTAAGGCCTGGGCTGACGTGGGGTTATTTAGTCCCGCTGATGAAGTTGCGGGAAAATTAGACCAACGTGGAGGGTCGGAATCCAAGTGTCGCGAACTCGGCCCAGAGAGCTGAGTTAGACCGACGCCGTGATTCCTTCTCTGCCAAATTGGCCTGAAATAGGTTCGATTTCCGTTAGGTGTGATTCCTAATCACTTCAGGCTGTATAATGGAAAGAATGATTTAAAGTAACAACGATTCTTTTATTTACACATAAAAATAAATCCGTTTCAATATTTCAACAATCAACAATTCGATTCTTTTCACAGAAAATGGGTCGCTAGGGTTAAACAATTCTCAATAATCATATAGTCATTCTATAGCCCTGTACTGGCACTATAGTCTACACACTGGAAATGTTACTACCGTGAGCTCGCCATAAGAGCTTCACAAATCTGAAATGTTATTACTGTGAGCTCGCCATAAGAGCTTCACCCGCTTAGGCTCAAATGTCAACGTCTGCGCGTAACTGTACCTCTGGCTGTCGGAGGGTTCCGACCAGCAATGTTCGTCATCTATAAAGACACCGTACTTCTGATTTGGGTCAGATATTGTCTACTCATACCTTATGTGCCTTTTGAAAGTCCTCCGTGAAAGTCCTATTGAAATATTCACCGTTGCTGGTTGAACTCACGATTCACAAATGCCCTTTTTGTGCTAGGGCGAAATTGTCACTCACACCGAGCTCCAGTCGGTATTACGATGCTTCGACAGCAAAACAAACTACTCAGAACGCAATCAGTCTGACGCTTCAACGGGTTAATACGCACAATACAATTAATCTACACTTCTGACTATTGCAGGCCGATACCTGCTACTCGACAGTCTAAACTTTAACGTTCCACCTGGGGTGTTCCTTCTCACGAATTCGGCCCCGTAGCCGCCTATCAACGTTAAGCTAAATCAATCATGGAATGCCCTCTCTGGTGATTCCAGCCGTTTCAGGGTCCTGTAATCGAAGGTACCCTTATGCCAGGAAACAGAGTCCGCCTGTCCTGGACTTCACCAACGTGTGTGTGACCCCAAGTGTGTGTCTAATGCTCTGCTCTTCCAGGTATATATACTTTTTACCCTAAACTGTCAGGTGGACGGACGCTCATCCATCCATCTGTCAAAACGGTGGGAGATGGCGTATATCGAGACAGAATCAATACAAGTCATCTCGCGCGTGACTTAATCGGTGATTTCACTTGTCGAGAAAGCCGATTCGTTCTTGCCATGATTGTTACCTAATGATCAGGTGACGATACGATAGACATTTCTATCGTTTTAGAATCTCGTTTCTCAATTGACCGTGACGACATCTTGACACCAACCGATTACGTCTCGTAAGACTTGCGACTACTGTATAAGTTAAATGAGATTAGACCTTATCTAACATACCGTTTCTCCCCTGGGTCCCTGCGCTAAAGCTGGATATACACCACGTGTGTTTTTTTCCAGCTTTACAGAGAAGTGAAATTCATGTAGGTTTTTCGCCTTGATGCGGAATATATTTTGAACTTACAATATCTTTAAATATGAGGCCCCTTGCCCCTATATTTAGGCTGGCTTTGCCCTGACAACTCCCTTCCCGAGAGAAACACCCTGTGTATCTCTTAAAACGCAAGGGGCAAAGCCACGCACGCTCGCCTCTCACACCTTTTTACGATCTACCATCATGTTCAAGACTACAAAACTGTACCCTAGTGGTCGTGGGGTTCATGACCGGGCTCATGCGTCGGCCATACCGATTCCCACGACACACACGCTACCACATGCTCCCGTCTTGCGGGTTTACATATGGAGAGTAGCCTTACTCTTAGATTTGCAGCACTCTCTCTCTCTCTCTGTAATACTATATATTTACACCTAAACATACACATTTTTATACACGTTCGCCCATTTTGCAAACAGTTCACTTGGCACTCACTCCGACGAGTAACACCGTCCGCGCCTTTGCGTCAGATGGGTTAATTCCAACGGAGTGTAACTTCGCCTCCCGTTCCCCTATGTCTTGTGAAGGGGCAAACGACCCCTGCATCATGTTGAGCCTCACCCTCGCAAAGCTCAACCAGGGGATTAAAATTGTGCCTCACACACTCACACATTCAACACACAGATTTCCCGATCGCGCCTTTGCGACAGACGGGGTTAGTGTATCCCACACTTACAAAACTCGACACACAGGCTCCCCGTCCACGCACACGCGACGGACGGGGCAGTGTATCTCGCATTCGCACTCACAACCAACTCTAGTCAGCAGTCAGAGCAATAATAATACTAAAATAAGAAAATTCCTCCGGGCCTTAACACCGAGTTTACGAATCCCATCACCTCACCCACAAAAATATTTGCGACTGGAGCCCCCGTCCCAGACACCAGACCCGCAACCGCCCAACTATTGCTTCTTTATAACCACCGACCATTGGTAGGGGCCCGGTTCCCAGAATCCCCTTGGGTGACCCTCGACACACCCCTACTTCTCGCCCCGTTATTTCTACGGGTATTCCACCAGGGTCCCCATACCCTGTCATTTTCGCATTCCCAAGAGCTTCCCTTGGCGCTATATCCCCAGGCTCACTCGTCCCGGCGATTACCGTCGTTCGAACGACACTGGCCGTCCTTGGCCCTTGTGCCGTCGACCCCCCGGTCCATTGCGACGACTTCTTGCGCACATTGGGCGTTGTGCGCCCCCGGCACTCTCTACGTGGTCTCCGCCACCTAGGATGCTTCTCCTTTGATTTGTGGACCCTTTCCTCGGTCCCCTGGGCGCCCACCTTAGCGGTCCCATCCACTTTAACAAACTCAACTTGTGTTGACCCGTGCCCTCTCAATTCTGTGGAAGTTTGCCCAGCCATTTGCGTGGGTCTGGCCTCCCCTCTCCACACGGGTGACACCGACTTCTTGGGGCGCTCAACTCCCCCACATAAATTTGCTTGAGGGTCTTTCCCCAATGACCCCATTGGGTTCCCTCGCTGTTTGGCGTTTAGCCTGGGCCGCCTGCGGCCTCTTCTCCCTAATTGGACAGGAGTCGTCCCTCTTGAAACTTTGCGACATTTCGTCGTGTAGGGGCCATCCCCTGGACCATCGGACTGGTTCCCCCGGGAACCTTCCCTTCCTTACTCGGTACGTTACCGAGTGCAACCGCCGGGGGTCCTTGCCCACCGACTTGAACTTCCTTTGCCCTCGTTGGGCCCTCACTTGGCCCCCTACCTCTGGACCATAACTCATCAGGACTTGCCCTCACCCCTGGGATATTACCTATGACCAGGTCATACACAGGTGATTCAATGCACATGGCTTCCACTTCGCCACAATAAAATGGGGTATCCACAGTTATCCTCGCGATGGGGAACCTTCTAACGGTCCCATCTATCAAAATACACAAATGGTCGCGCCCCAACAATTGCTTGTCGTCAACCAGTTGCTTTCTAACCGCTGCAGAGGAGCACCCAGAATCCCGGAGCAGACGGATCTTCCTTTGTCCCACATACCCTGGGTACACTGGCATATCAACCTTCTCCCGTGAAGTTGTGAGCCTCTCACACATGCCACTTATTATCGGGACAACCTTCCCGCCTTCCAGCCTTAATTCTCCCTCTTGTATACATTCCCGGAGGGGACTGTGTTCTGGACCAATAGTTGACAGAACGCTGCCGTCTGCCTACTGGGCCCTGGATCTACGCGGTCACCTTGCTTCCAACCCCTTGGCGCTGCGTTCCCGGCCCCCTGCTGAGGTGGTCTAATGTTCCCAGTGGTCCTTACCTGCTTCTGCCAGCAGTCCCTGGCAATATGACCCCGCTTGTTGCAGATAAAACAAGTGGTGTCCTTGGGAGCGCTCCCTTCCGGCTGGTCTGCGACGCAAGAGGATCGGGGTGGTGTTGCCTTACGGGTGCCATTGCCAACCCGTTTGCCCCACCCCTAGCCGATTTGGGTGCGTTTACACTCCCACCGTGGGCCTCGATGTAGCGTTCTGCCACAGTTGCCATCTCATCATAGGTGGGCGGACCCCTTTCCTTGATGAACAGGCCCAACTCCTTGGAGCATGTAGTTAAAAACTGCTCTCGGAGAAATAGATATCGCAGGGCTCCATACGACTCATTCACTTCTGCGAGATCAGTCCAGCGGTCAAAGTACCGCCTAGCTCGGGCAAAATACTGAGGTACTGTTTCTCCCTTCTCCTGCTTAATCTCTCGGAACTTGGTCCGGAATCCTTCTTCAGTGAGCTGGTATCTCCGAAGGATGGCATTCTTCAGCTCACTGTGGTCGTTAAGAAGTGCAGGAGGCATACTGGTATAAGCCTCGAGGGCTTTACCTGACAACAGAGGGCTCAAGCACATAGCCCATGTGTCTTCTGGCCACATTTGACTGGAGGCAAAACGCTCGAACCTCTCCAAGTACGAGTCCAAGTCATCTGTGTTTTCATTAAAACGAGCGAGGTGGGGGCGTGGGGCAATAATTGCTACCCCCGCACTCCCGTCCCCTGAGCGCCGACTTCCATTCTCCACATCGGCCCTTGCTCTGAGGAGCTCTAATTCTCTCTCGTGCCTCTGTTGTTCTAATTGGGCTTCTCTCTCTCTCGCCTCATTTACTAATTGAATCTCTCTCTCTTTCGCCTCTCTTGCGTCTTTCTCACGCTCTCGTTCTAATTGGGCTTCTCTCTCCCTCGCCTCTCTTGCGTCTTTCTCACGCTCTCGTTCTAATTGGGCTTCTCTCACCCTCGCCTCTCTTGCGTCTTTCTCACGCTCTCGTTCTAATTGGGCTTCTCTCTCCCTCGCGTCATTACGTAAGGCAATCTCCTTGGCCTCACGTTTCTGCTCATCTTTAACGAACTTCTGAAGTTCAGCTCCCTCAAGGCCCATTTCCTTGCCTAATGATACCAGTTGGGCGAGGGGTGTAACAACATCCATTTTGATTTTTTCTTTCTATCTTCAACACTCGTCAGAAAGAATGAAGAAGGAAAAGGAAGAAAGAAAAAAAAATATGGCAATTGATCCTAATTTACCTCTGTAATTTAACGTAATTAAACGCCCCAAATATTCTGAAACCTACCGCAGTTAGAGTGGCTATTAAGTATCCTTTTGGGGACTACTGTATTGCGATATTAAACCCTTGAATGGCATCAGCTGACCGAACGCGTCAAAACATAAACAGAACCGCCGTTAAAATAAAACAAATTTTCCATATAGCCATTTTTTACCTTTTAGAAATATCCTGGTTAGCGCTCGCCAATCAATGTCAGGGACACCTAAGGCCCCGTAAGGCCTGGGCTGACGTGGGGTTATTTAGTCCCGCTGATGAAGTTGCGGGAAAATTAGACCAACGTGGAGGGTTGGAATCCAAGTGTCGAGAACTCGGCGCAGAGAGCTGAGTTAGACCGACGCCGTGATTCCTTCTCTGCCAAATTGGCCTGAAATAGGTTCGATTTCCGTTAGGTGTGATTCCTAATCACTTCAGGCTGTATAATGGAAAGAATGATTTAAAGTAACAACGATTCTTTTATTTACACATAAAAATAAATCCGTTTCAATATTTCAACAATCAACAATTCGATTCTTTTCACAGAAAATGGGTCGCTAGGGTTAAACAATTCTCAATAATCATATAGTCATTCGATAGCCCTGTACTGGCACTATAGTCTACACACTGGAAATGTTACTACCGTGAGCTCGCCATAAGAGCTTCACAAATCTGAAATGTTATTACTGTGAGCTCGCCATAAGAGCTTCACCCACTTAGGCTCAAATGTCAACGTCTGCGCGTAACTGTACCTCTGGCTGTCGGAGGGTTCCGACCAGCAATGTTCGTCATCTATAAAGACACCGTACTTCTGATTTGGGTCAGATATTGTCTACTCATACCTTATGTGCCTTTTGAAAGTCCTCCGTGAAAGTCCTATTGAAATATTCACCGTTGCTGGTTGAACTCACGATTCACAAATGCCCTTTTGTGCTAGGGCGAAATTGTCACTCACACCGATCTCCAGTCGGTATTACGATGCTTCGACAGCAAAACAAACTACTCAGAACGCAATCAGTCTGACGCTTCAACGGATTAATACGCACAATACAATTAACCTACACTTCTGACTATTGCAGGCCGATACCTGCTACTCGACAATCTAAACTTTAACGTTCCACCTGGGGTGTTCCTTCTCACGAATTCGGCCCCGTAGCCGCCTATCAACGTTAAGCTAAATCAATCATGGAATGCCCTCTCTGGTGATTCCAGCCGTTTCAGGGTCCTGTAATCGAAGGTACCCTTATGCCAGGAAACAGAGTCCGCCTGTCCTGGACTTCACCAACGTGTGTGTGACCCCAAGTGTGTGTCTAATGCTCTGCTCTTCCAGGTATATATACTTTTTACCCTAAACTGTCAGGTGGACGGACGCTCATCCATCCATCTGTCAAAACGGTTGGAGATGGCGTATATCGAGACAGAATCAATACAAGTCATCTCGCGCGTGACTTAATTGGTGATTTCACTTGTCGAGAAAACCGATTCGTTCTTGCCATGATTGTTACCTAATGATCAGGTGACGATACGATAGACATTTCTATCGTTTTAGAATCTCGTTTCTCAATTGACCGTGACGACATCTTGACACCAACCGATTACGTCTCGTAAGACTTGCAACTACTGTAGAAGTTAAATGAGATTAGACCTTATCTAACATACCGTTTCTCCCCTGGGTCCCTGCGCTAAAGTTGGATATACACCACGTGTGTTTTTTTCCAGCTTTACAGAGAAGTGAAATTCATGTAGGTTTTTCGCCTTGATGCGGAATATATTTTGAACTTACAATATCTTTAAATATGAGGCCCTTTGCCCCTATATTTAGGCTGGCTTTGCCCTGACAGAATGTATCTCTGATAACTGCGGTATTATAGTAGAAGGCAAACTAACTATACCACGAAACAGATCACACAAACTTGGACAAATAATCAAATCATGTGACAAGGAACGAAGTTAAATATTCGTTGGTGGATCAGTAATTACCTTCCATCTATCTACGAGGCAGGATTTAGTTGGAAATTCGAGAGAGATGTTGATGAACTGATTACAAGGTTATAAAGTGCGAACATTAAACTCGACGATGCAGACTAAGTGCTTCTTGTTCATTACCTATCGCGAATAATACACTGACGCGCACCACCCCAATACCAAAGAAGAAACGTTTGAAATTGTGTGCCACAAAACTCATTCAAATCAAACATTCACCTCAGGAAATGTCATTTCAAAGATGCTAAATTCCTCCTCTGTACCCGAAGTGCTGAACTACACTGCACTGAAACGTTCCTTTGATCAACTTCAGATGCTTGTTGATGAACTGATAATCTACCAGAAAGATCAAAAAACACAATTCAACACGAATTATGTGACATCAAGACAAAAATTCAAACAATCAAAAACCATACTTCAAAAAACTGGCTGAAAAAGTTAGCGACTCAAACAAGACACTGATCGTTTAAAGAAAGAAAACTCTAAACTACGAAATGAGATTGAAGTATTGGAAAACAAAGTAAGGGGTCTCGAAGGAAAACACATTACCTCATCCAGAAAGAAAAGCACCGAACCATATAGTCAGCCGAACCAAAATGGAGCTATTGTTTCGTCTCCAGTGTCTTGTTCTAACTCTACCACGGACGATATCAAGACAAGGAAAAGTTTTAACGAGGAACAAATTCGCGGTATTAAATGAAATGTCCGACCTGCGAAATTCAAAATTTCTTTTCAGGAATAAAAATTACAATGCTACTGAAATTCAAAATTCCGGCCCAGCTGATGTATATCACAGCAAACCTCAACAGACTTCTGATTCTGTTCACTTAATTATTGGTGATTCAGTGATTAGGGAAATCGACACAAAACTGATGGCTTTAAAATGAGAAATAGTGTACAAGGAAGTTATTCTGGGTTTTCGTATTGGAGAAATAGTATACAAGGAAGTTATACTGGGTCTTCGTATTGGAGAAATACTGTACAAGGAAGTTATACCGGGTCTTCGTATTGGAGAAATAGTGTACAAGGAAGTGATACTTGGTCTTCGTATTGGAGAAATAGTGTACAGGGAAGTTATACTGGGTCTTCGTATTGGATAAGTAGTGTACAAGGAAGTTATACCGGGTCTTAGAATTGAAGGATTAGTTCAGTGGATGGAAAATGAAGAAACAAACGATCATGTAAATAGAATCACTGTTCTTATTGGCATAAATTCATGTAAAAATCAAATTGTTGTGCCGGAAATGGATTTGTATCGTGATGCGTATCATGTGAATGACATTGGCATCAAGGTCTAAGCCAAGCGCATTAAATGCTCTACTGTTGTGTGTAGAATTTGATGGGGAAATATTCAACATGAATGCAACAGTTGTTTTTATCTCAATTTATAAGGGACGCGGTGACTCAGTAGGTAGAGGTGCAGGCTACAAGCCGTGAGGTCCTCTGTTCGAATACCACCTGCGGCAACCGCGTTGTGTCCTTGGGCAAGACACTTCACATCCAATACCCACGTGGGGGCACGGTGGCGTTGTATATTAAGGCGTGCTGCACGTCGATGATGCACTTGCCTTCAACCAGTGCTAATCCTGCTTGTGTGGAGTTAGTATGTTGGGGATCCTGACAGTTGTTCGCCGCTGCTCGGTGGTTCTTGCCGGACACTCCGGCTTCCTCTACCCGTAAAACTGTCCGACACGAGGTGAACCTGGCTGTCGAAAGTGTGGTTAAACCCCAATAAAGAAATAAAGAAATAATGCCAGTTTATATCCCTCCATCTAACTCAACATTTTGGCAATCCCGAGAAAAACTGGATTCCGTGTACGGAAACCTTGAGCAAAAATGGAAGGAGTGTGGGGAAAACAATTTAATTATTATGGGAGGGTATTGTAATTCACGCACTGGAGAACTATCGGGTTATATTGTATCTCACGTGACTTCCTTGCATTCTGATTGGCTGAAAGATGATACCCTATTTCGTGTAGTTTGCATCCACAGAACTGACCAGGCACTACACCCAGGCACTACACGTTTTCTATTTTTAGCACACTACTATATCAGTTTTCTTTTCATACTGGGCGAATAAAACTAATCAGGCTAAATTTAAAAATCGATTCACAGAGGAACAACATCCACAAAACGACCCGGAAAGAAATCTTTGTAGAAAAATGTATCGCTTTTACATTGTTGAAGTCACATTTTTCGAGGCGTTCATTTTATTCCTTGAGAAGATGACCCGTATCTCGTTTCGAAGAGAATGATCCATACCTGGGTACAACATTCACGAAAACGCGTCCGGATATGAAAAATCGTTTGTTTCGCTGCTCATATTATTTCGCTATTTAATTGTATGTTTTGGGCAGTAAACGAATAAATAATGGAATTCAATTGAATCTTCGGAGTTTGTATCCCGTGCTGACCCATTCGGTAATGTATATGTGTGACAAATGTGTGGAAATCATCAAACTGCGTTGTCAAATTTCGAAAATTTTAGTTTTCATTCGCGAGTTGTGCGATTCTAGAATACACAGTTCCGTTTGGGGGAAATGTTTTGTTTACCCTTGCCGACCGATTCAAAATCTGTCTTCTGCTCATATCAATAATCCAAGTTAGCCGTGGTTTGGAAGAAGAAAATGTTTTTTAAAAACTACATGGTATTTTTTCTACATAACGCTGTTTGGTAGGGCTGTTACCTTGGTAACAGATTAACAAATCGGACAGATATTTTTCTTGGTGGGTGTTCGATATAATATAAGGATTAGTGCATGTCTTGTCGTTTACTACGCCCATATAGTGCCCAGTGGGGTGGTGTAGTTCCCTCCGCTTCGCGGCGGGAACTACACCACCTCACTGGGCACTATATGGGCGTAGTCAACTCCAAGCCATGCACTATTCCTTAAATATTACAGATGACAGAGACAAGCACCAACCCTCTCCCTGACTCTTATACAACTGATCAATGTTAAAAGCTGCAAAACCTAGATAAATGAACAAATAGGTACGGGCAACCTAGATAAATGAACAAATAGGTACGTTCAGGCTACTACAATAAGAATAATTAATGGCAGAATACTTGGGGATTATATGGGTAACTTTACAGGTTATCGGTATAATGGTGCCAGTGTTGTAGACTACACAGCAAAAAAATATAGGTTCTCTTTAGAACCAAAACTCGTTCTAATCTTGTCCCTGAGATGGAAGCAGTTCTGTTTAAACAGTATTTATTTCAAATCAAATCAGTTTACCAAGATTAGCATTCAATTTTAATAAGCCAGTGATCACTTTTCTATACTACTCTACAGGGAAATGGCTGTAGTTTACTTTATGGTGAGGGCATCGAGGGTATAAATAAGCTACAGTTAAAACTAGAAGTCCTGTCGCGAACTGTGCGCTTATCTAGGCTTAATTGCGCGTAAGAATTGCGCGCTATTGCCATATCGAATGGCATCCAAAGCACTGCACTGTTCTCCTGGTTACTCATAGCAAACACAGGCAATGTTTCTGCCAATCGATCTCCGGGAACTGTGCGCTTGTCTAGGCTTAATTGCGCGTAAGAATTGCGCGCTATTGCCATATCGAATGGCATCCAAAGCACTGCATAGCAAACACAGGCAATGTTTCTGCTAATGGACCTCCGGGTTACCCGGAGGTCCATTGGCTGAAACATTGCTTGTGCACAGGCCATATGTACAGAATTTGATAGCCTTACTACGGCCATAACGCGTAGATTAACGCGCAGATCGACGTGCTATTTGTGCGAATTTCATGACAGGACTTCTAGTTTTAACTGTAACATACATTAAATCAGCTTTTCATATCAAGTTCCTATCTCTCTGTGTGCTAAATTCACGAAGAGTTTCGGCAAATTAAGGGGAGATAATATCTTTAAAAATCACATTGAATGAAGAAGATTGTTGGCAATGCTGTACTTCCGAACACACGTACCTTGGTCTTGTCTTCTCATCCAATGATAAATTACAAATCGCCCAACGAAAGCTTAGGCTGAAAGGGTTAAAGGTTTTACATAGCTTATTTAATACCTTTCAGAAAAAATGGTCGCCCTCTATTGGAATCTTGTTAAAATTGTTCGATTCTCTCATAAACTCATCCTAATGTATGGGAGTGAACTCTGGGATTCAGAGATAAATGAAATCAATTCTGATGCCACCCCATGTGAACGTGTCCAACTTCAGTTCCACAAATCCATACTTAGTGTAAACAGTAAATCATCCAATCATGCAGTTAGAGCTGAACGTGGACAATATCCATTATAAATTGATACAAATAGTAAAATTTATGTCAAAATTATTTCAATCTCCGTCATCTGAATTATAACTGGATGTTCGGTTAGATTTATTTATTTATTGATATTTAAGGTCACATATTTATGCACAATGGCTAATCATGACCGTGACAGTTTTACGGGTGAAGGAAGCCGGAGTATCCGGAGAGAACCACCGAGCAACGACGAGCAGCTGCCAGCTCCCCAACATCGTAACTCCGCACCGCAGGCAGGGTTATATTGGTTGAAGACATGCGTACCATTGACGTGCAAAACGCCTTAGTACACGGCGTCATCGTGCCCCCACGCGGGCAATGGAGATGAAGTATCTTGCCCAAGGACACAACGCGGTTGCCGCAGGTGGGATTCGAACCGAGGACCTCTCGGCTTGCAGCCTGCACCTCTACATACTGAGCCACCGCGCTCCCCTGTTCGGTTAGAAGCCGAAAAATATTTACAGCCAGATTCTGTGTGGCTGAAATATCGGGAAGTTCTTGCTAATAACAAACCAATACTCCATTCACATGACTGTAATAAAGTTAAAACGAAACTACAAAACCTCCATCGCATGATAATAATCAGTAAAAAAGAATCATATAATCTGAGAACGTTTTGACAATTCAAGAAAGCTTACAACTTAAAAACGTACTTGACAAACACCGCATCCAGGGATGTCTCTCCCCCCCCCCCCCCCCCCCCCCCCCCAGCTAGAAGTATTTTTTTTTCAATAGTTGGAAATTCCGAGGTCAAAAATCAAATAGTTGGAAATTCAATAAATTAACATTGTTCATGAAAAATATTAAAATTCCAACTAATGATGAGAAATTTTGATCTTTTATTTCCAATTGGAAACTTGAGTTTCAAATTTCCTACTCTAAAATTGACATGGCCTCAAAATTTCGACTCTGACATCAATCCGGTAAATTTTCTGACCCAGACACATTATAAATGATGCTTTTTCCGTTTCAGAACTAGTGAACATTTTCAGAAGGGTTCATAACCCTTTACCCAACGCAGACGATTTCAAAATTCATTATTTTAAATATCATTTTTTAAATTTTTAAAAAAAAATTTCAACAAAACCATATCATGTGACCCCTATTTGGAACGAGCTCGACGAGCTCGTTCCAAAAAGGGGTCACATGATATGGTTTTGTTTAATTTTTTCGAAAAATAATATTTTTTCAGAAGCTGTATTTGCATATTACGCGGGCGGATGCGGGCGATTCGTTGGGTAAAGGGTTAAAAGATATCGCCCAGCGCTGCAGTGCAACCACCTATCGAAATCACTCACAGTTGGAATTTACACCGGTGCCCCCCCCCCCCCCCCCCAGCTGAAACCCTCTCACCACATCCCTGACCGCATCATCCGAAGCGAAAATGATGTTTCCTCGATTACGAATCAGTAATCATAGTTGAATGATCGAAAAGGGCAGACATATTATGTAGCCTCCGATTCCCGTAGACGAAAGATTTTACAGATCATGTGAGTGGGGAGCGGTCGAAACTGAACTACATTTCGTGACGGAATGAGAGGAATATGGGCTTATCTGGAATAACGTTTCTCGCTGATTGGAGCCTGAAAATCAAAACTTTTCTATGATGAACGTCGAAAAAAATTCATATTCTTGACAGGGGTGGAGGGGGGGGGGGCACTAAAAAATTTACAAGACGTGACGTCATATTTTTTATTCGGCTCCTTTTTACACCCACCCACCCACTACGTGCATATTTTCTACTACCGTTCTCAGACGCCCACCCCCACTCTCCCATTAAAATCCAAAATAAACTTATAAACTTAGTAGGCACAGCTGTCTTTAGGGGGTTTTCGTAATGTTCTTAAACTGGTACCACCAATTTAAACCTCTGTGGGCTGCTGTGGGTCGCAATCTACAAATGACAAGCTGTTCATTATCAGGCTTGGCCATAGCAGGTGTACATATACGGGAACAAATTTTCTTTTGAATTGTTCCCAAAAAATTGTCTGCACATTTTCTACATTTCGAACAAGACACCCACCCCCTACTAACGTGTGACATTTTCCCAGATTAAGCCCAATATTCTCACATATAAAGCTTCCTGTTGTAGTATTTATGTTAAGAGTGTGATGTACAACATCATATTTAATGTTTGAAACACAAGTGATGGTATATATTAGCTGATATATTGATACACTTTTTAAAAAATTCAAAAAATTGCACAAGTTGGAAATGCACATTATTGGAGCACACAAGAGACCCACCCACCCCCACGTCACGTCTTGCAAATTTTTGGTGCCCCCCCCCCCCTGTTCTTGATAGAAAATATGATCCCAAGCAGTGTAACATCATCTTAATATGAACCTTCTTTTCTTTTTCTTTAAACAGCTCGAGCTGAAGCTCCATCAGTAGGGGCGCGGTGGCGTTGCGGTAACCGGTTCTCGTCAGATCACCTAAGTCAAGCAACGTCGAGCCCGGTTCGTCCTTGGATAGGTGACCGTTTGAGTGATCGATTCGGACCCCCGCGTTGTGTCCTTGGGCAAGGCACTTCACCCCAACTGTCCACATGGGGGCACGATGACGCCGTGTACTAAGGCGTACTGCACGTTGATGGTGCGCATGTCTTCAACCAATCTAACCCTGCCTGTACTGCAGTGCGGATATACGATGTTGGGGAGCTGGCAGTTGCTCAACGTTTCTCGGTGGTTCTCTCCGGGTACTCCGGCTTCCCCCACCCGTAAAACCATCGCCGATACGATATGACCTTGTATGATAATGTGTCGTGAAACCTTAATAAATAAATAATTTATACATAACATATTACAACAATAGTTAATACTATCATTACCATACAATATATTGTTGTATTATCTTCACACTTATTGTTATTGTTATATGCATCTGCCTGTCCTTGGTGCTTTTGCTGAATAAATTAGTGTTAAACCGATTACCAATAATGGTCGCTGGCCGATTACCGGTTATTTGAGCTCACAAGCGGCCGATTCCGGCGCCGATTCCGATTGTAATACCGTGCACCACCAGACAAGTCGAGACTTGAAAGAACTACATTAAACTGAACATTTTTCACAGTGTTAAACTTCGGTTCCTGGGGTCGCCGTAAAATGCGTGCGATTGGTAATTTTACTGCGACCTGAGTCAATGGTGTGCAGCCTTCTCTTTTTCCGGTATGAACTGGCCATTGCCGCAAGTATGCTCAATTGTAAGCTTTACATGTCGTTTAACTTGTAGATCCGTAAAGGTGCGTCTAGAGAGATTAAGAATACACGCTATGGCTGTTTCTCAACATTATTGAATGAATCATCACAAAATGCTTGGCAACAATCGGTTGAACCGATGTTCCAGGAGCCGTTGCCATTGTTATCCGATTGCCCACAATCGGTCGATTGTGGTGGCCAGTTCCGATAATCGGTTGAACACTAGAATAAATATTATCTTATCATATCATAACACGGAGTCGGCAATTTCCGGATATTCTCGGATGCGGGTTCATTCTCGTTTGCCGAATCACCACAAAATTGAGTTCGTGTTCTTGTCACTACGAATCTAGGCTCTATCCCCGATAACAAAATCTCGATTTGATACCCGTTCATGTTCGTTCACATAATCTATATCTGTAAAACCACGGGTGTCTGGAAATGTATACATATATATTAAAGAAACAAAGGATCCAAGCACTCGAAATTAAGAACCACACCCCTATCCGAATCAAGTATATGCTTTATGTTTTTTATAACGATTATGATTTTAAATGCATTCAATTTTTTTCGATGGACATTTGGCTATCATACGGTACTATGTTTGGTAAAATAGCTTCAACTACAGTACAAGTCAAAATAAGTTGTAGGATAACCACTAAGAACTATGTATCTTTCTCTTCATACACTGATCAGACCAGAATCTGACCTCATTTTCTGGAAAGCTTTCACTGAGAGCTTTCTTGAAAATGATGTCAAATTCTGATTTAATAAGTGCAGAAGCAGCAGTATACTTAGTTTATTGTGGTTATGTTACAACATATTCTGACTTGTACTGTATGAGTCATTGAGATATTCAATAAAATTTTCGAAAAATACCGAAATTTCGAGAAATGTCGTTTTAGTTATCCAATCAATCGACCTATTGGGCATGCTATGTTATTTTTAGCCCGACTGTTTACAGTGAGGGCTATAGTAATGACTTTTGTCCGTCCGTCCGTCCGTCTGTCCGTCTATCCGTCTGTTAACTTTTAGAGTTTTGGTTAAAGTTTGTGGTTAAAGTTTTTTACTGAAGGTTCAAGTGGGTCTTTTTTTTTTTTTTTCCTGTTTAGTTGACATTTGGAGTTTTGGTTAAAGTTTGTGGTTAAAGTTTTTTATTCAACCTTCAAGTACAGGTTATATATGGTAATTCTTGTCTGATCGTCACAAAATTTCATATCCAGGTTTTAGGTCATGTCTGCTTGAGAACGGTGCCTTTTGATCGTGATCGGTCAACCGGTATGGCTGCCCGGGCCCAAAACCCAAAAACCATTAGCACAGTCTACAGGTCGTATTTATGAAGGGATTTCATTGCAACTTCATAGAATGCCTCTGTATAATGCCTATAATGCCAAGATGAGAACGTCCCCGTTTGGGCATGATCTGTCAACCGTGATGGCTGCCCAAGCCCGAAACCCAAAAACTTTTAGGGCAATCTGCAGGTCATGTTTAATATGGACAGATTTCATTGTAACTTGATACGATGACTCTGTATGATGTCTACATGAGAATTTCCCCATTTGGGCGTGATCTATCAACCGTCACGACTGCCTGAGCCCAAAACCCGAAAACCTTTAGCACAGTCTACAGGTCATATTTACGGATGGATTTCATTGTAACGTCATAGGTTGACTTCATATAATGTCTACATGAGAAAGTCCCCTTTTGGACTTGATTGGGCAACTGTGACGGCTACAGGTTCCCGAAGCCCGAAAACCTTCAGCACAATCTACAGGTCATATTTATGAAGGGATTTCCTTGTAACTTTGTAGGATCAATCCACATGATGCCCAGATGAGAATGTCCCATATTGGTTGCGATCATTCAACCACGATGGCTGCGCGAGCCCGAAAACCTTTAGCACAGTCTACATGTCATATTTATGAAGGGATTTCATTGTAACTTGATAGGTTGAATTCACATAATGTCTAGATGAGAACATCCCCTTTTGGGCAACTGTGACGGCAACAGGGGCCCGAAGCCCGAAAACTTTTAGCACAGTCTACAGGTCATATTTATGGAGGGATTTCATTGTAACTTGATAGATTGACTTCAAAAAATGTCTAGATGAGAACGTCCCCTTTTGGGCAACTGTTATGGCAACAGAGGCCCGAAGCCCGAAAACCCTTAGAATATTCCACAGGCCAAAATTATAAAGGGATTTCATTGTAGCTTGGTAGGATGACTCCAAGTTTGTGGTTAAAAACCCAGACAAACACCATCACCCCCTACCCCCACCCCCACCCCCACCCCCCAATTAGGCTTTTTTTTTTTCTCCAATATGCATTTTGAACTATTTACAGTCACTACATGTTGAACCTTTTTTAAAACTTACGTACCCTCTCTCCCCCATCCCCCCCCTCCAGGGGCCAAATAGGCACTTTTTTTTTCTTTCGTCAAAAAAGCTGGTTTACAGTTTTGGTTAAAAACCCAGACAAACACCCCCCCCCCCCCCACACTCTCCCCCAAATTAGGCATTTTTTTTTTATTTCCGCCAATATGCATTTTGAACTATTTTCATACAGTCACTACCTTTTTTTTCCTTTTGTCAAAAATGCTTTTTTACAGTTTTGGTTAAAGTTTGTGGTTAAAAATCCAGACACAAATTATCCCCCCCCCCCCACACCCATCCCTCCACCCCCCAATTAGGCATTTTTTTTTCTTTCCTCGAATATGCATTTTGAACTATTTACAGTCACTACATGCAGAACCTTTTTTTAAACTCATGTACCCAACCCCCACACCCCCTCCCCCACCCCAGGGGGGCAATTGGGCACTTTTTTTCTTCAAAAATGCTTTTTTAAAGTTTGTGGTTAAAAACCAAGTCAAACACCATCCCCCCTCTCACCCCCCACCCCCACCCCCATGGTGCCAGTTAGGTATTTTTTTTTTCTCTGCTCAAAATGCATTCTGAAGCATTTAGACTGACCACGTGGAAAAAATGGACACACTGACACACCCCCACTCTCCCCACCCCTCCCCCCACCCCACCTCCTCCTCACCCAGGGCCATTCATGCAATATTTTTTCTTTGGTACAAAATGCATTTTTAGCCTTTCGTCCGTCCATCTGTCGGTCCATCCTTCTGTCTGTAAACAATTGGTTTCCGACTGATAACTCCAGTTTGGATTATTTGATTTCAACCAAAGTTGATATGTGTATTTTCCAGCTAGTAATACAGGCCAGGTTTGAATATAGGTTCCAGAACTCCCTCCACCCAATAGGAGGAATTGTCGGGTTGTTTGTGGTAATTAGGTTTACTCCTATTCAATCGAACACATCCTTTGAACATACCCCTGTTCTTTAAGAAGCCCCACAGGCTCATAGTAACCACGTGCTACTATAGAAACCAAGATGGCGGCTTCCAGTATACGGAATGGACGTCGGAAATACGTGTCACCTTAACAACACGCGCTGCGCATGCGCACTAAAACCACGTATCACTATATAGATGACGTCACAAGATGACCGCTCACATGAGCTACCATAACAACCAAAACTTACGTAGATGGGTCACGTGATATGACGTCACATCCCGAGTCCGGCCAATGTGGCACGTTTACGACATCTACTACTCACGACTATTTTCATCAAGTAGTATCCGTTTACATACCCCTTAATCCCAATGATTGATGCTGACTGATAGTGTTCTTACACCTTCAAATCACTCCCGACTAAGGATCAAGTCTGGACTGTTGGTCTGAGACACCAATGCACTTCTCCGCTCGGGAAACTGCCATATGAACCGGATTTAGTTGCTTTGGTAATATAAAACACAATAACGGTTTACTCAATCGAATAGCGGACGATACGGCAAATGAAATTCGCGAATAACCAATTTTTGCCCCCAAAACATTGCTTATTGCCCCTCGCTGGAACGAGCTCGATGTCCTCGTTCCAACGAGGGATCAAAGGCTATGTTGTTGAGACAAAAAATGAAAAATATTAAAAGCTTAATCTTCGTGAGAAGGGCAGGAATGTTTTGATCCTTAACTTGAAAGGATCAACATGCATGGATAACGAGTTGTATTTATGGAAAGGATAAGTTTAAAACTCACAATGAATGACAATAAATGAATCAAATGGAATAAACTCCTATTGAAAAGATACAGTACGTGGAGAGTGGATTATAACTAAATCACCCGCGGAGTGGAGTTGTCAACCAACCTATAACTTTCAGATTTAGTACATATCGACAAAAAACACAAGCAGTGATTCAGCCAATGGACCTCCGGGTTTAACCCGGAGGTCCATTGGCTGAAACTTTGCTTGTGCTGGTTTGGCTTTGCAACAAATTTGCAATTATTACTTGGGTGGAATCTCCACTCTGCGGGTGATTTAGTGATAATACACTCTCCATGTACTGTATGTTAATAGTCTATCAAGGGTCAATAGACCAAACGACATAAAATTATGCTCAACATGTATTTTAATAGTCCATTTGTAGTCATGTGGGAAGGACGCTGCATGTGCGACACTGTTTTAGTGTGGACTGATTAAAAAAAAAACGCGTTCAAAACGAAGCGCTTAGTTTTTCACTGGCGTCGTGCTGAACAGCTCTTAGAATGCCCCAAACCTCACAATGAATTCAACCTAAATGTGTTCACTTACACTCTATATTATGTATAATGTTATGTATACTAGTAATGTATACCATTATCAGTCAGATTACAAGGTATAAGTGTTAAAATTCTAATTTTCCAGTTGAATGTGAATTTTGTGATACAGACTCAGCTGGAGGCAACGACGACTACGTTCCTACAGATCCTTACCCAATAACATTCCCCAACAGGTCTTCATCACTGACGAAGAAAATAAAAAAGCGAAAGGGTGAGTATTTGATTACACTGATTCTGGAAGCAGTCCCGCGGACCCGGCGGACCAATATTCGTCAGTTCAGCAGTTTTGTAGTAGTCATTCACCCAGGGACGTGACTAGAGGCTTCGGATTGGGGTGGGGTGTGGGGTAGTGAATTTCCAACTAGAGGGAGGGACCGGGAGGGGGAATCCCTCCTCCCGGTCCCTCCCCCTAGTTGGAAATTCACTACCGGGAAAAATTTAGAAAATGAAGCCACGTAAGGGGGCATAAAATTGATTCTAGTGACTGAAATGCCAACACATTTATGATAGAATTATCAGGTTATTATTATTTGGTATTATTCTGGGAACTGAATATGTGCTAAACAACTGTCCAAGCTCAGAACTTTGAGCAATTCACACTGTCCTAACATTAAATCAGATCTTATGCAGGAATGATCAATTTTTGATGTTTCATCATTTTGTTAATGTGAATGATAGAAATAACTCAAGATAACGATTTTGAATGATGTGATTTTCGTGGATTTTTTTTATTACGATAATTGAACGTACGATAGAAGTCTCATACCGATTGACATCATGCATACTTATGAAGCTCGATATTGCGTACACTATAGTTGTAAATAGTAACAGCTGGAATTTTTGCCGATTTGAAGCCGAGTTAGAATTTTGGGAAGTAAAGGAGACATAGCCAAAGAATCTCTAAAATCAAGATAAATGGAATTTCCAACTCCTCATAACATGCCCTCCGAGTTTCCCAACTATATGAAGTTTTGACCAGGATTGGGGAGGGGTGGGGGTAGGGGTTTCACCCCACACACCCCCTCTGCCGCCACGTCTCCGCATACACCCTGCATTGGTGGTCTGTAACGGAACGGTAGCCCGGCTAAATGGGACTAGTTTCACCTATGTTATAGTAGAGGTAGATTATTTCGCTAAAGAAAGCGTCCCCATTTCTCGGAAAAATTTCCCGAATTTTAAGAAACAAGAGAAAAATAAGTAAAGTTTCAGCTAATTGACCATCAGGTTGAACCTGGAGTCCCATTGGTGGAAACTTTGTTCATACTGTACAGGGAAACTTGCATACGCTGTTTTCTGTTGTATAGTAAACAGCCTCTCCCCTCCATATACAGCATTATCAGGGACATGGCGACAGTGCGGGGGGGGGGGGGGGGGGGTTGGTCCTGGCAAAATTTTCCTTAGTTGGAACTCGGAGGGCAAGTCATGAGTAGTTGGAAATTCCATCTAGTTGGATTTTAAAGCTTCTTTGATGATGCGGATGTTTCCTTCACTTCCCAAAATCCAACTCGGTTTCAAATCGGCAAACATTTCAACTGTTACTATTTACAACTACAATGTATGCAATATTGAGTTTCATAAGTATGCATGATGTCAATCGTTATTAGATTTTTATAGTATGTTCACTTATCGCAATAAAAAAATCCTCGAAATGCACATCAAGAAAATCACGTCATGTAAAGCGTGATCCATCACTCACAGTCACAAAATGATGAAACATCGAAAATCGATCATTCCTGCATAAAATCGGATTTAATGTTAGGACAGTGTGAATCGCTCAAAGTTTCAGCTTGTGCATTTGTTTAGCACATATACAAATCCCAGAATAATGCCAAATAATATTATTATATCTCACATGACTTCCTTGCATTCTGATTGGCTGAAAGATGATACCCTATTTCGTGTAGTTTGCATCCACAGAACTGACCAGGCACTACACCCAGGCACTACACGTTTTCTATTTTTAGCACACTACTATATCAGTTTTCTTTTCATACTGGGCGAATAAAACTGATCAGGCTAAATTTAAAAATCGATTCACAGAGGCACAACATCCACAAAACGACCGGAAAGAAATCTTTGTAGAAAAATGTATTGCTTTTCCATTGTTGAAGTCACATTTTTCGAGGCGTTCATTTATTCCTTGAGAGGATGATCCATATCTCGTTTCGAAGAGGTAAAAACCCGTACCACGTGATCAGACACGGGGTAACGAATTTATCTATTGACTTTCCGTTTTAGAAGTACAATCTATTTCATGTGTGAACACACACAGCATGAGATCTTTTATCTTCCATTGTTGAGCCATACAGGTTTCTGTGGAATTTTTGTGCAAAAGAGTTTTTGTGGAAATATGCCGATATGACTAGTATAAAAAAATTATTGAATTTCTTTTTTTCTTTTTTTGTCTCAAAACATAGCTTATGAACCCCATATTGGAGGGTACCCGACAAGCTCATTCCAATAAGGGGTCATGAGCTATATTTTGGAGATAAAAAATTAAAATATAATACATGTACACTGTAAAACTGGAATGACGATTTTTTGCGAATAGTGCAGGCCGTGATCAGACGTGGGATAACAAATTTACATGTATCTATTGACTTCTACGGGGTATGGACAATTTGTAGATTTCGGAACGAGGCTTCCACTGGGTATGGGGAATTTGTCAGTGGCTGGACGGACGTATCGTGGGTTTCAATGAATATGGTCTCATACCACGTATCTATCAACCAATCAAATCAAAAAAATCACTTTAGTCAATAGATAATGATGCATACTAGTACCTGGGTCCAACTTTCATGAGAACACGTCTCAGGATATGAAAAATCGTTTGTTTCGCTGCTCATATTATTTCGCTATTTAAGGACCTATATAAGTAATGGAATTTTGTTTATTTTGAAATTCTCACCTCTCATATTCCTTAAATTCAGATTAAATATACACAAATTATACATCAAAATGAAGGTTGGGATGTATAGAACACGAAACACATATGTAATCAACTCATAGAGTCGACTGTAGGCACCACTGGTTCCTGGAAGTCTGCTACCGTATTCGCACCAAAACTGATAATACAATAATATTTCATCAGAACAACTTGTGGCCAAATGTGCTTCATATATCCAAGAACAAAACTAGGCATTCAAAACACTTTCGAATACAGCAATAGGACTGCATTTTGGAAAAGGACAACACTGTCTGCATTTTTTATTGAAGATGGTTTCCATGCTCGACAGACATGCGCAAATCATTCGTTACCACGAATTTCCATCGAAAAACAAAATCGTAATTCTAAGAAATTTCAACAGGTATCATGATACCTTGCACTGAATATGGCTACTGTGCAATCTCTATCTAATAACAGTATACTGTATGAAGGCGATCCTTTTCATTATTTGATTTTAGACGGCGTTGTTTTTACATGCTTTTTCTGACCGATGACGTCGACCGGAAATCGAAAGTATACTCACACGTAAACAAAAGCAAAGGTTTTGGAATTTTCCCCAATGCAGCTCTGTCGCCGTGTTTTGAAAAATTTTTATCCCCTAGCTTTGTTCTTGGATATGTAAAGCACATTTGGCCACAAGTTGTTTTCGTGAAGTATTATTAAATTATCAGTTCTGGTGCGAATACGGCAGCAGACGTCCAGGAACCAGTGGTGCCTGCAGTCGACTCTTTGAGTTGATTACATATATGTTTCGTGTTCTATACATCCCAACCTTCATTTTGATGTACATTTTGTGTATATTTAATTTGAATTGAAGGAATATCAGAGGTGAGAATTTTCAAAATAAACAAAATTTCATTACTTATATAGGCCCTTAATTGTATGTTTTGTGGCAATTTGTGTAGTAAACGAATAAATAATGGAATTCAATTGAATCTTCTGAGTTTGTATCCCGTGCTGACCCATTCGGTAATAATGTATATGTGTGACAAATGTGTGGAAATTATCAAACTGCGTTGTCAAATTTCGAAAATTTTAGTTTTCATTCGCGAGTTGCGCGATTCTAGAATACACAGTTCCGTTTGGGGGAAATGCTTTGTTTACCCTTGCCGACCGATTCAAAATCTGTCTTCTGCTCATATCAATAATCCAAGTTAGCCGTGTTTTGGAAGAAGAAAATGTTTTTTAAAAACTACATGGTATTCTTTTCTATGTAACGCTGGTTGGTAGGGCTGCTACCTTGGTAATAGATTAACAAATCGGACAGATGTGTTTTCTTGATGGGTGTTCGATATAATATAAGGATTAGTGCATGTCTTGTCGTTGACTACGCCCATATAGTGCCCAGTGAGGTGGTGTAGTTCCCTCCGCTTCGCGGCGGGAACTACACGACCTCACTGGGCACTATAGGGGCGTAGTCAACTTCAAGTCATGCACTATTCCTTAAATAACAACCTGATAATTCTATCATAAATGTGTTGGCATGTCTGATACTAGAATCAGTTTCATGTCCCCCTTTCATGGCTTCATTTTCAAAATGTTTCTTGGTAGTGGAATTCCAACCAGGGGCATATGACGGGAGGGGGAACCCACCTCGCGGTCCCTCCCCCTAGTTGGAAATTTACTAGCCTACATTCCCGATCGGAAACCTCTATCCACGTCCCTAAGCAATCCCCATAGCGGGGCATGTGAAGGCGGCTGGGGGGCGGGGGTGGCACTCGTCGTCTTTGTTTCTAAAACAGATCACACGTGATATATTTAACAAGCCCTATCCTGGTCAGAAAATGGCGGACATAAACTCGACTCGGCGTCAAATAAATAGATATTAGTATTCATGTTAAAATTAACTTTTATAGTCAGTATCAATTGCAATATTATTAAATCCGAGTTGAAAACCAAACTTTAGGTAAACAAAACATTTAAATTAATCGGCGAATTGTCTAAATCGAGTTGCGTATTTTCGTTGCTTTGCAAAGTGAAAATGAGCTTCCATTGCGAAAGTTCGGCACTTGAAACGCATTGATATTAATAAGGAATTATCAATGCTGGTGGACAGAAGCTTGCATATTTGAGTTATACGAAAGTAAGTGGGTGACATATGAAGCGATTGACAATAACCGCCATAGTTGGCTCTCTCTCTTTCACTCTGCACGTGTTTGTTGTTTTGGAAGCAAATGTAAAATGTGCCCAGCCTCACGTGACCCAACAGGGGAATGCTGATAACGTTTACTGTAAATATAGCAACCGCCAGAAAACAGTATCAATATATCCAATACTCATTCGGTAAGTATATTAGAACTACGTCGTTCTTACATTTATAATGATGCCTTCCGGTACGATTTTGCCAGGATCCTCCTTGCTGTCTCGAGAAATACCTCCACGGAGAAAACAAAAAAAAAATTGCATTGGATGAATTTTACACGTACATCGGAGTGGCCGTTTTAATGAGTACAGTGCTTCATGGGGTACGAATTAACTGTATTCATTTTAAGTGTAAAGGCGGGCATTAACACTCCAGTGTCCCGATGAGACAATGTTCTGCAAGGCACTACCTCGATCCCATAAATGTCATATCATATTCTTATGATATATATGTATGGAGGTCAGATACTAGGCTAGACCTGAATTAAGTTTTGTCATGGAAGCTGTTCCGTTCCCCCATATGAATCCATCCCTCGCCCTGACACAATCGGAGTTTGCTACCGGCGTCCATTGCGATAAAAAATAACAATATGCACGAGCCACTTTCTGTTATGCTGGGACAAATTACCCGAGGCCCGAATCCAGGATCTCAAAACTTGAGGGTAGAGTTAAACTTTTCCGACATTGTTCACGGTCTTTGACTATCGGTACAAACTTAAAACCTGACTCAATGTAGTCATGTTTTTTAAAACAATAATAAACGAAGCAAGCCGTAAACGTTCGTTTATTATTATTAGTCTAAAGAATTACTTCTGTTTAATGAAAGTAATTATGTAAAATAATAATAATACACGAGGATTTTTTGTCGTAAACATGACAACTGGATCGTCATTTACACTAACACGAGTACTTTAATACAAAGGGTATTTGAAACATGAAGCAATGTTGCATCTCCCCACAAAATTGGAGTTCCAATCGAAGGACTATCTCTCAGTTTTGATTTGAAAATTTTGATTAAATGGATTCACCTGACTTATCCCGATACATCGTACGCCACGGAGAGTGTCGGGGTAAGTTGTTTTAAAACACAAAAGTTCTCTTTTGCATGTAGTTTCTGTGAAATCCTAGGCAGTACTTTGATACGGTTTTATAGCTTCAGTGAGTAGCCGGGATACAGTACACCCGACAATAAAGTGGAAACCTAGAGTGCTTATTGGGCAATAACTGCATCACAGTAGTAGGAGATATATGAAACGTCCCCCATTGGGGGGATCTCATGGGGGATCTCTTTTGCATGTAGTTTCTGTGAAACCCTAGGCAGTATTTTGATACGATTTTATAGCTTCAGTGAGTAGCCGGGATACAGTACACCCGACAATAAAGTGGAAACCTAGAGTGCTTATTGGGCAATAACTGCATCACAGTAGTAGGAGATGTATGAAACGTCCCCCATTGGGGGGATCTCATGGGGGATCTCTTTTGCATGTAGTTTCTGTGAAACCCTAGGCAGTATTTTGATACGATTTTATAGCTTCAGTGAGTAGCCGGGATACAGTACACCCGACAATAAAGTGGAAACCTAGAGTGCTTATTGGGCGATAACTGCATCACAGTAGTAGGAGATGTGTGAAACGTCCCCCATTGGGGGATCTCATGGGGGATCTCATATGTGACGTCATAGTCACCTGACCTGGTGACGTCATGTTGTGTTGTCATGGTAACCCGCGTGAGCGGCCATCTTGTGACGTCATCTCCATAGTGATATGTGGTGTGAGTGCGCATGCGCAGCGCGTGTTGTTAGGGTGACATGTGTTTCCGTCGGCCATTTTGTATACTGGAGGCCGCCATCTTGGTTTCTATAGTAGCACGTGGTTGCTATGTGACCCAAAACCTTCTAACAAGACAGGGGTATGTTCGAAGGGTGTGTTCGATTGAATCGGAGTATTACGAATTACCCAAATAAACCCGACAATCCCTCCAAATCACCAAAATCCACCCAAAATCACCGAAATTGACTTTATTTGATACAGATTTCCCATGTTATTGGTTTTATTGACTTAGCACGTAGTGTCATAGTACTAAGGGGGTATAAGGGGTGCGTTCGATTTAACAGGAGTAATGTTCTGGCTTAGAATTCGCCAGATTCGCTTTTTGGATCTCTATCCCATGACGTTGTTCCCATTAAAAGACACGTTCCTTTGGTCATTACCCAGAATTCTCTGCTTCTATCTATATATGCAATACTTTTCGTCTATCTGGCCCGGTTTCTTTGTTCTAGAGTATACTCCAATAGCGTAGAAGAGCCTATTATTTGGAACAGTTTATCTTATTATTCCTATATTTAGCAATTTCTGGTCTATTCTTGTTAGTTCTGACCCTATTCCGTGTACTCTTGTTGTTTCATTTATCTAGATAATAACTAACCAATCAGATTGCTTGATTTCCCATAACCTGTATGCAGAGTTATCTCCCCTTATTACAACGAAGTTGTATCAGATTCTCATCACATCTATATCCAATGGCAATATCCCCGGGCACCCCAATTTAGGCACCCCTTTTTTGAAAAACATATGACCTTCGGCACCCCTTTTTTGTCATATGTGCTTATGTGAAAAAGCACAATGTGACACAATGTGCCCTAGCACATAGGCGCATGATTTATGTGCCGATATGTGCTTATGTGAAAAGGCACAATGTGACACAATGTGCCCTAGCACATAGGCACATACGGGTATTTGAGGATACCTATTGCCTGGTATTGTATTATTCGAGGATACCTACTAGAGAATCCCTTTTTGTCATATGTGCTTATGTGAAAAGGCACAATGTGACACAATATGCCCTAGCACATAAGCACATGCTTTATGTGCCGATATGTGCTTATGTGAAAAGGCACAATGTGACACAATGTGCCCTATCACATAGGCACATACTACCAAAATGGGATTCCGTAGCCACAGGCGTTTTCGAAAAAGGGATTCCACAAATGGGATTCCAATAAAGGGATTCCACAAATGGGATTCGGTTTCCATCTTGTCGCCAAAGCTCCAAGGCCACTACAGGTCTATGGTCTATCTGCCCTATCATTAGCTTCAACAACAGTCTTGTTCAATTGCGGCCTTGTACCAGTACTATTGGCTAAACTACCATCAATTACTTCCTAGCTATACCTTCGCTGAAGCTTTCAAAATGTTCCATCTGATTTCCCCTGTATACATATAAGGCATTCCGTAAGTGGCCCAGTCCGTAAAATTTGGATTCCGTGTTTTTACATCGACACTCGAGGGTATGGAAAGGGTTTGATAACACCCAATTCAACAATGACTACAAGACTCTGAACAGAGACAACCAACCACTATAAAACAATAAAGGTACAGAACGAAGATCCAACATAACCAAGATCTTTGTTCACTTTGTTCTGTTAAGTCTGTCAAACTTGTTCGATCAATCCGACTAGTTTGACATTCTTTCACTTTGTTATGTTTACTTCGATCTTGGTTATGTTGAATCTTCGTTCTGTGCCTTTATTGTTTTATGGTGGTTGGTTGTCTCCGTTCAGAGTCTTGTAGTCATTGTTGAATTGGGTGTTATCAAACCCTTTCCATACCCTCGAGTGTCGATGTAAAAACACGGAATCCAAATTTTACGGACTGGGCCACTTACGGACTGCCTTATATGTATACAGGGGAAATCAGATGGAACATTTTGAAAGCTTCAGCGAAGGTATAGCTAGGAAGTAATTGATGGTAGTTTAGCCAATAGTACTGGTACAAGGCCGCAATGGAACAAGACTGTTGTTGAAGCTAATGATAGGGCAGATAGACCATAGACCTGTAGTGGCCTTGGAGCTTTGGCGACAAGATGGAAACGGAATCGTATTTGTGGAATCCCTTTTTTGGAATCCCATTTGTGAAATCCCTTTTTCGAAAACGCCTGTGGCTATGGAATCCCATTTTGGTAGTATGTGCCTATGTGATAGGGCACATTGTGTCACATTGTGCCTTTTCACATAAGCACATATCGGCACATAAAGCATGTGCTTATGTGCTAGGTCACATTGTGTCACACTGTGCTTTTTCACATAAGCACATATGACAAAAAGGGATTCTCCAGAAGGTATCCTAGATAGGTATCTTCAAATAATACAAAACTAGGCTATAGGTATCCTCAAATACCCGTATGTGCCTATGTGATAGGGCATATGGTGTCACATTGTGCCTTTTCACATAAGCACATATCGGCACATAAAGCATGTGCCTATGTGATAGGGCATATTGTGTCAAATTGTGCCTTTTCAGATAAGCACATATGACAAAAAAGGGATTCTCTAGTGGGTATCCTCGAATAATACAATACCAGGCAATAGATATCCTCAAATACCCGTATGTGCCTATGTGCTAGGGCACATTGTGTCACATTATGCCTTTTCACATAAGCACATATCGGCACATAAATCATGTGCCTATGTGCTAGGGCACATTGTGTCACATTGTGCTTTTTCACATAAGCACATATGACAAAAAGGGGTGCCGAAGGTCATATGTTTTTCAAAAAAGGGGTGCCTAAAATGGGGTGCCCGGGGATATTGCCATTGGATATAGATGTGATGAGAATCTGATACAACTTCGTTGTAATAAGGGGAGATAACTCTGCATACAGGTTATGGGAAATCAAGCAATCTGATTGGTTAGTTATTATCTAGATAAATGAAACAACAAGAGTACACGGAATAGGGCCAGAACTAACAAGAATAGACCAGAAATTGCTAAATATAGTAATAATAAGATAAACTGTTCCAAATAATAGGCTCTTCTACGCTATTGGAGTATACTCTAGAACAAAGAAACCGGGCCAGATAGACGTAAAGTATTGCATATATAGATAGAAGCAGAGAATTCTGGGTAATGACCAAAGGAACGTGTCTTTTAATGGGAATAACGTCATGGGATAGGGATCCAAAAAGGGTATCTGGGCGAATTCTAAGCCAGAACATTACTCCTGTTCAATCGAACGCACCCCTTATACCCCATTAGTACTATGGCACTACGTGCTAAGTCAATAAAACCAATAACATGGGAAATCCGTATCAAATAAAGTCAATTTCGGTGATTTTGGGTGGATTTTGGTGATTTGGAGGGATTGTCGGGTTTATTTGGGTAATTCAGAATACTCCGATTCAATCGAACACACCCTCCGAACATACCCCTGTCTTCTTAGAAGGTTTTGGGTCACATAGCAACCACGTGCTACTATAGAAACCAAGATGGCGGCCTCCAGTATACAAAATGGCCGACGGAAACACGTGTCACCCTAACAACACGCACTGCGCATGCGCACTCACACCACGTATCACTATGGAGATGACGTCACAAGATGGCCGCTCACGCGGGTTACCATGACAACACAAGATGACGTCACCAGGTCAGGGGACTATGACGTCACATATGAGATCCCCCAATGGGGGACGTCTCATACATCTCCTACTACTCATCACATTCATATCTGAATATCGCGATGTTTTTATAGCAATAACGCGTCAGTTGGTCGTGGTTTGGTGGGTCGAACGCGCTAAGATGACGAAATCAAAACACCTTATATACAAACTATCAACAGCATGTCCCGCGTGTACATGTCTATGTTGTGAAAAAGCCCCCCTCCCCCGGCCCACCCACACACACAGTGTTTGAAGGAACACGTGTACAGTAGCGTTTTTCACCAACATGTAAAAATCGCTGTGCTGTACGCTCTTCATGAGTTGATAACGTCGTGGAACTAGTTCATAAAAATTGATCACATTTGGGTAAATTGATGAAAATACTGACGACTCGTAAAGACATGAGAAATTCTCTAGAGATGGGCTCGACATTTGGCGGGTTTGTTTAACCTGTGATTTGGAAACATGGTTTTTTGCACATCCAAACTCAGCTTTCAATCTGATCAGATACAGTTTAATAGCGGGACGCGGGAATTTCTGTTTCTTATTTTAAAATAAATTTTAATCGGCTCATTTTACACATTTAAGTAGACCATTTCGTTACTTTCACAAATATATCTATTTCATTTTACATCATCCCCAATTCGTACTTGATATTGCCGTTAGCCAGCGCGAAAGGAAGACCCCCCCCCCCCCCCCACTCCATTTCACTTTAAAGATTGAGAGCTTTAATTTATAAAGGTTTAAACTGCAATTAAGTAAACGTAGCCGGGTAGGTCAAGGGAAATGCGAAAGTAGAATGTTTCGTATGTTTCACCTCATATTTGAATGACCTCGGTGGATGACCCCGGAAGTGACGTCATGTCACGCGACCCAGTGGCGCCATGTTGTGTTGAAATAGTAACCCACGTGAGCGGTCATCTTCAGACGTTATCCCCATAGTGATACGTGGTGTTAGTGCGCACGAGAAGCGCGTGTTGTAAGGGAGATATGTGTTTCCGTCATCCATTTTGTTTACTGGAGGCCGCCATCTTGGTTTATATGGTAGCATGTGATTGATATGTTACCCAAAGCTTCTTATAACAGGGGAATATTCGACGGAATGTTCCTTCTCACAGGAGTAAATCAAATTACCACAAACAACCCGACAATCCATCCAAATCACCAAATACGATTGTATTTACCCCGGGTTCCTCTCAGAATCCCTTTTAGGGCACCCATACCGTAGTTTTAATAGTAGCGCGTAGTGCTATAGTACTGAGAAAGCCCGCGGGGTAAGTTCGATTTAACTAGAGTACACAAAATTACCCAAATAGATCAAACAATCCCTCCAAATCACCAAAATCCACTTTTATTTGACATGAAACTCCATTTGGTGCTTATAAGAATAGCACGTAATGCTATAAGATCGAAATATCTCCTGGGGTTTGTTCTATTTAATACGCGTATTATCCCATCATTATGCCTTTTACAGATCCCACCATTATGCCTTTTACAGATACTTCTCTAACCCTAGAAGTACATCTAGTCCACACTATCTCTGATTCCCTCGTCCAAGTCTGATAAGAATCCCACTTACGGAACCCCTTTTTAGGATATGTCTGTTGCTATGGAATCCTTTTTTTCTGAAATGAGTAGAAGAGTCATATGTGCGAGTCACTCGAAAGAGCAATTGCTCGATAGGTCATTTGCTCGATCAGATTCGAGTCGTTCGAGCAATATGTTGAGTCACTCGATCTAGCAATTGCTCGATAGCTCATTTGCTCGATCAGATTCGAATCGTTCGAGCAATGACTTTTCAGTAACTTATTAGAGGAATTTGGAATAGGTATGTCTTCGGAGTGGCCTAAAAGACCTGGCAAAATAGGTAGTAGCATCCTCAGATAAGTATCCTATAAAAAGTATCATCGAAAGGTATCCTCAAATAATAAAATACCAGGCCATTGGTCTCCTCAAATACTGACATGAGGCTAAGAGTCGTATGTGCGAGTCACTCGAACGAGCAATTGCTCTATAGCTCATTTGCGTTTGCTTGGGCTTTGAGTCGTTCGGGCAGTATGTGGAGTCACTCGATCGAGTAATTGCTCGATAGCTTATAAGGGGAATTTAAGATAGGTATGTCTTGAGGTGGCCTAGAAGGCTAGGCCCAACAGGTAATATAATGCTCAGATAAGTCCTCTATAAAAGGTATCCTCGAAAGTAACCTCAAACAATATATTGCCGTATCATAGGTATCCTCAAATACTGAAATGAGGCTAAGAGTCGTATGTGCGAGTCACTCGAACGAGTAACTACTCTATGGCTTATTTGCTCGCTGGAATTCGAGTCGTTTGAGCAATGACTTATCAGTAACTACGCGATAGATCTCTTGGCTTTAGGAGTCATATTGGCTTTCCTTGCATACACGGGAGATAACTCTGCATACAGTTTATAAGAAACCAAACACTGGTGATTATAAGACTTGGACGAAGGAACCAGACATAATGTGGACTAGATGAACTTCTAGGGCTAGAATGGAATCTGTAATAGGCATAATAATGGGATTTGGGGAAAATCAGGACTAGTACCCCTATTAAATAGAACAAACCCCAGGAGATATCTCCGTTCTATAGCATTACGTGCTATTCTTATATGTACCAAATGGGGTTTCATATCAAATAAAAGTGGATTTGGGTGATTTGCAAGGATTCTCGGGTCTATTTGGGTAATTGTATGTACTTTACTTCAATCGAACTTACCCCCGGGGGCCTTCTCAGTACTATATCACTACGTGCTACTATTAAAATCTAGTCTTTATCCGTAGTACATGAAGCCATTTTTGGTGATTTGGATGGTGATGTGGACTTGATGAACTTCTGGGGTTAGAGCAGTATCTATAAAAGGCATAATGATGGGATTCTGGGAAGATCAGGACCAGTACGCGTATTAAATAGAACAAACCCCAGGAGATATTTCAGTCTACTAATAAAACTACGGTGTGTGGGACCTAAAAGGGATTATGGGAGGAAACCGTAGTAAATAAAGTCGTTTTTGGCGATTTGGATGGATTGTCGGGTTGTTTGTGGTAATTAGATATACTCCTGTACAAAGGAACATACTCTACGAACATACCCCTGTCCTATAAGAAGCCTTTGAGTAACATAGCAACCACGTTCTACCAAAGAAACCAAGATGGCGGCCTCCAGTATACAAAATGGACGACGGAAACGCGTATCACCCTAACAGCACGCGCTGTGCATGCGCACTAACACCACACATCACTATGAAAATGACGTCACAAGATGACTTGGCGCTACTGGGTCACGTGACATGACGTCACTTCTGAGGTCATCCACCGAGGTCATCCAAATATGAGGTGAAACATACGAGATATACATCGACTACGTCAGTTCGTTTAACATAAAACAGCTTTGCATGGCTCAAATCGTCCATATTATAAAAAATCACTCCTCTTCTTTTCATCCAAAACATTACGGACGATAGTTATGAATATATTGTGCGACGTGTGCGTTCATCTTGCGATATTCGCCACAACACGTTGAAAATATCGCGCTAATGCTATAGGAATATCGTCATAATAAGGCACTAATATGGCGTCATTAACAAAAGAATATCGCCTAACTGTATACTTTAGTTTAAACAATATTTATTACTGAAAGTGTCAATTTTATATATCCCGCAAACAGATCAATTGGAACAACTCATGAAATTAACAAGCTTTTTTCACGAACAAACCCACAAAAATAAAATAATAAATTTTGATATCATGTGTTTTCTGTAAAGGGTTAAAATCTGTTCGTGGGAAATAGGCCGAAAATTATATAATGTGTATCATAAAAATGTGAACAATACACCATGGATTATATAAGCTGCATTATTCCAAGCTTTCAAACTAACCAAACTTCACTTTCCGAGCAATAGTACGTAAACAACATAATTTGACAAACTTCAAAGATCAGTAATGCTACTCACTGTCTTTTCCCAGATACATTCCGTGGAGAATCCTTTTATTGACTTACCATTGTCCCATTGAAGTTGGATTTCATGTATTTTTCCGCACTCCAAAAAAAAAAAAAATTATTTATTGCTGCGAAAAGTTTATACGAAAAATCGGGTTGTATTGCTAGAGTCCCCACTTAGTGTGCTCCATTGGAGTGTACAGTGTACAGAGGTCCGTTGATGTTTTTTTTGAAAATATTTTCTCGATGGCGATGCTCAACAATAGCGTGCTTCCCTTCAAATCGTAGCTACCAAAGTCCAGTCACTGTGTGAATTTAACGCTCTCAGCTTCTCCAAATGTCCGGGTAACAGGACACGATCTGGTACATGCTATACTACTAACCAATCATCAAATGGCTAATTAAATACAGTTTACTAATCTGTAAAAACAGTTCATTAATCTGTAAAAACAGACTTGTAATAATCTGTAAAACAGTCATCTAATAAATTGTAAAAACTGTCTCCTAATAATCTGTAAATACGGTTTACTAATCTGTAAAAAACAGTTTATTGATCTGTAAAAACAGTCTTGTAATAATCTGTAAAAACTGTCATCAAATAAATTGTAAAAACTGTCTCCAAATAATCTGCAAATACAGTTTACTAATATGTAAAAACAATTTATTAATCTGTAAAAACAGTATTTTGATAATCTGTAAAAACAGTCATCTAATAAACTGTAAAAACAGTCTCCCAATAATCTGTAAATACAGTTTACTAATCTGTAAAAACAGTTTATTAATCTGTAAAAACAGCCTTGTAATAATCTGTAAAACAGTCATCTATGAAATTGTAAAAATAGTCTCCTAATAATCTGTAAAAACAGATTACTAATCTGTAAAAACAATTTACTGATCTGTGAAAACAGATCATTAGATGAAAACTCCCTGACCCTAATACGCTGCCGTAGTAGCGAGCAGTACACAACGCTCATCCCATTTTCAAAATCCAAAGACAGCAGATTACGGGTATTTTATCTCATCATTTCAGAAACAAATATTCTTTTCAGACATTTCAACTTTTACTTCATCAGAATGCATACAGAATCCAGAATATCGACCCATCGCGTGTTCTAACTTTATGAGTTACTAGCGGGTGATACCCGGCGTTGCACGGCAGAAGATGGTTATATCAGCCGTTTTCGAAATAAAAGGTCAAGGTACCCAATTTCATGGTCAAGGTCACTCCGCACGGGCACCCCGGTAAAAGCAAAATTATCGATGGGTCAATATACCCGCACACGTGAAATTTTAGCCTGATTGGCCCCGCCGTTCTCGAAATAAAAGGTGAAATTCATCAATTTCAAGGTCAAGGTAACCCCGCACGGGCACGACACCCATCCCATGTTACTCGCAGGGACGAATCACCCCTGTGTACAAAATTTGAGATCGATCGGTCGAGAAACGGAGGAGTTCACCCGGAACAAAGAGAGAGAGAGAGAGAGAGAGAGAGAGAGAGAGAGACATTCGCATTTATATATTAGATTGTGATGAATTGACAGTTACATGGTCTGAGGTTTGCAGCTCGGAGCTTACGTATATGTTCCTATAAGACCCTACCCATAGCCAAAACTCATATTGTGAAATGAACCAAGCAACCTTTAACGTTACCTAGTTTATTAATACATCTCCCGTGTATTCCATGATGTCACGAGACAGATAATCAATGAAACAGATTAAGGTCAAGATCACTCCATCTTATGTCGCTCAAGATCTAAAAAAAATGTTATAATGTTTCATATTTGGGAGGACGTGACAACCGTTACTTCTTCCCGATTCCTTGTTCGACATTCGCTATCAACCGATTTTTGCCAAATAAGCTGCATTGTGGGGTGGCACAAATAGATTCATGAAGATTGCCACCCTGGGTGCCCAAAGGTGCGGAGTTGCTCAAAATCGCATTTCTCAACCGATTTTCGCCAAATAAACTGAAATCGTCTGTTGTTCGTGCGAAAAATCTAGTAAAATTAAGCGGTTTGCAAGTCACTCCGCTGATGGGATAATTGCGAAATGGACAAATACATGCTACTGGAGGCGTAAACATAGAAACACCACGTGAGCGCCTGTCCAATCAGATAGCGAGGATTTTAGACTTATTGATTTTAATTTTTTAATACAGCTTATTGTGAGGAAATTGGCTAGACCTGAGTACTATATATTTTTGTTCTGTTGATTTTGTGAGTTTTTTTAACGAAAGATAGAGCTGAAAAATTCGACAAACGAATTATTTAAGAAATAACTGTTGTTTTCCTTCGGTTTATGCGATATAAACAGAAAATTTTCAGCACAAGCTTCACGACTCACGTAGCGAGTTATGATTAAGCTTGTGCTGAAAATTTTCGGTTTGTATCGCACAAACCGAAGGAAAACAACAGTTGTTTTTTTTATAATTTAATCAGGCTGTAATATTAAAATATAAAAACTATGTGTACGTAAATGAAAAACTTTTAATGTTCGCAAAAGACAACAGTCAAACTCGGGAAAGTGTGCCACAAACAGGTCACGTCAATCATTGTCAAATTGTTTGTTGTTTTGATTTTCGATCACAGACGACAGATATTTAGCAAGTCACGTAACAATATCATTTAAAACATTTTTTTAAGTTCCCCCAAAATCATGTTTGGATATATGATCTTTTATTCCTCTCCCACTTCGATATATTTTATGAAATTAAATTGTCCCTGAGAAATTATCATTATATTCTCGCTAACTGGAGGCGATGAAAAATCGATTATTGATCTCTGTTTACAGCTTGTTATCCATCTATCAGCCTGCCGTCACGCCCTCACGGTGACAATTGGATTGAGTGGGCGGGGCTTTCATAGTCTTCAAAGTTGGGTCGGATGTGCGAACGTGTGGCGACATTCCAAATCATGACGTGATTTGGTTTATACGATTTTGACGACTTTCACGCTGCATGCTTTCAACCATTCAAACGCAGAGGTCGGGCAAATGATAAAATTATTCAAACATAACCAATAAAAAACGCAAAATCCATCTAATTAGGGGGGGGGAGGGTCAATCCTGATATTAAAATCAGTAATTAAGCATACTCCCGTTAAGGATGCTTTATATCGTGTAATAAAGCAATCAGTCTTGGGTAAGAGGATTCACCAGTTTTTAACTGACCAACAACTGTACATAAATAACAATGGGGTATTTGTTTGTTCAGTGAATAGAAGTTACTCTTAAACTTGCAGGTGAAAAAGAATACGTTCGGCGAGGTAGAAGATTGTCTAAAGAGTTTGAAGATCTGAATATTAACACGTCGACTGGTCAAATAAGAACGACAACACGACCAGATGGCCTGCCGTCTCCCTTCAGACTGTCACCGGGCTTGTTGCGTAAAACGTTATCGGATTCCGGATCAAGTCTCTCGTCTACAGAAGATGGACGTTTCAGCTCAAATCATCTATCTCCATCGAGTGGAAGGAAACCAAAGAGACCTTCTGTTGTGGATAGAAAGCTTGTCAAAAGAACGTTTTCTGACGTACCCTGATTAGATAATTCCGCCATGCATTTAGAGTTTGCAAGCACAGTTTCTCATTAGTATTTAGGAATTGAGGTAACCATCACAGCGCTCTCGGGTTATCAAAACTGTGTAGCTTTATAAAGTGAATATCACAATATTGCAATTGTCCTGTTTTTTCGAGGCGGTCAAATTCATTCAACTGCATTTAAAATTGAATGGAAATAAAGCCGATTTGATTTAGAATGAACAAGGGGAGATGTTAGAATAACACAGCCTGACGCTTGTTCAGTGGTGGACAAAGTATATCACGAATATGTATGGAAGACTGGTGAAATATAAAGCTCTCATGCGTAAAATTTGAGCCAAAAGTCGTTTCGTAGTCTATAGTTCGCTTTATAGAAGATAAGGCGACCGATTTTTCGTTCGCCTTCGTTACTAGACTTTAGATAGAAAGAAAGTAAATTACTCGAAAATCCCTTGGTATTCCTTTATTTACTCTTCCAAAACCACGAACTACTTAACCCTTTACCTAACATGAAAAGCAGACGACACTTTCAAAAAAAATTCTTGAATAACTAATTTTTTTCATTTTTTGTCTCAAAAACATAGGTTATGACCCCTCATTGGAACGAGCTCGACGAGGGGTCATAACCTATGTTTTTGAAACAAAAAATGAAAAGATTATGAAAATTGATAGGCGAGTTCTGAGAATAGCGCTGGCCGGCTTTTTCCGTTACGTTGAGTAAAGGGTTAAACATTTTGGACTTTGGCGGAGAAACGCTGTGATGTGACACTATTTGAGGCCTTCTTAACTATGTAATGTATCACACTCAGCATATAGACGGTATGAAGACAGAAATACGTAAAATCGAAGGTTGCTCCTCTCAGTCTTCGCACTTACACTGATAATTGTTGGTCAATACTTGGTTTTATATGGGCCGAGATATCAGCACGATATAGCTTCATACTTGCCTGAGACCGTAAGTCAACGACTGATGTGAACTTGTAGAGGGCTGATATCTCGATCGATAGGAAATTAACCAAGTAATAACCTCATTATTGATTAAACAACGACTGATGTGAACTTGTGGAGGGCTGATATCTCGATCGATAGGAAATTAACCAAGTAATAACCTCATTATTGATTAAACAACGACTGATGTGAACTTGTAGAGGGCTGATATCTCGATCGATAGGAAATTAACCAAGTAATAACCTCATTATTGATTAAACTAATACAAATAATTACAAAATGTTGTCATATCTGTTACAGTTTTCTGACAGTGTTATTCTCCTTGCTTTTGCAATGTCCAGAATTAGTTTTTCTTCTAGTTCACCTGAAATTCCCCTTCTACCACTCAGGGACGTGGCGACAGGGAGGTGGGGGTGCATCACCCCCCTCCCCCACCCTGGCCAAAATTTCCTATAGTTGGAAATTTGATCTATCTGGATTTTAGAGGTTCTTTGGTGATGCTGATGTCTCCTTTGCTTCCAAAAATCCCAACTCGGTTTCAAATCGGCAAAAATTCTAACTGTTACTATTTACAACTACAGTGTACGCAATATCGAGCTTCATATAAGTATGCATGATGTCAGTCGGTACGAGATTTCTATAGTACGTTTACTTATCGTAATAAAAAAAAAATCCTCGAAAATTACATCGCGTAAAATCGTTATCATGAGTTAATTCCATCATTCACAGTTACAAAATGATGAAACGTCGAACACTGATCATTCCTGCATAAGATCTGATTTAATGTTAGGACAGTGGGAACTGCTCAAAGTTCTGAGCTTGAGCATTTGTTTAGAACATATTCAATTCCCAGAATAATACCAAATAATAATAACCTGATAATTCTATCATAAATGTGTTGGCATTTCAGTACTAGGATCAATGTTATGCCCTCTTTCAGGGCTTCATTTTCAAAATCTTTCTCGGTAGTGAATTACCAACTAGGAGGAGGGACCTGGAAAGGGGGGGGGGGGGTTGCTTCTGGTCTCTCCTCCTAGTTGAAAATTTAAAACCCTACACCCCCAATCGGAAACCTCTCGCCACGTCTCTGCTCCCACTTGGACGAATCTTCACCTATGACACTGAATTTTAGTTTTCGATGCATTTTTTGTGCAACTTCTCTTCATTGACCTAATCTTCATTACACGCCTGTTCTATGAAATCCCCATCTATAGCAACACCAAACCATGCGAAAAATGGAAATCCGTTACGCACGTATGTACCAAACGGAAATCGTTGCCAGAATATTTTTAAATAGAAGCGAAATGTCACTGAAATTTTCTTCAAATCGGGCACAGCAATTTCAATTTGAATCGCTAGCGATAGGTAAACACACTAACACGGGTTCCCCTCGCAAATTTGGTTGGCGATAAAATGCGTTCTTTTTGTTGATAGTTGTCCCCAGAATTCCAATGTGTTCTATGTGCCTTCTGGCAGCCTACTGGCACATAGAACACATTGGAACTCGGGGGACGAGTTGTCAATTGAATTGCTGAGTGTCCTTCTAGTAATTGCTTTGATTGACGCGAAGGCGTGTAATAAACATAGAACAACACACTTGTGCCATTGGGGAAGGATAAAACTCCAGGCCTGCGGCCTCTCGTTTTATCCTTCTACGCTGGAACGCGTGCGTTATCGTTTAACCCATTCACATGCGTGTGTCGTTCTGTATCTTTACCAACTCAGTTTCAAACCACTCTATTAAACCTGGTAACGCCCATTTTCTTGATTGTGTTCGATGAAAAACTTACCGATTTTGATATAAACTACGTATTGCGTCTAGTAACAGATCAAAGGGCAACTATTGCTTGGTTCATATTTGTCGAAATCGTCGTCATATCAGCCTTGTTTGAAGTAATATCTGTCGAGTTTAATAATGGTAAATTCTGGGAAAGAAAATCAAATCTAATCAATAAAACTAATAAATATTACTTTGCGTTTCTTTCGTTTGACAAAATATCTATAAAAAAGAATGTTTACCTGGAAAAGTTTTCAGGTTGTTTTGATTGCTAATATCGCAGGCCTTGAACAAGCCTATCATGACAAACATTTATCATCGCTTCTGCTGAACAGGAGTCTGGGTCACACTATGGAGATGTAAAATTTGTTTCTAATAATAAAGGAAATTGTACATACCTATATTCTGGAAGTGCAAGTTTTATGAAATTTCGATTTCCATGTATTTTCTTTTGGTTGTGCAAGTTTTATGAAATTTCAATTTCCATGTATTTTCTTTTCGTTGATGGTAGTATACCGTCGGTGTGTACGCACAATTTATTCTCCGAGTCATTAAATGATCACCCGTTTTGATTCAAAAGTAAACATGATTAAAATGTTGAAATGTACGTTTCCATCGATTTTAAAAAATCTATGTACGGTTGTTTTTGTTGGATTTATAACCAAAAGGCGTGGGAGCTCGATGTCTCACTGAGGCTAGAACATTGTATTTTCAACTTAAAATTCAAAGGTTCGATCCTGCCTAACGCGATCTGCGCTGTTTTCTGGGGCAAGAATGTTAACTGCGATGTGTACTAACAACGATAATCCCGATTAACTACGTGGGGTCACGGCGGCGATGTGTACTAAGAACGTTAATCCCGATTAACTACGTGGGGTCACGGCGGCGCTGTGTACTAAGAACGTTAATCCCGATTAACTTCCTGCGGTCACGGTGGCTCTGTGTACTAAGAACGTTAATCCCGATAAACTACATGGGGTCCCGACGGCGCTGTGTACTAAGTACATTAATCCATTAATCCCGATTAAGTACGTGGGGTCACGGTGGCGCTGTGTACTGAGAACGTTAATCCCGATTAACTACGTGGGGGAACGGCGGCGCTGTGTACTAAGAACGTTAATCCTGATTAACTACGTGGGGTCCCGACGGCGCTGTGTACTAAGAACGTTAATCCCGATTAACTACGTGGGGTCCCGACGGTGCTGTGTGCTAAGAACGTTAATCCTGATTAACTACGTGGGGTCCCGACGGTGCTGTGTACTAAGAACGTTAATCCCGATTAACTACGTGGGGTCCCGACGGCGCTGTGTACTAAGAAAGTTAATCCCGATTAACTACGTGGGGGCACGGTCGCACTGTGTACTAAGAACGTTAATCCCGATTAACTACGTGGGGGCACGGTGGCACTGTGTACTAAGAACGTTAATCCCGATTAACTACGTGGGGGCACGGTGGCACTGTGTACTAAGAACGTTAATCCTGATTAACTACGTGGGGTCATGGCGGCGCTGTGTACTAAGAACGTTAATCCCGATTAACTACGTGGGGCACGATGGCGCTGTGTACTAAGAACGTTAATCCCGATTAACTACGTGGGGGTCCGACGGCGCTGTGTACTAAGAAAGTTAATCCCGATTAACTACGTAGGGGTCTCGACGGCGCTGTGTACTAAGAACGTTCATCCCGATAAACTACGGGGGGTCACGGAGGCGCTGTGTACTAAGAACGTTAATCCCGATTAACTACGTGGGGGTCCCGACGGCGCTGTGTACTAAGAACGTTAATCCCGATTAACTACGTGTGGGTCCCGGCGGCGCTATGTACTAAGAACGTTAATCCCGATTAACTACGTGGGGTCACGCAGGCGCTGTGTACTAAGAACGTTAATCCCGATTAACTACGTGGGGTCCCGACGGCGTTGTGTACTAAGAACGTTAATCCTGATTAACTACGTGGCGGCACGGTGGCGCTGTGAACTAAGAAAGTTAATCCCGATTAACTACGTGGGGGTCCCGACGGCGCGGTGTACTAAGAACGTTAATCCTGATTAACTACGTGGGGTCCCGACGGCGCTGTGTACTAAGAAAGTTAATCCCGATTAACTACGTGGGGTCCCGACGGTGCTGTGTGCTAAGAACGTTAATCCTGATTAACTACGTGGGGTCCCGACAGTGCTGATTACTAAGAACGTTAATCCCGATTAACTATGTGGGGGTCCGACGGCGCTGTGTACTAAGAAAGTTAATCCCGATTAACTACGTGGGGGTCTCGACGGCGCTGTGTACTAAGAACGTTAATCCCGATTAACTACGTGGGGTCACGGAGGCGCTGTGTACTAAGAACGTTAATCCTGATTAACTACGTGGCGGCACGGTGGCGCTGTGAACTAAGAAAGTTAATCCCGATTAACTACGTGGGGGTCCCGACGGCGCTGTGTACTAAGAACGTTAATCCCGATTAACTACGTGGGGTCCCGACGGTGCTGTGTACTAAGAACGTTAATCCCGATTAACTTCCTGCGGTCACGGTGGCTCTGTGTACTAAGAACGTTAATCCCGATTAAGTACGTGGGGTCCCGACGGCGCAGTGTACTAAGAACGTTAATCATGATTAACTACGTGGGGTCCCGACGGCGCTGTGTACTAAGAACGTTAATCCCGATTAACTACGTGGGGTCCCGACGGTGCTGTGTGCTAAGAACGTTAATCCTGATTAACTACGTGGGGTCCCGACAGTGCTGATTACTAAGAACGTTAATCCCGATTAACTATGTGGGGGTCCGACGGCGCTGTGTACTAAGAAAGTTAATCCCGATTAACTACGTGGGGGTCTCGACGGCGCTGTGTACTAAGAACGTTAATCCCGATTAACTACGTGGGGTCACGGAGGCGCTGTGTACTAAGAACGTTAATCCTGATTAACTACGTGGCGGCACGGTGGCGCTGTGAACTAAGAAAGTTAATCCCGATTAACTACGTGGGGGTCCCGACGGCGCTGTGTACTAAGAACGTTAATCCCGATTAACTACGTGGGGTCCCGACGGTGCTGTGTACTAAGAACGTTAATCCCGATTAACTTCCTGCGGTCACGGTGGCTCAGTGTACTAAGAACGTTAATCCCGATTAAGTACGTGGGGTCCCGACGGCGCAGTGTACTAAGAACGTTAATCATGATTAACTACGTGGGGGTCCCGACGGCGCTGTGTACTAAGAACGTTAATCCCGATTAACTACGTGTGGGTCCCGGCGGCGCTATGTACTAAGAACGTTAATCCCGATTAACTACGTGGGGTCACGGAGGCGCTGTGTACTAAGAACGTTAATCCCGATTAACTACGTGGGGTCCCGACGGCGTTGTGTACTAAGAACGTTAATCCTGATTAACTACGTGGCGGCACGGTAGCGCTGTGAACTAAGAAAGTTAATCCCGATTAACTACGTGGGGGTCCCGACGGCGCTGTGTACTAAGAACGTTAATCCCAATTAACTACGTGGGGTCCCGACGGTGCTGTGTACTAAGAACGTTAATCCCGATTAACTTCCTGCGGTCACGGTGGCTCTGTGTACTAAGAACGTTAATCCCGATTAACTACGTGGGGGCACGGTGGCGCTGTGTACTAAGAACGTTAATCCCGATTAACTACGTGGGGTCCCGACGGTGCTGTGTGCTAAGAACGTTAATCCCGATTAACTACGTGGGGTCACGGAGGCGCTGTGTACTAAGAACGTTAATCCCGATTAACTACGTGGGGGTCCTGACGGCGCTGTGTACTAAGAAAGTTAATCCCGATTAACTACGTAGGGGTCTCGACGGCGCTGTGCACTAAGAACGTTCATCCCGATAAACTACGTGGGGTCACGGAGGCGCTGTGTACTAAGAACGTTAATCCCGATTAACTACGTGGGGGTCCCGACGGCGCTGTGTACTAAGAACGTTAATCCCGATTAACTACGTGGTGGTCCCGACGGCGCTGTGTACTAAGAACGTTAATCCCGATTAACTACGTGGGGTCACGGAGGCGCTGTGAACTAAGAAAGTTCATCCTGATTAACTACGTCGGGGTCCCGACGGCGCAGTGTACTAAGAACGTTAATCCCGATTAACTACGTGGGGGCACGGTGGCGCTGTGTACTAAGAACGTTAATCCCGATTAACTACGTGGGGGTCCTGACGGCGCTGTGTACTAAGAAAGTTAATCCCGATTAACTACGTAGGGGTCTCGACGGCGCTGTGTACTAAGAACGTTCATCCCGATAAACTACGTGGGGTCACGGAGGCGCTGTGTACTAAGAACGTTAATCCCGATTAACTACGTGGGGGTCCCGACGGCGCTGTGTACTAAGAACGTTAATCCCGATTAACTACGTGGTGGTCCCGACGGCGCTGTGTACTAAGAACGTTAATCCCGATTAACTACGTGGGGTCACGGAGGCGCTGTGAACTAAGAAAGTTCATCCTGATTAACTACGTCGGGGTCCCGACGGCGCAGTGTACTAAGAACGTTAATCCCGATTAACTACGTGGGGGCACGGTGGCGCTGTGTACTAAGAACGTTAATCCCGATTAACTTCGTGGGGGCACGGTGGCGCTGTGTACTAAGTATGTTAATCCCGATTAACTACGTGGGGGAACGGTGGCGCTGGGAACTAAGAAAGTTAATCCCGATTAACTACGTGGGGGTCCCGACGGCGCTGTGTACTAAGAACGTTAATCCCGATTAACTACGTGGGGTCACGGAGGCGCTGTGTGCTAAGAACGTTAATCCCGATTAACGGCGTGGGGTCACGGCGGGGCTGTGTAACAAGAACGTTAATCCCGATTAACTACGTGGGGTCCCGACGGCGCTGTGAACTAAGAAAGTTAATCCCGATTAACTACGTGGGGTCACGGAGGCGCTGTGTACTAAGACCTTTAATCCCGATTAACGCCGTGGGGTCACGGCGGCGCTGTGTAACAAGAACGTTAATCCCGATTAACTACGTGGGGGCACGGTAGCGCTGTGATCTAAGAAAGTTAATCCCGATTAACTACGTGGGGGACGGTCGTGCTGTGTACTAAGGTCGTTAATCCCGATAAACTACGTGGGGGTCACGGCGGCGCTGTGTACTAAGAACGTTAATCCCGATTAACTGTGTGGGGTCACGGCGGCGCTGTGTACTAAGAACGTTAATCCCAATTAACTACGTGAGGTCACGCGGCGCTGTGAAGAACGTTAATCCCAACTAACTATGTGGGGTTACGATGGCGCTGTGTACTAAGAATGGTAATCCCGATTAACTACGTAGGGCCACAGCAGCGCTGTGTATTAAGAACGTTAATCCCGATTAACTACGTGGGTTCACGGGGCGCTGTGTACTAAGAACGTTAATCACAATTAACTACGTGGGGTTACGGTGGCGCTGTGTATTAAGAACGTTAATCCCGATGAACTACGTGGGGTCACGCGGGCGCTGTGTACTAAGAACGTTAATCCCAGTTAACTACGTGAGGTTACGGTGGCCCTGTGTATTAAGAACGTTAATCCCGATGAACTACGTGGGGTCGCGGGGGCGCTATGTACTAAGAACGTTAATCCCGATGAACTACGTGGGGTCACGGCGGCGCTGTGTACTAAGAAAGTTAATCCCGATTAACTACGTGGGGTCACGGGGGCGCTGTGTAATAAGAACGTTAATGCCGATTAACAACGGGGGTGGGGGGTGGTGGTGGGGGAGCACAGTGGCGCTGTGCACCAAGAACGTTAATCCCGATTAACTACGTGGGGGCACGGTGGCGCGGTGTACTAAGACACACTGTACGTCGATGGTGTATTTCCTTTCAACCGCTTCAATTTCGTTTTAAGACGTGTTATAAGTTGGAAAGTGTGACAGTTACTCGCCGCCGCTCGGTGGTTATCGCCGGGTATTCTGCGTCTCCACCCTTAAAACTGTCCAAGACGACGTGATTTTGTATGAAGACAATTCATATCACTACGACCAGTCTTCCTCGATAGCACAAGAGTGTTGTTCTCTGTTTATTATAGGCCTTCACGTCTTTGAAAGCAGTTACTAGAAGGACTCTCAGCAATTCATATGACAACAAAAAACTCAAAAGCAAAACATTAGAAGTCAGAGTTAAGATATTTTAAGGTATTTACAGTGATGGTGTTGGAAGGCACATCATTATTTGTGGTTGTTGAAAGTGTCATTAACCCACAACTACCTAAACAAACAGACGAAAAGGAGTATCAGTTCCAAAAATACACATTTTCCTCTACTGGCTTGTAAAAATATCTAAGAAAAGTTAGAAAACTGCAAAATATCTGGGAATTTGTGTAATTATTGATTTTGATCAAATCGTCGGGATGTTTTCAAAATCTCCAAAAGTGTCTCCTCTTGAACTCTATGCCTATCATCAAGTCTCCTTCCTATCAGGAGACCTGGTGATAGATGAGTTAAAGAAGATTTGCCCAAACAGACTAGTCGCCGTTGCATACAATACATGAGAGCTTTCTGACAGTACGCAGGGTGCAATATATACAACCTGAAAAGCGATGTGATTCAATTCGATTCGACATCTTTTGTCTGGATGGATTCTAGATTCGACTCGTCTCGAAATCTGAGATTCGCTGTACCCTGTATTATTATGTCTTATGCCTCACGTTTGTAACATCAGCCCGTGATTGGTTAATTTGACACCTTCTAAAAGTCATAGTACTGGAGTTTTGGGGCAAAACACGGGTACTATCGGAACGTTTTTCCCTGGAGACAAGAGAACGAAGAAAATGTAAGTGCCACTTCCATTGATCAGCGTCGATTGGAATTTCTCAACACTAAACGCTGGCTCCGTGTCCGCTTAACTTTTTTTCGTCACCGGTAGACACAAACTTACCAACAAATATATCATCTTCACTGGGTGTGTTTTCAATTTTAATTGCAAACAATGAATTCAAAAGAATCAGAAATATTAAAAAACTCACTCACGTGTTGTTCACCACTTCAGTGAATCCTGAATATGAGTCTCAGTTATGATTTCAATATTTCCACAACACAAGTTTAGTACTCCTCGACCTTACTGAGCCTTCGCCTCAAGTTCAAAATAAATTGTTTCACTCCGCTTAATTCTATCAACTTTTGTCGACCGAGAAACATGAATTTATATTCCATTAATTTAAATCACTTTTCACACAAGCATTAACAATGAATTATAACATGAACAGCATGATGCAGTTGTAAACATTGGCATTTGTTGATATAGAAACTCCCAAAGCGACGGCACTTGTGACAAGTCATTTTCGAAGAGACGTCATTCGTTCGAAATGACGTCATGATTTGGGATTCGACATTGATGGCGTGTTGCTGTTAACGCTTAACAATGAAAGTCATTTTTTGTTCGGCATAATAAAATAATTAGAACGTTCCTTTTCATGTTCTATCGGTCGATAGTACCTGAGTTTGTGTGATTTCTGAAATAAAACCTGAAGCAGAGCTGCTTCAGGTTTTATTTCAGAAATCACACAAACTCAGGTACTATCGACCGATAGAACATGAAAAGGAACGTTCTAATATTATATTACTACTGCCTCCGTCCAGACATAATGCCTTCTAATACACCTGCTGTTTTATACCATTAGTACCGGCATGGGCTCCTTACCTACCGTGATCACTATCTACCTAACGTGACTATAGATAGCTTCTACATCCCTTGTGTTCTATCAATGTACTATTGCACTATTCGCAGTTGTCGATGCGCGTTCCGGCTGATATCACTACCAGTCCCGTGATGAACTTCCATTAAAGCTGGAAAATGGGAAAAGATAGGATTGTATTGACTTCTCTCGTATAATTCGTCAACACACAGAGGCGTACTGGCCGTATGGTCGACCGGGAAAATTCCCATGTTGGGTTTCCCCTGGGGTCCCCAAAATTGATGCAGCCAACACCTGTTAGTACGTAAAATTTCGTGAAAATGACCAAAAGGCGAAATGGATCTGATTGCTTAGGCTGCTTGTATATCTAAATGTTCTCTATGTGGACTGCCATTGGTATACCAGAAGCCTAGTCAGTCAATGATTGCTCCCTTGACAGAAAACAGCGTTCCTTCAATTTCAAAAATCAATATTTCTCGGCGTGTGCCGAACTATGGTCCTCCATATGGGTAGGGCTGTCACGATTAATCGATTAATCGACTGTTGATCGGTCACAGCGAAATCGATTAGTATTTTTCGTTGTCGAATAATCGGTAAATTGTATCCCGTTTTAGACGTTTAATAATTAAAAGAAAATTTGATGAAAAAACTATTGTTTCTAAAGGTAAAGAGTTAAGAACATCGATGTTAAACCCCCAAGAAGCTGTTGGAAGCAATTGTCTTTCAGGTACATTCATCAAAGCTTTGATGTTCGGAACTTTTGAACCGTCAGTGCAATAATCAAGACCGGTCGGCAGTTGCGAAGTTCGCAACTGCATACCGGTCTTGATTGTTACACTGACGATTCAAAAGTTCAGAACATCAAAGCTTTGAATGAACCTAAAAAAGGATCGTCTTCGTTGTTTCCTTGAGGTAGGTCAACTGACTTGAACTTCATTTTTATCGACTTCAAAGAGAGGGAGAGGGCATTTAGGTACGATTAATCGATTATCATCGATTATGTGCGACAATTATGTAGTCGAATGATCGATGAAGATGATACAAAAATGCCATCAAAATGTCCTCAATGAGGACTGTCATTGCCGCCCCCCCCAGATGCAAGGAATCCGCGTTCATTCAGTTTGCAAATTCAAAATGTCTGAGTCTGACCTTCCCCCTTCCCCACCCCCCGGTGCATTCTCCGGTAACTTTTCTTGGCCCAGTCCGCCCCTGTCGACACATCTGGTGAAAGAAGCGCTATATCTGTTGACGTATTCTGGATGGTGGTGGTAAGCAGTATCTCCCAGATTCATGCCGTGTTTCCTTGGCTTCTACCATGAAGGCATTCTATTTATTTCCTTCATTACAGACGTGGGATTCTACCACTGACCGACCCTACTCATGTTGTTTTGATTACTACAGACATGTTTGACCACTTATACTTTCTTTCTTATTGTCTCATATCGCTGCACTACAAGCGGCTAACTTTACAGGATCCACTGTTCTGTTCCGACACGCACACTGTCCCTATCATTTCACTGATTGGATTCCACTACAGTTGAAACTGGAAAGATCTAAAGAGTCGTTAGAGCATGGTCGTAGACAGGTATTCTCATCAGACATTCCGTTAAATGATTCCGAGAGTTGGGTTCGTAATCCACATCTAAAAAGGCTAGCAAGAGCCTCAGCAGGAATTGATGTAAACGCGCGTTGCACAATGGGAAGGTGTGATTTGTCGCGGTGACAAATAGGAAACAAATCGTATTCTGAACCAACTACGCTCCCAAACAACTGAACATACTCTCAAACAACCAAACTATTACATGGCATCCACAGACTGCTGCAATGTTCGTTCCTCAATTGCACTGATCTGGTTTGTCGTCTGCCATATCTAAGGGACATATAAGAATAGCTCATTACGGAAAATATCGTTCACAACACATCTAATAAGGGAGTGACGTCAGAGGTCAAGGTCGAAGTGGTAACAATGTAAATGAGTTGGGTTTCGAAAGAATTGAATTAATCTTCTCTTATTTTTCATTAACTATCTTCCCACACAAATAGCAGACGACATTTGCAGAAAACAGTTCCTAAATAACTAAATATTTTCAATTGTCTCGAAAACATAGCTGATGCCCCCTCGTAGGACCGAACTCGTTGAGGTCTTTCCCACGAGGAGTCATAAGCTATGATCTTGAGACAGGCATTGTATAGTAATTGTCGCTGTTATTCCAGTGTTATCAGTTGGTGAATTTGAGCCACATCGAACATGTGTTGATGACGGAAGACTGCAAAAAATGACATTTGAAAATAAGTTTTTAGTCAGAATTTAGTTTTCCGAGATTTGCAAGTGGCTTTTCCTTGTATAAAAAAACGAAGATGGCATCTTTATCGTTTGTTTAAAAATGGCATATAAGTCTACACATTCATACGTTTATAGAATGTTTGAAAGGGTTTTATAAACACAATACGAAGAATTGGTTCGTATCAGATTTGTTCTAGTTAACAAACTTAGACAAAAGTATAAATTCCACACCTGAACGATCGCCACTTCCGTTAAATCTATTACACGATGTATCTACTGTGAGACGGTCACGATTATAGCCATTGTCATAAGTATGTGACCGTAAACACCAATAAATAAATAAACCTACTGTGAGGGTGCTCTAATTCATTTTCGCTTTTTTAAAACAAGAGTCAAATTTGAAAACGAATGGACATGCTAACTTGTTCCGTTGTTCGGTTCTAGTAGTTACGAGGTTTCAGTGATAGTGGTGAATATCAGAGTTGGCCGGGGATGACAGCGGATTTAGTGATAATGACAGAAGTCAGAGATGGCAGAGGAATGGTAGCGGTTTTGTTCCGTTGTTCGGCTCTAGCAGTTAGTCGTAGTACTGGCAGCCGATATCAGTGAGAGTGGTAGAAGTAGGAATTGGCGAGGGATGGCTGTGGTTTTAGTGATAGTGGCAGACGTCAGAGGTGGCAGAGGGATGGCAGCGGTTTTGTAGCGTTGTTCGGTTCTAGTAGTTAGTCGTAGTATTGGTAGCCAATATCAGTGATGGCGTTCGAAGTCAGAGTTGGTGGGAGGATGGCAGCGGTTTTAGAGATAGTTGTAGAAGGCAGAGCTAGCGAGAGGTGGCAGCGGTTTTGTCCCTTTGGTCGGTTCTAGTAGTCAGTCGTAGTACCGGTAGTGAATAGCAGTCATAGAGGTAGAAATCAGAGTTGGTTAGGGATGGCAGCAGTTTTAGTGATAGAGGTGGAAGTCGGAGTTGGCTTGACAGCGGTTTAGTGATAGTGGTGGAAGGCAGAGGTGGCGAGTGATGGCAGCGATTTGAGTGGTATTAGTAAGAGTTAGCGAGGCGTGATAGCGGCTTATTCCGTTGTTCGGTACCAGTAGTTAGTCATAGTACTGCTAGTCATTGGCAGTGATACTGTTAGAAGTCAGTTCTTAACCCTTTACCTAACATGAAAAGCAGACGACACTTGCAAAAAAAATTCTTGAATAACTAATTTTTTTCATTTTTTGTCTCAAAAACATAGGTTATGACCCCTCGTTGGAACGAGCTCGACGAGCTCGTTCCAACGAGGGGTCATAACCTATCTTTTTGAGACAAAAAATGAAAAAAATAATGAAAATTAACTGGCGATTTTTGAAAATAGCGCTGGCCGGTTTTGGCCGTTACGTTGGGTAAAGGGTTAAGTTAGTCTTTGTGTTTTCCCCAGTAACAGTGATAGTGGTAGAGGTCCGAGGTGGCAAGGGATGACAGCTGTTTTGTTCCGTTGTTCGGTTTTAATATTTAGTCGCAGTACAGCAAGCCAAGAGCAGTGATAGTGGTAGAAATCAGAGTTCTACAGTGACAATGTTAGAAGTCAGAGGTGGCGAGGGGTGGCAGCAGTTTTGCTCCGTTGTTCGGCTCATGTATTTAGTCGTAATACTGCTAGCCTATAGCTTTGGTAGTGGTAGAGGTCGGAGATGGCGAGGGGTGGCACCGGTTTAGTTCCATTGTTCGGTTCCAGTAGTTAGTCGTAATACTACTGCCCATTAGACGTGATAGTGGTAGAAGTCAGAGGTCCGAGTTGGCGAGGGGTGGCAGTGGTTTTAGTGATAGTGGTAAAAGTCAGAATTGGCGAGGGATGGCACCGGTTTAGTGATAGTGGTAGAAGTCAGAGTTAGGTAGGGATTACAGCTGTTTTGTTCTGTTGTTCGGTTCCAGATGTTAATCGTAGTATTGCTAGCCATCAGAAATGATAGTGGTAGAAGTCGGAGTTGGCGAGAGGAATGGCAGCTGCTTTGTTCTGTTATTCGGTTCTAGTACTTAGTCGTTGTACAGCTAGCCAATATCAGTGGTAGTGGTAGAGGTCAGAGTTAGCGAGGGATGGCAGCAGTTATTTTTTGTTTTGTTGTTCGGTTCCAGTAGTTTGTCGTAGTACTGCTAGCCAATAGCAGTGATACTGGTAAAAGTCAGAGTTGGGGAGAGAAGCGAGGGGGTTTGTTCTGTTGTTCGGTTCCAGTAGTTAGTCGTAGTACTTCTAGCCAATGGCAGTGAGAGTGGTAGAAGTCAGAGTTCTACAGTGATAATGGCCTGAGTCAGAGGTGGCGAGGGATGGCAGCAGTTTTGTTCGGTTGTTCGGTTCTAACAGTTAGTCGTAGTCCAGATAGTCAATAGCAGTCATAGATGTAGAAGTCAAGAGTTGGCGAGGGATGGCAGCCAATAGAAGTGATAGTGTTAAAATTCAGTGTTGGCAAGGGGTGATAGCGGTTTTGTTCCGTTGTTCGGTACTAGTTGTTAGTCGTAGTGCCGCTAGCCAATATCAGTGATAGTGAGAGACGTCAGAGTTGTCGAGGAATGCCAGAGGTTTTGTTCAGTTGTTCGGTTCCAGTAGTTAGGCGTAGTACTGCTAGCCAATAGCAGTGACAGTGCTAGGAGTCAGTGTTGGCGAGGGATGGCATCAGTTTTGTTACGTTCTTCGGTACTAGTTGTTAGTCGTAGTACCGCAAGCCAATATCAGTGATTCTGATAGAAGTCAGAAATGGCGAGAGATGCCAGAGGTTTTGTTCCGTTGTTCGGTTCCAGTAGTTAGTATTAGTACTTATAGCCAATAGCAGTGAGAGGGATAGAAGTCAGAGTTCTGCAGTGATAGTGTAAGAAGTCAGAGTTGGCGAGGGATGGCAGCGGTTTTAGTGTTGGTGGTAAATGTCAGTGTTGGTGAGGGATGGCAGAGGTTTTGTTCCGTTGTTGGGTTCTAGTATTAGTCATAGTGCTTGTAGCCAGTGGCAGGGATAGTGGTAGAAGTTGGGGTTGCGAGGGGTGGCACTGGCTTTAATGGTAGTGGTAGAAGTCGGAGTTGTTGAAGGATGGCAGCTGTTTTAGTGTAAGTGGTAAATGTCAGTGTTGGCGAGGGTAGAAGAGGTTTTGTTCTGTTGTCTGGTCCTAGTAGTCTTAGTCCTGGTAGCCTGTTGTGTCCTTGGGCAAGACACATCAACACCATTGCCCACGTGGGGCACAGTGTCGTTGTGTACTAAGGCATAATGTACGTCGATGGAACATCTGTCTTCAGCCAATGGTAACCCTGCATGTGTGGAGTTAGTATGTTGGACAGCTGACAGTTACTCGCCGTTACTCGATGGTTCTCTCTGGGTACTCCGGCTTCCTCCACCCGTAAAACTATCGTGGTCATGATTAGCCATTGTTCAGAAATATGTGACCTTAAAAACCAATAAATAAATAAATAGTACTGGTAGCCAGTAGCAGCGATAGTGGAAGCAACCAATGTTGGCGAAGTATGGCAGCGGGTTTAGTGATTGTGGTACCAGTCAGTGTTGGCGAATTATGGCAGCGGGTTTAGTGATTGTGGTAGCAGTCAGTGTTGGCGAAGTATGGCAGCGGGTTTAGTGATAGTGGTAGCAGTCAGTGTTGGCGAAGTATGGCAGCGGGTTTAGTGATAGTGGTAGCATTCAGTGTTGGCGAAGTATGGCAGCGGGTTTAGTGATTGTGGTAGCAGTCAGTGTTGGCGAAGTATGGCGGCGGGTTTAGTGATTGTGGTAGCATTCATTGTTGGCGAAGTATGGCAGCGGGTTTAGTGATTGTGGTAGCAGCCAATGTTGGCGAAGTATGGCAGCGGGTTTAGTGATTGTGGTAGCAGCCAATGTTGGCGAAGTATGGCAGCGGGTCTAGTGATTGTGGTAGCATTCAGTGTTGGCGAAGTATGGCAGCGGGTTTAGTGATTGTGGTAGCATTCAGTGTTGGCGAAGTATGGCAGCGGGTTTAGTGATTGTGGTATCAGTCAGTGTTGGCGAAGTATGGCAGCGGGTTTAGTGATTGTGGTAGCCTTCAGTGTTGGCGAAGTATGGCAGCGGGTTTAGTGATTGTGGTAGCAGCCAATGTTGGCGAAGTATGGCAGCGGGTTTAGTGATTGTGGTAGCATTCAGTGTTGGCGAAGTATGGCAGCGGGTTTAGTGATTGTGGTAGCATTCAGTGTTGGCGAAGTATGGCAGCGGGTTTAGTGATTGTGGTAGCAGTCAGTGTTGGCGAAGTATGGCAGCGGCTTTAGTGATAGTGGTAGCGGTCAGTGTTGGCGAAGTATGGCAGCGGGTTTAGTGATAGTGGTAGCAGTCAGTGTTGGCGAAGTATGGCAGCGGGTTTAGTGATAGTGGTAGAAGTTAGAGTTGGAAAGGGATGGCAGCGGTTTTGTTCCGCTGTTCGGTTCTAGTATTAGCCTTAGTAGTGGTAGCCAATAGCAATTATAGTGGTAGAAGTCAGAGCTGGCGAGGGATGACAGCGGTTTTAGTGATTGCGATAGAAGTCAGAGTTGGCGAGGGATGGTAGCGGTTTTAGTAATACTGATAGAAGTCAGGATTGGCGAGGTATGGCAACGGTTTTTGCGATAATGGTAGTAGTCAGAGTTGGCGATGGATGTCAACGGTTTCAGTGATAGTGGTAGAAGTCAGAGTTGTCGTAGGATGGCAGCGGTTTTAGTAATAGTGGTAGAAGTCAGAGTTAACGAGGTATGGCAGCGGTTTTAGTGACTGTGGTAGCAGTCACTGTTGGCGAAGTATGGCGGTGGGTTTAGTGATTGTGGTAGCATTCAGTGTTGGCGAAGTATGGCAGCGGGTTTAGTGATTGTGGTAGCAGCCAATGTTGGCGAAGTATGGCAGCGGGTTTAGTGATTGTGGTAGCATTCAGTGTTGGCGAAGTATGGCAGCGGGTTTACTGATTGTAGTAGCATTCAGTGTTGGCGAAGTATGGCAGCGGGTTTAGTGATTGTGGTAGCAGTCAGTGTTGGCGAAGTATGGCAGCGGGTTTAGTGATTGTGGTAGCATTCAGTGTTGGCGAAGTATGCAGCGGGTTTAGTGATTGTGGTAGCAGCCAATGTTGGCGAAGTATGGCAGCGGGTTTAGTGATTGTGGTAGCAGTCAGTGTTGGCGAAGTATGGCAGCGGGTTTAGTGATTGTGGTAGCAGTCAGTGTTGGCGAAGTATGGCAGCGGGTTTAGTGATAGTGGTAGCAGTCAGTGTTGGCGAAGTATGGCAGCAGGTTTAGTGATTGTGGTAGCAGTCAGTGTTGGCGAAGTATGGCAGCGGGTTTAGTGATAGTGGTAGCAGTCAGTGTTGGCGAAGTATGGCAGCGGGTTTAGTGATAGTGGTAGCATTCAGTGTTGGCGAAGTATGGCAGCGGGTTTAGTGATTGTGGTAGCAGTCAGTGTTGGCGAAGTATGGCGGCGGGTTTAGTGATTGTGGTAGCATTCAGTGTTGGCGAAGTATGGCAGCGGGTTTAGTGATTGTGGTAGCAGCCAATGTTGGCGAAGTATGGCAGCGGGTTTAGTGATTGTGGTAGCATTCAGTGTTGGCGAAGTATGGCAGCGGGTTTAGTGATTGTGGTAGCATTCAGTGTTGGCGAAGTATGGCAGCGGGTTTAGTGATTGTGGTATCAGTCAGTGTTGGCGAAGTATGGCAGCGGGTTTAGTGATTGTGGTAGCATTCAGTGTTGGCGAAGTATGGCAGCGGGTTTAGTGATTGTGGTAGCAGCCAATGTTGGCGAAGTATGGCAGCGGGTTTAGTGATTGTGGTAGCATTCAGTGTTGGCGAAGTATGGCAGCGGGTTTAGTGATTGTGGTAGCAGTCAGTGTTGGCGAAGTATGGCAGCGGCTTTAGTGATAGTGGTAGCAGTCAGTGTTGGCGAAGTATGGCAGCGGGTTTAGTGATAGTGGTAGCAGTCAGTGTTGGCGAAGTATGGCAGCGGGTTTAGTGATAGTGGTAGAAGTTAGAGTTGGAAAGGGATGGCAGCGGTTTTGTTCCGCTGTTCGGTTCTAGTATTAGCCTTAGTAGTGGTAGCCAATAGCAATTATAGTGGTAGAAGTCAGAGCTGGCGAGGGATGACAGCGGTTTTAGTGATTGCGATAGAAGTCAGAGTTGGCGAGGGATGGTAGCGGTTTTAGTAATACTGATAGAAGTCAGGATTGGCGAGGTATGGCAACGGTTTTTGCGATAATGGTAGAAGTCAGAGTTGGCGATGGATGTCAACGGTTTCAGTGATAGTGGTAGAAGTCAGAGTTGTCGTAGGATGGCAGCGATTTTAGTATTAGTGGTAGAAGTCAGAGTTAACGAGGTATGGCAGCGGTTTTAATGATAATGGTAGAAGTCAGAGTTGGCTAGGGATGGCAGAGGTTTTGGTTGATAGTGGTAGAAGTCACAGTTGGCGAGGGGTGGCAGCGGTTTTAGTGATAGTGGTAGAAATCAGAGTTGGCGAGGGATGGCTGAGTTTTTAGTAATAGTAATAGAAGTCAGAGTTGGCGAGGGATCGCTGTGGTTGTAGTGATAGTAGTAGAAGTCAGAGTTGGCGGGGGATGGTAGTGGGTTCGTCACTTGAGTGCGACAATGCACCATCTGTAATGCTAAAGTATTCTACGTGGCGCATTGTTGCTCTCAATAGACGAGATACAGTACATTAGATGAGCGCTTTGTTGCTCTCAATGAGATACATTGCATGGACAGCGAATCATATCTAATACCGGGAGCGCAGTAGCTCAGTGGTTACGGCATTGAACTTCAAACCGAGAGGTACACGGTTCGATACCCACCAGGAATAACTGCGTTTTGTCCTTGGACAAGGCACTTAATCCCGATTTCCCACGTGCCCCCACTATTTACTAAGACGCCAATGGTGCACCTGTCTTCAAACAATGCCAACCCTGCTCAGAACGTTTGGGAGAAACGGTAGCTCGCCGTTGCTCTGTGGATCTCTCCAGGTACTCCGACTTCATCCACCCGAAAAACTGTCCCACACGAGGTGACCTTGGCTGTCAAAAGTGGCGTCATACTCCAACAAATAACTAAGTCTAATACACTCCTGAAGTGGAATTTCCACGGACACAATAAATGTTGATTCTGCCGGATATGCATAAGAACGCCAAGTAACATTTCAGCTGATGGACCACCGAATTTTAGCCAGAGGCCCATTGGCTGAAATATGGCGCGGTGTTCTTGTGCTTTTTCGCAGTCTATGCGCTATTGTCGGGGTGAGAACTTCTCTTCATCGGTGTTCTAGTGGTATTCAACTCTTCACGTTCTACAGAAGTAGCTCAGTCAATGGAAACCTTAGAGTCAGTGCATGCCAGTAGCTGTGAAGGAAGCGAGAATGTGTTCCAACATATGTGGAAAGGCTGGCATTGGAAGGTAATATGCCGTAGTTGTAATTAGTATCGGAGAAAGAAGGTTGCGTGATAAGATGACAAAGTTGAAGCCAGCCACAGTCACACTAGTGACAACTATCTGAAACAACGAGGACGAAGGGAACGCACTCACCCATTCTCGTACTTAAACATTCACATACACATAGAATCAATAGAAAAGACCATATTTAGATCGTCACGATATGTGAATGCGTTCGCCAATACGACACGAGTGCCAGCGCGGAAGGATAGAACGAGAGGCGCGGCCTCGAGTTCCATCCTTCCGCGATGGCATGAGTGTTGACGAACGCATTCACACATCATGGCGTTCTGTGTTTATTGCACGACTCTGTGACATGAGAAATAATATCACCTCCTGTGGTCTCTGAACATTTAACTTGAATTAAGTGAACAGGGCTGATATTTTGACAAACAATATCACCTTCTGATTTTTTTTTACATTTGTACGACGATCGAACTTGAATTAAGTTAATGAGGTTTATATTTTAACAAACAATATCACCTTCTGGGGCTTCTTAAGGCCCTCTTTACATTTATACGACGATTGAACTTGAATTGAGTGAATGTATCTGATATTGTAACGAACAATATCACCTTCTAAAGTCTCTGTACATTTACACGATAACTTAATTTGAATTAAGTTAATGAGGCTGATATTTTAACAAACAATATCTGTGATCTCTGCAACTGTTGGCAGGGATGTGGCGACAGGGGATGGGGGGGGGGGGGGGGTGCGCGGGTGTTGGGGTGCCTCCCTCCCCCCCCCCCCCAGCTAGGAGTATTTTTTTCAATAGTTGGAAATTCTGAGGTCAAAAATCAAATAGTTGGAAATTCAATAAATTAACATTGTACATGTAAAATATTAAAATTCCAACTTAATGAAGAGAAATTTTGATGTTTTATTTCCCACTGGAAACTTGAGTTTCAAATTTCCTTCTCCAAAATTGACATTGGCCTCAAAATTTCGACTCTGACATCAATCCGGTAAATTTTCTGACCCAGACACATTATAAATGATGCTTGTTCCGTTTCAGGACTAGTGAAAATTTTCGGAAGGGTTCATAAGCATGTGTATATATATATATATAATCACTTTAACCCTTTACCCAACGCAGACGATTTCAAAATTAATTATTTTAAATATCATTTTTAAAAATTTTAAAACAAATTTCAAGAAAACCATATCATGTGACTCCTCTTTGGAACGAGCTTGACGAGCTCGTTCCAAAGAGGGGTCACATTATATGGTTTTGTTGAAATTTTTCGAAAAATAATATTTTTTCAGCAGCTGTATTTGCATATTACGCGGGCGGATGCGGGCGATTCGTTGGGTAAAGGGTTAAAAGATGTCACCCAGCACTGCAGTACAACCACCTATCGAAACTACTCATAGTTGGAATTTACACCGGTGGCACCCCCCCCCCCCCCCCCACCAGCTGAAACCCTCTAGCCACATCCCTGACTGTTGGTCGTTCCTTCGCATCCTATGCAGCTGCTTCATCTGTATCATTTAAATTTAAATTTACACCCTGCTTCTGGTCTGGGGTAGCCACGACGATTTCATGGTTGTACCCTGCCACCTGTCCGATGCGTAGACGCATATCTGATGGGGCCAAATACAGGCCGATCGCCAACATGAAATCTGCCTTCGGACCCGCAAACTATAGTACGTCCTGATAGCGCTTGATTGCTGATGGTATATCAACTGGGGATGAAAGGGTATCATCAACATTTGCCAGGAATTGTTTTGGGGCATCAAAGGATGTGCCCGTTCCCAAGATACGCGTGCGAGTTTGAGCCTGGGATCCAATATATATATATAATCGCCCCAACGTTGGTGCGAATCGAGTCGTTCAGCCTCTCAGCGCCAAGCTGAGTAAAACCCTCTGATTTATCGAGAATAAACGCCGTCCATGCATATGCCGCGGTCTTGTCCTATCTATGTAGTCAAAGAGAATGAGGTCGTTTTTGTACACACGGACGGTTGTCTTGGAGTACCCAGGGTTGAACCATATAAACATGTGACTATACACCCCCATGGTTAGAAGCCATCACATGCTCTCCCTGGTTTGTCCAGCGGTTGTATACCTGCCCCAACCCATGGTTTATGCCTTGCTGCTTCCAATCAGTATTCGGAGGTACCCCCCCCCCCCAAATTCTCCGCAAAGCCGTTCATATGCCCTCCTGTCATAAGGGATGTTCAATCCATCCCATGCTCGATCTTGAGGCAGCGGTGCCTGAATTTCATCCAAGATCCGTCGGATCAGAAAGTGAACATGGAAGGTGTACAGAGTTTCACCAGAGGATTGGCTGCAACCAAGTGGTCTTCTTTCGATACACCGCATCCAGTTGTAGCGCACCAAACAACAAAGTTGACCTGGTTCTGCCAGAACTGCATCGCGCTTGTGTCATTGGCCCATGCCTACACTAGCTCGTCGCTGGTCACGAGCGGAACACGGTACTTCTGGAACACATCTGGGAAGTTGACCTCAAAGGCCCCTCCGCGTGCATGTTTCGTCGAAACATGCGACGCATGTTGTACGACGATCTAGCAGTTGCGTCGCTTCAGCAAATGCGCAGCCCATAGGGTTGTAGTGCTGCGGAAGACCCCGTCCGCTTGATAACTGGCATTCCTTTGAAAGTAAAGGCCTCTTCATCCATCATTCCGACTGCGCTCTTGTTGGTTTGCAAACAAGCCTGCAATGTACATAATATTAACTGACGTCCAAAACGTGGACCCGCCCAAGTTTTTGCGTGAAGAACTTGAATGTGCCCTTGCCGAAGTGACATTTTATCCTCGGTGGTTTAATTAGCGCTGCGCTCGGCAACAATGTAATCTGTGTGAGCAAGGGCGGTGGGGAAGAAGAGGTAGCAATGGGTACTATAATGTTTGTGAGCTGAACGAGGAAGTATTTCAGAATGTCGGAGGCGAACTGGACCTTCATAGACTCCGCCCGTCTCAGAATCAAGTCAACCAATTGGCTCAAGTTAAAAGCGCTGGGGGTTACTTTGGGATTTTTTAACGGTATAATCCGAGAAAACACAATACAGGTCGCAGATGCTCAACGGAGGCTTGGAATCTATCAAGAGATCTGCGTCCATCTTTCGGAAATCAGTACGACTGACAATATTCTCAACGAGCAACCCAGCACATTACTGAGAAGTGTGCCTGTAGCCAACGAAAAATGTGGAAGTGGCCGGACGGAGACATTCCTGCATCTGCAATATAAAAAAAAAAACTTGTATCAGGTCCTACAGTTAAAACTAGAAGTCCTGTCACGAATAGTGCGCTTATCTAGGCTTAATTGCGCGTTGGAATTGTGCGCATTTGCCATATCGAATGGCATCCAAAGCACGACACGTTCTCTTGATTACTCATAGCAAACACATGCAATGTTTCTGCCAATGGACCTCCGGGTTACCCGGAGGTCCATTGGCTGAAACATTGCTTGTGCACAGGACATATGTACAGAATTTGATAGCTTTACTTGGGCCATAACGCGTACATTAACGCGCATATCAACGTGCTTTTTGTGCGCATTTCATGACAGGACTTCTAGTTTTAACTGTATTATCCAACTCTCGTTTTGAGCGTTGGACACAAAAAGTAAAGATATTGAACTAGAATATATCTCAGTGACGTCACACGTTCGTCAACATGGTAGATAGCGGAGGACTGTATTATCCAACTCTCGTTTTGAGTGTTTTGAGTGTTGGACACAAAAAGTAAAGATATTGAACTAGAATATATCTCAGTGACGTCACACGTTCGTCAACATGGTAGATAGCGGAGGACGAGGTACACATGGCGTGAAGTCATGTGCGAGGGTTCAGTTAACTGATGTCGGGGATACTTCGGGTTTTGGAGACCCAGGGGTGGAAGATAAGCTATACGTATTCCATTTCGCAGGTAGGCGGTATCTGAGAAAGGAGGTCTCACAGGACGCTGCCGAGGCTGGGACGCTAGCCGATCTCGGGGATACTTCGGGTTTCGGTGTCTGATGCGTATAGCTCGTCTTCTTACATAACGTGAAGTCATGTGCGAGAGTTCAGTTAGCCGATGACGGGGATACTTCGGGTTTTGGGCACCCAGGCGTGGAAGACAAGCTATACGCATTCCGTTTCGTAGGTGGACGACACCCGAGAAAGGAGGTCATACAGGACGCTGCCGCGGCTATTCCGGCAAAATTTACTGAGCTGGGTAATCTTGATCTGTCCGGTACGACCCCATGGAAGCACTACAAACTCCAATCGATGGGCGAGAATCAGTGGGTTCCATACAGGGACCCTGTCGCAGATGCGTGTGGGAAGCAACTTGATTTCAAGGGAAGCCTACATCATGCTCGGGCGCAATTACAGGTTCCGCAAGCTCGAGGACTCTGGAAATGCCACAGCAACCCTTGTTCCGTTTGGATAGAAGCTTGTCTTCATTCGAGGGACTAGTGTAGGATATGTGTTACGTGCAGACTCAAAACCGAGTTATGTTAAGGTATTATCGGAGTTTGATCCAATAGACGTTGATACCGCCACCACCATAATAGCTCAGGTAGTCCTTGGATCCCTACCTCGTGACTTCGTCCCCATACTGCAAGGTATTAGCCTAAAATGGTGCCGCAGGCATATAGACAAAGAGACTGTAGTTACTGTACGATGTGCTGGCAATCCCGAGATTATCACAACACTGAATGGCGTGGAACACAAAATAACGGATACTTTGTTCCCAGCGAACGCGATTAATACTATTCTCCTTGGGCCGACAAGGATCAAACGTTTACGGGTTTCCAAGATACGGCTCTCGGAAGACTATTTAAAGACACTACTGTATGAATTTTAAAGGAGTTGCATAACATCAATGGACCTATATCCAAAACTTGGTAACGATATTCGCATTCAGTAGATCAGAGATACAAATGCTCGCCTGACGGAAGAACATGACCACAGACTCTCTCTCAGCAAGAAATATGAATTGGGAGTTAATATCGCAGATGGTATCGAAACGTCTCTAACCATAATCAGCGTGGGGCTTGGAATAGGCAGGATAGGAGTGTTATCAACGATTGTAGCAACACCATCAGTTATAGGGTTGGAAGCTGCCACTGGAGTATGTGGGTTAATAGGCGTATGCGGAAAGTTTATCGGCCACCGACTCGCAAGGAAGGCGAAAATGCACAATTACATCAGCGCGTTAGCAGAGGGTAAGCTCTCCACCAGAACTGACCTCTATTCAAGAGCGCTGACGGACGGGAAACTCACTGAAGATGAATTACAACTCGTTCTGGCGGAAGAGACGAAATAATAATTAGTTGAGCGTCGAAATACACCGGTCCCCCGCGCACCGAGCGCTCGACCGATCCAAAAATCAAACTGTTGCTAGTGATACACCAAGAAATCGCTAGGGTCACAGGGAAGCGGTCGCCGAAGGTCGCAGCAACAAAGCTATTGCTCCGAGTGCACCGTCGGAACAGCAGTGAAAATTTATTTCCATTTTGTTTGTTGGAACAGTAGTCAGGGTGACCCACCTCAGTACACCCCTTAACCATATATGGCTACGAGAGCTTACCACACCCCTATTGTCAGCGGTGATATCATTTTTTAAGAAACCACTCAGAGGTATTACCTATGTTAGGTTCGATATCTCCTTTATTGTTTGATCAGAGGATTTTGATATCAATCTGGACATGCATCATTACATTTGCTCTCTCGTCATATGACCACATATTCCTATCCTCTGACCGGTCAGAAATATGCATTCACCGACTGATAAAATGTGTTTTAATTCTGCCTTTACAGCAAAACATCTGACTGTGCAATACTTTGAAAAAAACTGTCAGTCGGGGATGGTTAACAGGGGCAAAACACCTCAAGAAAACTTTTCAAATTCGAATGAAATGTATTACTGAAGGATATAAACAATCAGATATATTTTTTGGTTCAATTTTAAAAATACGAAAACATTGAGAGATGTTCCCCCTATTAAAAGGGTATTGCACAACCACTGTGACGACATACTCGATAATTTTAGACCCCGATAACCTGGTCCCACATGGCCGAGAGGAAATATTGAAGTTCTATAAATATTACCGCGTGGGTTCAAATCCGAGTTGGTGTGTATTTCAGTAAACACAGATTAATTAAGTGTATTGTATACCTAGTCAAATATACTACTGAAAGCTTGAAAAGCAGCACATATTTGACACTTCATTGTGAAATTTTCTTGTGACACATTTGCGATATGTTTGGTGGATATGATTGAGGAATGTATTGAGATGGTCCCAGGTGTTTACATTAGCTCTCATGGCAGGTAGACATTTCGTGACAGTCATGGAGCATGTACCCCTTGATTTCCATGATGTTTTCGTGTACTGTCTTCATGTACATGAGATGTGTAGGGTATTCATCTTCATTTCAACACAAACCCTTGTGATTTAATGATTGAATATGGCGAATGCAAATGTAAGGAGACATTTGTCTGAAGCAGAAATGTGATGGGCTGTACGGATGGTGGAACAAGGGGCTACCCATCGTCAGTTTGGTGAAACCCTTGGTGTGCACCATACGGTGATCACCAGAGCCTGGGGAAAGATTTCAGCAGTATGGCACACCAGTAAGACGGCATGGTGGTGGCGGAGACAGAGCAACATCTGCAGTTGAAGACCGTTTTTTGATCATTCAGGCCCGTAGGAACCGCTTTGTCGCAGCAACCCAGCTTCGCAGCGCCTTCAGAATGCATCTGGGGTAAATGTTTCGACGCAGACTATCCAGGCAAGGTTGCACGAAGGTGGTCTCCGATCGAGAAGACCATGTATTCGCATTCCGCTGTCCCAGAACCACCGCCAATCGCAATATGAATGGACCATGGACCACGATGGATGGACCAGAGAAGATTGGCGATTTGTCCTGTTTACAAATGAGTCAAGGTACTGCCTCGACCACACAGATAGGCGTTCTAGGGTATGGAGAAGACTGGGAGGGTGATTCCATGCAGCCAACATTGCTGAGCATGACCGCTATGGTGGAGGGTCAATCATGGTCCTGGGCGGCATATGCTGGGATGGACGTACAGAGCTATGTGTCCTTGAACGTGGTACATTGACTGCTCGACGGTATATTGATGAGATCCTGGATGTCCACGCCAGATTGTATGAAGGTGCAGTGGGTGATAGATTCATTCTGATGGACGATAATGCTCGTCCTCATATTGCCCAGTACCGGGGAGTACCGACAAAGGGAGGGGATTGAGCGTATAGACTGGCCAGCAAGATCCCCTGACCTCAATCCAATCGAACATGTCTGGAATGAGTTGCAGCTTGCAATTTCAGCCCTTCCAGTTCAGCCAAGAAGTGTCCAGGAGCTTGGTGCCATGTTGGTCCAAGAATGGAACAACATCCCACAAAGGACCATCTGGAACCTGATTGGGAGCATGAGAAGGCGTTGTCAAGCTGTAATTAACAATAATGGGTCTCATACTCCTCGATATTGAACCCATATCGGCTCGCTCCGTCAACTTTTTGGCAAATTTCAGAAATTTCCTCTTTTACCAGTAATATACATTTTCCATGGGTATCGTATTCATAAGCTAAAAAATAATGTCAAACACAAATAAAATCTTAAATTCTGTACTTAAATCATTAAAGATATAATTAAATATAAAATATATACACTTTTCATAACAATATTTCAAATAAAACGTAAAACAGGTAGTTGGATATACTTGGTGCTTAGCAAACTTTGAGTAGTATAGTTTATTGACTAAGGAAATGCACTGGCAAGTGTTTTTACCCTTCATTATACCTCAAGGATACCTGTGGTAAGGCACCCATCTCTAACTACCCAGCGGGGGAGGGGGGGGGGGGCCTTGTGGCCATAGCCTAGGGTGTCCTTCCCATTTTCTGAGATCCAGCGCTTAAAGTCATAGGGGGACAGTGACCTCTCTAAATCGAAAATGTCGTACCCATCCACATCCAGTGCCTCAGTGGTATACATGGGTACAGGCGGAGTAGAAGCTCGAAGCCCTGCAATCACGAAATTAAACGTAGTCATTGCCTGCTTCCCCTTATAAACAAAGTGGTGCTGCGCAATGTCAGCACCGCAAGGCCCACGTAGCCAAGTTTCTGCCTGGTTTCTCACCCAATATTTGCAGCAATGGTGGGGTACATGGGCTCCTCTCTGTACCTGGGCCCTGTGTTGCTTGCAATGCCCGAAGATTCAACTCTTGCCACATGAAGTTTGTCTGCTGATCATCAACGGCACTGGTTTTGACCTCTTGAATTGTTGCTGGGTTGGTATAACTAACCCAAAGCTTATCTCTAAATAGATATTCTTTCTATGAAAATGTTATTACTCAAAATTCGCCGCGGTTGGTTAGGGTCCCGCCAAGGGGTTGTGGTGGGCCCTAGATGCTCCAGCCAAAAAACTGGTCCAGACACCCCATGGTGTACACTACTTGTTTGCTGTGTTTTCCGGAACACTCCACCACCTGTTACAGTTGTAACAGACAGTTTGTAAGTTCATCATGTTATCAAAAACACATCACTACAACAGGGATAGAACAGGAAACCATTTGTCAACTAGTGCAAACATGTAAATTTATTTATTTATTTATTGGCTCGTAACGCCACATCAACAGCTAAGGCTATATCGTGGCGAGAAAACAGTGGAAAGAAAAAAGTCATTATCAGTTATAAAGTAAACAGATTGAATAAAAATAGAAAATAACTACAATAGATCTGTCAAAGACCGGAGTGATTTAGACAACAATGGATAATGAGAGAAGAGAAGTGAATAACTTCTGAATCAACCTGATGAACTGAGACTTGAAGAGTCTTGATTAAAAGAATAAAAACAATTTTTAAAATTTATTTAAAAAGTTGATTTCCTTCAAGAACGACAGAACTTTATGAGGATTTGTACTGTAAAATAGGTCTCGAAGAGACACAACAATAAAATACTATCGCCTACTAAGATTAAAATCAGTACAATGTAAAAGAATGTGCTCCACTGACAACACCTGGTGACAGAGAACACACTCTGGTCGCACAGTACCCCCCAACAAAAAGAATGTGTTAGTCGTGTATGACCAATATGACATCGTGTCAAAATTGCAAGATCCTTTCTAGAAAGGTTACTAGACCGGTTGTGATCTGAAATAGTTGGTCGGAAGCGATGGGGCTTGTTATTTGTCGCCTCATCCCATTCCGTCTGCCACATAGATTTGATGTAACTACTGTTCTCCATAACCCCGGCCCTCCCATCGGCGGACCAACTTCAACAACAACACAATATCGTGTTAGGTTACCTGGCGATACGGCAAGATGCTCGTTTTATTAAAACATACACATGTACACCATCAAATCTGCGATAACACCACGCTCCGTATTATCAAGGCTCGTCAGCCCAGTTCAAAACATTTACACCAGAAAACGCCAGTTCTCTCAACGAATACACAAAAACGTATTCTAAAGGCTCGTCAGCCCGAAACTGATCATCCAGTCCCCGTGATAAACATCTACATCATCGCAGATGGCTAGAAACAGGTAACCGTCATAACATCAAACAACCTGAAAATAAAGAATACATGTGAACAGGAAAGCCAAGAAACTACCCGTCGGTAGTAGGAAAAAATGTCTGCGGCAACCGCCGTATCGCCCCAAGATGAAACTGACGTCATTCAAATACCCGTATCAGAACTTGGATAATCACCCTTGATGATCCAATCGAGTATAACACCCGAGTTATCACCCCTGATACCCAAACCGCGAAACAGCCGATGAGCCGGCCCCGACCATGGAGAAAGTTGTTTCCGTTTAATTCGTACCTCAACCAACGGAAACAGTATTTCTCCATAACCCCGGCCCTCCCATCGGCGGACCAATTTCAACAACAACACAATATCGTGTTAGGTTACCTGGCGATACGGCAATAGTACAAAGACGGTTAAAGTCCCAAAGCCAAAGATAACTCTAACCTTCTGTCAACATTATCCTGTACATAACCATCCTTGGCGGTTTCGCTTCGCCAACGACCATGTTTTTAAATAAGCGATCCGGAACACCAGCATTAGCAGCCACAGTGGCTCCACCCGCCCGTAAACTGTGAAGCCCATAGGCATTAATATTGGGCACAAAAGGAGAGAAGGCGTCTCGAAATAGTTCACGAAGTCGAGAATAAGTCATCGGAACGTTTCTAGTACATAATTTATATCCGGAGGAGGTTTTAGAGACAGTACGGAAAATATATGGTCCGAGGCCTCGTCAATTTCTGCCAGATCCAAATATTTAATCAAAGCCTGAACTGGACACAAAGTCGTACCAGTTTTACCTATGACAACCCAATGACCATCTCGGAAAATGTCGGTTTTAGACTTTTCTACGAAACAAGAGACATGTGTGGGATGAAAAACTAAATCACAACGTTTAATATGTCGTAATTCTTGATTGCGCAAAAAACCGGCAAAGGACAACAAACACATGGTGAATGTTCTATGAGTGGAAAGGGTGAAATTGTTACTGGTGAAGTCGTAAAGTGACCGCAACAGGTCCACCGTGATAGGAAGTTTCTTTTGAATCGGTCTGGAAAGCCTTCTCTTCGCGCCCTCCAAAACATGTATAACCATCGGATGATCAGTAGGACTCTCTACTCCAAACAATTTATGCATGTGCCTGACACTATAAAATGCAGTAAGTAGAGGACTAGGAGAGTCGGATTGCTGACAAAGAGAAACTAAGTACAATGAAAATGTTAAGTGTTTGGCAGGAAGAATGTCAGATATAGAGTGAATTTCTGCCCATCGCCTCCATCTCCGGAATCCTGAAATGTACTTTGCGTTCGTACTCTCCGCCTTGGACTCTTTCAATAAAGAAATGACACCGGGCAAGCTGGCTTGTAAAGGCTGTGGTAAAGAGTCTATGTCGTTTCCGTAGAAATGTGAAAACAAACCTGCAAGACAATACCATATTTCATATTACCGGCAATCAATCTTGAAAGCGATCATTTCAAAGTTAAGATTTCTTTCCCCAAAAATTCCACCGGGGATCCTACTAGGTGTATAATACTCCTTAAATGTGGGCAAGTAAATCCAATCTTTAACGCAAGAGATCCAACTGCCGCCTGGACATAGCAAAGGCCAAAAATTAGCGGACTTCCATGAAGGAATTATGAGGGTGCCAAAACCTCTATCTTCGATGAGTTTGCGAATGACACGTCCCACCATAGTGACTGGAGGAACAATTCAATTCAATTCCAAACCCCAGAATGTAGTGAAAGAATCAGCTGCACTACATCCTGGATTCCAGAATCGAGAATTGAACACCGTAACTTTGGCATTGTGAAAAGACGCGAATAAATCGCGATGATGTGGCCCCCACTGAGCGTCAAAAAATTTAAATAAGTGATTTCCAATTCCCCAATCATCGTAGTCGTGCAAACGACTTAAAAAATCTGCCTGTTCATTGAATGACCGAGGAATCCACTCACTCAGCAAAGAAACACCTTTAGAAATACATAGTTTATAAATGTCAATGGCAATATCTTGTAATTCTTTGTTCATGCTGCCCTTAGTAAGTATGAGTTGAACATTCTTATTATCGGTAAACCATTTGATATTGCATGCTTTTAACTGTTCAGCGAAACTGGACAGCACATAATACACGGCCTGCAATTCCCGATATGTCGAACTACACGTTTTCTCGTAATCGTCCCACTGACCGTGGGACACCAGGTTTGCGACCTGCACACAATAACCAGCGAAGCCGGTACTACTGGCGTCAGAAAAAATAACCTTATCAATAGATACTGAGGATTCAAGCTTCCTGTAATTAAAAGTTGCGATATTGTCGAGCCAAAACTGTAACTGATCCACGCTTGCCTCCGTTAAGGCTATACAGGAATTCCACGATGGAGCGTTCAAAATGTCAATACTTAGATATCGGGTCATAAGATGTACGAATGACCCAATAACCAATTTCATGGAAATGAGCTGACCGACAACACTCGCAAGCCTTCGGACAGAACAGGCCTTCCGATAAGAGAGAACAGTTTTAATCAGGGTTGTAACCTTGTCAATTTTGATAGCCGGAATCCTCAGCACCATACTAACTGTATTAATCTCAAAGCCTAAAAAGGTGAGTTGCGTGCTAGGTGCCCAAGAACATTTTTCAGCTTTGGGAACAAACCCACTCGCTGGTAAGTCATTTTTGATATGTTGGGCGTGTATATCGGCGTCACATGGAGCGGCCATCAACCCATCATCCAGAAACATCAATATTTTTAAACCTTCAGACCGCCATTTTTTAACAAGTTGCCTGGCGACTTTTGTAAACAGAAAACATGCTGAATTTATACCAAAAGGAAGAACGGTGAACATGTAATAGCGGGAAACCCCAGCACTGTCAACCCAAGAAAAACCTAAATATTTTTGATCCGCCTGTCTGATATCTATATGGTGATAGGCGGAATGGATGTCAAATTTTATAAGGGAATCATCCTTCTCTATGAAAAGTAAAGCCGTTTTCCAATCGTCATATTTAACAGAATGCTTAAAAAAGGAATTGATTGGTGTATCTCATATCCAAAATAAGTCGTTTTTTATCGTTGCGGATGGAGACAGTGAGGGGGTTGACAATGAAAGGCCTTTCCGCGGATTCAACAACTAAATCTTCACGAACTAAATCGCCGATAGCTTCCGTCACAAAAGAAGGATTATCGAGTGCTGAACGATTATTACGTGCAAAAAACTCGTGTGGCTCACGCATGAACGGTATCTTGTAGCCGTTTTTAATGGTGTCGATCACAAAATCACTAGCACCAAGATCTAACCAGAATTGAACGTTAGCTCGTAACCTGCTTTTAACCCGAATATCAGACATCCCCTGCTCATATTCGTAAAAATTGTCAGTTAAAGAACTACAGGCATAGACTGGAAAATCAGTTTGTTGCATAGAACTACAAAAATACTTAACTTCAAGTTCGTCCGAATGAGAAATGGCATCATTGATAGTTACTGGTGTTGACGGATTTGACAGATTCATATCCAGAACGGTTGAACGGGCATTCACGTCTCCAGTGAGAGAAAGAGCCACAGGTGAAACATCCTGGCCTATTGGAACGACTCCGAAATGAACCAGAAGCAGAAGCAGTAGAAGGAATTTCCTGAGAAAAATGCTGAAACTGAGACGATGGTCGAACAATAGTTGACGAGGCTGAAGGTTTGACTTTAGAAGATTTTGGCTGTCGTTGTTTAACTTTCCGAAGTGCTCTAGTCTCCGCTCTATCGATCCGTTTCTCATCTTCAGAATCATCTGCGAGATCGTTGGACAAATATTGACGAACTGTTTCCCATCCACTCTCGGAAGAGTCAGCAATTTTAATGTGCTTGTTTCTTTTGTCCAAAGTGCGAATAACAGTCTCAAGAAGCTCACTGGCGTAATCGGTCTTACCGTTGGATAAAGCCCACTGAACTTGCTGCAAATTATCAATAGAGTCAGAATTAAATTTATGCTGTATCTTATTCCCTTCGCGTTTCCACTGATAGTCACAGTCCACCTTTAAACGTTTGACATCCCTGGCCGTGGAATTGAATTCTTGTCGAAGATCGGAAATCTTTCTATCAAGAGAACTTTCAAACTCTTTAGTGGTGGAATCAAATTTGGCCAAAATAGAGTCCAATTTAGAATTTATGCCTTCTGTAGTAGCCATTAATGTGGATAATAAAGAAGGATGACAGAGATTATAACAGATTTTGGAGGATGGAAAAGAAAACGACAGGAAAAGATGTCTGCGGCAACCGCCGTATCGCCTCAAGATCAAACTGACGTCATTCAAATACCCGTATCAGAACTTGGATAATCACCCTTGATGATCCAATCGAGTATAACACCCGAGTTATCACCCCTGATACCCAAACCGCGAAACAGCCGATGAGCCGGCCCCGACCATGGAGAAAGTTGTTTCCGTTTAATTCGTACCTCAACCAACGGAAACAATATATATGAGGCTTGAAATCACTGAATGGAATGTTAAATTTAGTGAGAGGCTTGGTTAAAACCTGTTTTGCTGCACTGTCTGCTCTGGTGTTACCAGCGATTCCAACATGACTGGGTAACCAGCAAAACACGACATCATATTGGTCAGACATGAGAGTTGATAACTTCTCACGAAGCTACGAAATGAGAGGGTCCTTCAACTTGGGGTTTATTAAAGCAAGTAAAGAGGAAAGAGAGAAAAAATAATCGACTTCTTTTCCTGTACATTCTCGATGTGTTCAAGCGCGAGTTTTATAGCTTTGACTTCAGCTGTGAAAATTGAACTCTGATTTGGTATTCTGATTGAGGTGATATGACCACCAGTGACAGCAGCTGATGACACTTTGTCACTATTTTAGATCCATCTGTATAGATCCTTGTATATGTACTATACTTGGACTTTATTTCAGCACATTTTTGTTTAAACTGCTAGGAATTGGTATCAGATTTTTTGGTTGAAGCAAGGTCCAAAATAACTGTAGGTTTTTTAAGATGCCAAGGAGGAATATGTGTTTTAAGGTTTTCTTTTATAGAATCAGAACCAATTTTGGCTGACTCCAAGTGAGTTTTAATTCTAATTCCCAATGGAGGAATATGTTTCTGATTCGGTAAAAAAATTCAATATTTTGAGGATCTGAAACACAGTTATAAGCAGGATTTGAATGACTGGCCAAAAGTTTAGAGACATACTGGAGAGACAATTTAATTCTGCGCTTCTCAAGGGAAGGCTCCTCTGCTACAACAAGCATCGAATCTATTGGGGATGTTCGAAAAGCCCCTAGACTAATTCAAATACCACTATTGTGAATTGTATCAAGTGGTTTGCGATATGACTTCCTTGCAGAACCGTAAATTATGAAACCATAATCTAATTTTGATCGAACAAGAGATCTATACAGATGGAGTAATGTTTTTTGGTCAGCACCCCAATCAGTGCTACCAACGACCTTCAGTAGGTTCAGTGCTCTTTTACATTTAACTTTTAGTTGTTTTATGTGGGAAGCGAAATTCAGTTTGTTGTGAAACAACAAACCTAAGAATTGCACTTCCTTAACAACTTTAATACGACTCCCATCGATGTTCAACTCCGGATCGAGGTGATGTTTCCGAAGTCTACAAAAGTGAACACAATTCGTTTTTGACTTTGAAAATTTAAAACCATTTTCTGTGGACCATTTTTTAATCCTATTTAAACACAGCTGAAGTTTGTGCTCTATAGCATTCATGTTTTTGCTTCTACAGCAGATTAAAAAGTCATCAACACACGATGAAGAATCCACCATATTCTCAATTGCATCGATGGTACTGTTAAATTTAATTGAAAACAGAGTAACGGATAAAATACTACCCTGAGAAATCCCCAATACCTGCTCGTGAGGATCAGATAACGTTGACCCAACACGAACCTGAAATTGGCGGTCCTTTAAAAAGTTTTCAATGAAAAGAGGCATACACCCTTTCAACCCCATGTTAAAAAAAATCCCATACGTCCACGTTGTGTCATATGCCTTCTCCAGATCAAAGAAGATGGCGACCACATGTTCTTTTCTAGCAAAGGCATTTCTAATAAACTTTATAGTCTGACCAAATGACCCACAGTACGTACTTCTCTGGCTTCTGAAACCACACTGAACATTCGCAAGTAGATTGTTCGATTCCAGAAACCAGACAAGTCGGTCATTGATCATCCTCTCCATGGTTTTGCACAGACAACTTATTAAGGCAATAGGCCTGCAATTGGTTGGGTTGCTGTGATCTTTATCAGGCTTAGGAAAAGGGATTATTGTTGCTTTACGCCACGATGGTGGAAACTGACCAATCACCAAAGTTCAAGTGAAGATGGAGGCAGATGCTTTAAACTTTGGTAGTGTGTTTCATCGTGACCCGTGGCAGTATCTTTTGCTCTATGCAAAGAGTTACTTAACTCTTCCATAGAGAAAGGTTCATTGTAATCCTCTAAATTGTTGGAGGTAAATTTGATCTTTTGTTTTTCTGGCTGTTTTTTTTAATTTTGATAAATTCTGGACTACAATTTTCAACGACGAATGTTTCGAAAATGTGGAGGCCAATGTGTTTGAAATTTCTTTTTTTGATGTAATTGGAGTGTGGTTTTCCTTCAGGAGTTGAACAGTTGATTTTGTTTCTTTTCCTTTAATCTTTTTAATCCTTTTCCAAACTTTAGTGATGGGGGTATTTTGATTACTCTTAGAAACATAAGTTTCCCAAGATCTTTTCTTTTTTTGTTTAAAAAGTCGTCTTGTTTTTGCCCGTTTTATTCGTAGTTTGTCTAAATTATGTGTGGTTAGTGACTTGTTAAATTCCTGTTCAGTTTTCTTGCGATCCTTTATAGCCTTTTTACATTCACTATCAAACCATGGTTTGGTAAAACGTTTTGGATTTGCCGAGGTTTTAGGGATGACTGTGTTTGCAATGTCAAGCAGCTCGCTTGTAGGATGATCTATTTGGTCAGTACTATCTTGAAATTTCTCCCCTGTAAGGCGTTCAGAACAAAGTGATGAGAAAGTGTCCCAGTCAGCTTTTTTAATGTTCCACCGGGGCACTCTCCCGTCATCCACCGGAACTACACACTGCAACACAATTGGAAAGTGGTTACTCCCACACAAGTCATCTTCTACCTTCCAAGAATAATCGAGGAAGACAGAAGGGCATGCAATTGTAAGATCAACTGATATGTACGAACCAGATGCAGGGTGCGGATAAGTGTCTGAACCATCATTAAACAAACACAGATGATATTTGGTAATGAATTCTTCTAGAGTTTTATCTGTTACATCTTCTTGGCTGCGGGAATGACCCCAAGGGGGCTATGTGCGGTAAAACCACCCAACAAAATGTATGGAGTTGGGAGTTGCTGGACCAGCAGCTCCTGATCATTTAGTTGTAGGGCTTTACTTGGAGAAACGTAAATTGAACAAAAAGTAACTGTTTTATCTAAAGTTAAGCGTACTGCCACAGCCTGTAAATTTGTGTGTAATTGTACAGAACTGTAAATAATGTCGTTCCTAACTAAGATAGACGTTCCACGAATATAAAGGTCATTATCATCCGCCCGGTATTATAAGAAGTATAATGCATAAATGCTAAATGATCCTGAGCCTCGGGTTTCTTTAAAAGAGTTTCCTGTAAGCAAAAAGCAGCAGGTTTATATTTTGGGCTTAAAAGGCCCAGTTCATTAAAATTCGCTCTAAAACCTCGACAATTCCACTGTATTATATTATGATTGTTTGTATTATCTATGTTTGGCTGGTGAATGTGATAACCCCGCCAGCGTTCATAGGTGATTGTTTTCTCGGGGATCTATTCTGAGAGGAGGAGGATGGGCGTAAGTGCCTGAACGTTTCGTCGATGCACTCACCGACTTCCTTCAGCTCGGGATTTTTAAGGGTCTTAGGTGTTCTTTCTAATATCTGTTTTGCTTCTGTTTTTTTTCCTGATTCTTTCTCTGATTAAGCTTTTGTGGTTCTGATTTCGATTTTGGTTGAGATTGTAGATTTTTTCGTTCTGATTTGGCAATATTAGATTTACTTTGTTGTTGTTCTGTTTTCTGTGCTGGTCTTGAATTTACAATAGTTTTTGAGTTTGTCTCTGTCGAATTTGGTATAGCCGATTGTGTTTGAGTTGAGTTTGGTTCAGTTTCATTGGTTATTGAGATAGTAAAAGGTTCTATCAAGGTCGTTAACACGCTGTCATGTAACCGGGTATATGGTGTCTGACACTGAATAGGAGCAGTCGGAACCTTTTGTTTTACTGTTGTTGCATATGTTGTTGACGAACTCATACCAGGCATTGATGAAACTATGTCTCTGGCTTTTTTAAAACTTATCTGTTTCTCAAATTTAATTTTTTGAATGTATTTTTCTTTTTCCCACACAGGGCAATCCTTAGAAGATGCAAAATGATTACCCTGGCAGTTACAGCAATTGACGGTGTTATTACATGGGTCCTGATGTTGTGGACCACATTTATAACATGTTTCTTTACCCCTGCAGCTATTTTGTCCATGGCCATATTTTTTTACTTCTGAAGCATCGAAGTGGAGTTAGAATATAGAAATCCATTTTAATGTTCAGGTAACCAATTTTGATAGATTTCGGTGCTTGTGTAGTATCGAAAAGTGAATACAAATGCGCTTGTTTTAATTGATTTCCCATCTTTTCCTATTTCAACTCTTTTAACGTCACTTACACCTTGTGATTTTTAATTTCCATTTCATCAACCCCAGTTAGCTCTCTTGTTCTTACTACACCTTTCTGTTATTTAAAGTTTTGTGGGGAACAACATGAACCTTCATATCCACTAATTTAGTTGTATGCAACAAATTCAATGCCTGATTTTCTCGACTGCATTCTATCAATAGTCCCTTCTTCATCAGAATATATGATGACAAATTTTGGCTAAGAATTTGAATGACTGGTTTGCGTATTGGAATCAGAATCGGAGTCTGTGTCATATCCTCGTTTCTGTAATTCGTTTGTCTGGTTCTCCATATTTTAATAGTTTGTAATTCTTCTACATGTGGCTTCCACCCCTACCCTGAGCCCAGCGTGGGGGTGATGTTGCGGTATATTCAGTGAATGGCACCAGAAGTACATATGTAGTATACTCGACCACCGTTGATGTAAATGCATATCAACTGGCCGATTGACCTGTAGAGTTTAAGGTAAGTGCCAGATCATGGCGGTCATTCAACCAACGTTTTCCCTTAAAAAGTGCAACAAAAGCTAATACAGGCAGTAGATGTAGACAGTGCAACAAAACAGAAGATGTTAAAAAGTATTAAAATCATTAAAAAGTCAGTATAGGGTAGCTATGCTAAAATTGAAGTAAAAGAAATAGCTGATTGAATAACCACCCCAAAGCTTCTCGACGTGACACCCAGACCTTTTTTGGGGTGGGGGGCTCTCGATTGGCCAGAACGGGCCGTCCGACCATCCGTCTACTCACGAAGTTGGGGCCAAAGCAGTGTATTGAACAGGTACATCCATGATGGAGACCAGGGCCAAAGCAGTGGTTACGACCTGGTCTCCATCCTCGAGATTTGCCCTAACCGGGGCCCAATCTGTTCTCAACTGCCAGGATTCCTTCCTCCAGGGCATCCGGAACGCACCTCACAGGAGAACAAGGTGCCTGCAAGATGGTATTAGCAGGATTCACCATTTTGTTCCGGGGCTGCGTATTCGAATATTTTGCAGCAAACCAGCACAATTGAGCAAACTTGCTAATTTAGAACCAGCAAACCTGCTCAATTGAGCAGGCCGTCCTCTATCCGCCACCTGAGGACCCGCCTAGTAGGGGATGGTCAACCCCCCCCCCATACAAACATGTAAAAAATGTAACATGTTAATTTATCACAGGAAAGGAAAACACATGTGTGAGGGGCTTAAAAATGTAAATATTGTCATCAACAAGTATATTCTGAACATAAATGTTTCATTCCAAAATACACACCACCTGATAATGACACAATGTCAATAATTCCATTTGTATTTTTTGATTTGAAACCACTCAAGACTTAGAAGTTCACATTCCAAATTTTTGTATTGCTCATCATTATTGTGCATATTGTGTCCGTAAACCAATAGATCAAAAATGTAGTTCATGTGATCAATACACATACAACATGCACAGAATGGTGGGGAAGTTAAAATAGGAGATTATTGTGTAGATGGATTCCACAAAGACACAAACACCATTTTTTAATTTTTTTGGATGTATGTGGCATGGATGTGAAAAATGTGACTCAGACAGAAATGCTAGAAACCCAGTCAATTTAAAATGTTACAAAACTCTATATATACAGACACAGGATCGCACAGAACATTTGAAGTCACTTTGGTACACTGTGAAAAGGATATGGAAACGTGAATATGACACCTGTCAGAATATTCAATATGTTGAATGTGAACAGTTATAGAAGAAGAAGAAGACGACGACACTTTTTGCAAAACAGATTCTGAATTAAAAACAACACTCAATTCATTTTTTCTAAACTTTACGTGTACAGTCCATTTAAAATATTACCTACTCTAAAGCAGTCGATTACAGGGTATCTAAAAATAGAATAAGCTAATTGGTTTGAGAGGAACTTTTTTTAGTGTCCATGGTAATTACCTAACAATAACAAGTACAGTTGTCAATGATGATCTTATTACAGTCAGTCAGATGTGTTGAATGATTATATGGGACAAGTGATTTTAACAAACAATAATGTATTAAGAATTTTTTTTTATTATTGATATATGACTTGAATGTTTTACAGGTATCTATAAACGTATGTACACACAAATAACAGAATATATTATCTTTTAAAAAATATATACACAAGCACTCTTTCAAATCTTGACTTTAATGTATCTCATATAAACATTTGCTGATTTGCACACACGAACAACAGAATATATTATCTTTTAAAAACATATATATATACACAAACACTCTTTCAAAGCACTATAATATCGACCTGGTTTTGTATGCACTATTTCATAGAAATTCTCTGCTAATATTCCATGGAGCGAGCGTTACGTTAAGAGCAGGCGAAAACTTCTATGTTTCAACCATAGACTCCTCTTCCCGACCCTAGCCGAAGCGTTATTTCGTAAATTTTCATTCCAAATCCAGTAGATAATTTCAACTATTTAAACCCTCAATGAATGGAATGCCCCCCCCCCCCCCCCCGACCGTTGAGACGAGGACCCGGTGTAGCAACACTGGTGCCCGGTGTTATTGGGGTCCCAGCTATTTTCCCTAATAGCAGAATTCTCTTACGCGTGGGTACTTCGCTGCATGTCAAATTTGGACGTGCAGTGAAGGGCCCGCGCATAAGAGAATCTTGCCTTAAAGTAATTATCCTGGATTAGGGAAAATCGGCTGGCCCGCAATAACGCCGGGCTCCAGTCTCCAAAAAGTAACACTATTGTTAGAGTGCATTAACAAAACCGCAATCTCAATGTATTGCTAGCGCACGAAGTTACAACCTTTCATTTTCAGTTTTTGAAATCTTTCCTAGAACCCTAGTCAAACTTCGAATAGGGTTATAGTAAATGATTCGACAGTAACCCGGGGCGCCTCGATATTGCCTTGACCAAGACCCAAATATTTCCTCGACGGCCCTGCAACCCCACCAACTCCCCCCCCCCCCCGCGCCCAATAGGGAGAAACCCACTCACGTTTTCCAATTCTGACCCACCTCCCAGGCACACCACATCAACAATTATATACAATTATGTGCACTCAAAACAGGTAGTCTGTTCACATACACACAAAATATTTCTTGATAGTATATACATCAGCACTCAACTACTAAAGGGTAAAAATATACAGTTGAAGTTTCAAATAAATTGTGTCATTGAACAAAGTAGACACTTTACAAGAAGCACTATTTATTTATTTATTTATTGGTGTTTAAGGTCACCAGTCGCAATTGACCATAGTTGCAGAAAAGTGACATTAAACACCAATAAATAAATCAATTGTGACCACAACAAAGGTCTAAAGTCAAGTTTAGTCGATTGTTTTCCCCTTTGGTGCTCATTTTAGAGGACATCCGTCCCAGGCACTGGTGCCTGGACCAGTGCCTGGGTGATATTTCACCAGTAAAGCTGAACTTTTTTACCATAGTAAATAAGCACTAAATCACTTTCCACGGGTTTCCACGGGGGAAGAAGCACTATTAAATATTTTACAGTGTACGCTATTGTCTAAAAAATTCTGTGAAAATGCAATGAAAAAAAAAAACCCAAATCTTTCAGACAGCACACCTTTTGAGCGAGGCAGTGATCTATTGAACCTGTGTTTGTTTAAACACACGAGAATAGTTTATCTGGGTTTTTTTTAACAAATTTTTTGTAGTTGGGAGACGTGATTTTGTTATAATCACGCAATTCATGCCTTTTTTATCATGTTTAAAAAGTAGCTTTTCCTGGTTAAACTTTCGTTTCCCCATTGCTGGCGATATTTATCTTTTTGGCGAGGAGATAACTGCTTCCAATTTTCGTGAAGTGACACAAACAATTCGCGAGTTTCTTTAAAATTTAATCGGGGTCCATTTTTTAGAATTTCACTTCTTTTTTTGAAAACAAAGTACAGAGAACTGTTTCGACCAGGGGAGATCAGTTTTGATTTTTTTCTTCTTCATTTTTTTTTTCATGTCACTGATCATGTTGCGTGTCCTGCCAAAATATTTTTTTTCACGGGTGGTATCTTTTAAAATGGACACATTTTTCGGCAACTTTAACTGATAATTGTCTTCTAAATGTGCGACTTCGGAGGGCACTATCAATTTCCCTTTTCAACTGATTTAGCAACAAGTATTTCCGAATGCATGGTCTGGTCTTATCGTTGTACAGTGAATAGCTGTCCTCTTTCAAATTATTTCTCAAACGTGAGCTCTCTTTATTGAGAGTGTGGTCACAAACTCTGAGGCGGTTTATTTCAGTCGTCACTTTGACACCCGTATCCACGCTGTCACCAACCAACAAAAAACCTCCCACATCAGTTACTTCCCCATTTGTTTCAATATTAGAAATAAGTACATTTATGCCCCCAGACTTTTCAATGCAGGCAGTTTTGCCAATCTCAAACAATTCACGCGACCAAGCCAATGGCAATTGTTTTTTTTTTCTGAATATGTTGCAGACATCTCTGTTGATGACTCAATGTCAACATCCTGGGGCTCGGAGGAGCATATGTCAGGTGGATTTACATTTTCAACAGTGTGCACTAAGCGACTTTTCTTGGGCCTCTTCTGTATTACCAAACCATCATTTTCTGAAAACAAACAATAAAAGGCGTAATTAGGTACGGAGGATTTCATGAAGTTTCAGTGAATTAAAAACGTGCGTGATGGTCCCCCACAGGAGATCTGGAAAGTGATGGTCTATTGGAGGGGGTGGGTGGGGGGGGGGGGGGGGGGGGTATGAGGTTATGAGGTATCATCAAAGATTTAGCATAATAATAATAACTCTTTGGCCATCATTCCCTCCGCACCCCAAGCCACCCCCTCTCATCCAGATATAAACTGTTTAATAGTGACCCTCACTTCCTCCTTTTCAATTTCTTCAATAAGCATTCCTACCCTCTCCCCCGTGTCCCACCTCAGCCACCTATCCGTTTCTTCACCCCATTCCTTCATTATTCTTCCAGCAAATTTTATTCTTTGAGGTATATAATGTGGGCACAATAGAAAATGTTCCAGGGTCTCTAATAATAATAACTCTTTGGCCAGCCGCCGATTTGTCGCGGTCCCCACAAGTTCCCCCTGCACCCACCCCTCTTCCCCTCCTCTCCTCTCCTCTCAGCATTCAAATATAAACTGCTTAATAGTGTCCCTCACTCCCTCCTTTTCAATTTCTTCAATAAGCATTTCTACCCTCTCCCTCGTGTCCCCCCTCAGCCATCTATCCTTTGTTTCTTCACCCCATTTCTTCATTATTCTCCCAGTAAATTTTATTCTATGAGGTATATACTGTGGGCATTCCAAGAGAAAATCTTCCTCTACTACTCCAGCATACAGTTAAAACTAGAAGTCCTGTCACGAACTGTGCGCTTATCTAGGCTTAATTCCGCGTATGAATTGCGCGCAATTGCATTATCGAATAGCATCCAAAGCACGGCAGGTTGTCTTGTTTACTCATAGCAAACACGGGCAATGTTTCTGCCAATGGACCTCCGGGTTACCCGGAGGTCCATTGGCTGAAACATTGCTTGTGCACAGGCCATATTTACAGAATTTGATAGCCTTACTATGGTCATATCGCGTAGATTAACGCGCGTATCGACGTGCTATTTGTGCGCATTTCAGGACAGGACTTTTAGTTTTAACTGTATGAACATTGACAAGAAAGAAGAGGCCAAGGGAAGGGGTTACATTTGGGAACAACAGTTTCTGAAACCCAAATTTAGTTATTTATTGGTGTTTATGGTCACTTTTCTGCAGCCGTTAGCTAATTGTGATCGCAACAAAGGTGTAACGTCAAGTTTATCAAATCGTTTAACACCCATTCTACCAATTTTAGAGAGACTTTCACACCAGGCACCGGACACTATTTTACCGGTATCATGACTCCTGTAGCTACTTTTCATGTTGGAAGGTAGCTACAGGAGTCATGATACCCAAACCCGACAAGGATTTGAGCAACCTAGCTAATTACCGCCCAATCAGCCTACTTAGCTGTATTGGAAAAATTTTCGAACGGATTCTCACGACTAGACTCCGCAGCCATCTCGAATCAATCAGCTTTTTCAATAAGTGGCAAAAGGCATACAGGAGCCAAAGAGAGGGAATCGAGCATGTTTATAGACTGGTAGATTATATGAAAACGGCGTTCAGTCAAAATGAAATAGGAACCGCGCTATTACTCGACGTAGATATTATTTATTATTATTATTATTTATTGGTGTTTAAGGTCACATACTTATGCACAATGGCTAATCGTGACCGTGACAGTTTTACGGGTGGAGGAAGCCGGAGTACCCGGAGAGAACCACCGAGCAACGACGAGCATCTGTCAGCTCTCCAACATCGTAACTCTGAACTCTGCACCGCAGCACAGGCAGGGTTAGATTGGTTGAAGACATGCGCACCATTGACGTGCAGTACGCCTCAGTACACAGCGTCATCGTGCCCCCATGTAGGCAATCGGGGTGAAGTGTCTTGCCCAAGGACACAACGCGGTTGCCGCGGGTGGGATTCGAACCGAGGACTCGACGTAGAAAAAGCGTTTGACTCTGTCTGGCACAATGGCATGAGATACAAACTAGCTAAAATGGGGCTACCTACCAAAATTCTAAGGATCATATCATCATTTTTATCTGATCGAAAAATCAAAGTGAGGGTCAACCGCGAAGTGTCAGCCGAGGTAAAACTCGAAGCGGGCACTCCACTCAGCCCGCTTCTATTTATAATATATGTGAATGACATTGACAAACTAGGGAATAACCATGTTGAACTATCTCAATTCTCAGACGACAAAGGAATGTGGACGGCCAGTAAGTCTGGAAACATAATACAAAACCGCCTGCAGGATACCATCCGCGACCTGCAAGACTGGTGCGCTCTGTGGCGCATCAAGCTAAATGCCACGAAAACACAAAGAACCACATTCTATAAAAAAACAAAGGAAAAAGCCTGTCCTTAATATTGAGCTTAAGCTTTACGATCATAAACTTGAAGCTAGTAATGAGGCAAAGTTTCTGGGATACAACCTGGATAGCAGTCTCAATCTAAACAATCACATAAACTCAGTCACCGTCAAAGCCACTAAACGCATCAATTTCCTGAAAATGATTAGAGGTAAAAATTGGGGAGCCAATAAAGAAATTCTCCTCAATCTTTACAAATCATATATACGCCCAGTACTAGAGTATGGGGCCATAATAACAAGTGACCTGAATAAAACCAACATTGAAAAACTACAACGGGTCCAAAATCATGCCTTGCGCGTGGCTTTGCGCAAGCCCACGTGGACATCGATAAAACAACTTCACGAGATAGCAAAAATAGACACTATAGCAATGCGCTTAAAAGATCTTCAAAGCAAAACTCTAAATAGACTTCAAGACAGCGAATTAATAATAGAACTCAATGCGCATCGCGTCCTCAATAGGAAAACTAAATAATCTGAGGCATGTCTATCGAAAGCGTTAAAGATTACATCATTGTGATGGGGTGAGCCAGGCATTCTGTGACCTAAATTTAGAACTGGCTGCGGGTGACACGATACGCACGACAGCTTGCCTCTGTTACCAGTGGGAGTTGCAAACAGCGAGGAAAATCTCCACCTGCTGCCGGGTCTCCCCTCCCTGAGATATAAATCTCGGGGAAAAAATGCTGGCTTCCCCATCCAAAAGGACGGAAAGTTGTAAATTAAAAACCGAATTGCTCTAATTTCCAGCTCTCTATCTTTTCTACCTCCCCTATCTCATCAGACACACGACCAAACTGAATGGCAAACTATGAGGGATTGAAACAATCCTCAAGCAAAGATGTGCAGAAAACCTAACAAGACCAAGGCAAGGATTGAAACAATCTTGCCAGCAAACAGCCCTTTTAAGGGCTTTTTTTGTGGGTGGGGGCGGGGGGGGGGGGATGTTGGAGGTCATTTGGAATTCCCGAAGGATAACCAGATACCTCAAAATCACATACAGCATCCTATCTCCCAGAAGGCTTGATGGATGACTCCCGGTTTTTTCAAACTAAACTGTTGGAGCTTTCTCCATTCCTTTTTTGTAACCGCTATGGTCATATACCGGGGCCGCTACCAAACCGGCGTTGCTGTTTGGTTTTCTTTTTTCTTTTTCCCTTAAAATTGCCATCGCACAACATTATATTCTGGCTCGCCACCATGGTGGGACTCAAACCTCTACCATCGCCAAGCTGGAACCGAATAGAGCCCACTCTCTAATAGTCTTAATGGCGTTGAGGGTTTGGTCTTTGACAATCTATCACTCCAATGCAAACTGCCGGGAATTCTAACCGCGTGCATACCCCTTCAGACCCCATTTGAGGCAATAGGAAAGCTAGGCCAGTGTGATCCAAGATCCAAGTGAAATAAAATAAGGCTAACCGGGTCGCAAGGGATTTGTAAATCCCACATCGTCCCTGCGCGCCTTCGGCGCGCTAAAACCTTTCATTCATTCATTCATTCATTTGATTCATATCTTTTACCAGTCAACTTCGTTTCCAAAAACAGAACTTGCACCTTTATTCCAAAAAAAAGAAATAAATAAATAAAATGGAAAAGGTAGCCTTGTTGGGTCACAGTTACGTTACAAACCTACACAAACTTTTACGTGTCGGGAGACTTCAAGAAGGAGATACCACCTGGAATATAGGTTTGAACCAGGAAAAATGGCAAATTGCATACTTCGGAAGGGGGGGGGGGGGGGGGGGCGACAACCTACACCCTTCTTAACAGCCATGAATATCGTCAGTGTTTAGCGTACAACCCAACAAAGGTATTTCTACAGATTGGTGGAAATGACATAAACAAAACTACATCGGCAGATGATATTGTAGATGGAATAAACGTTTGTGCACAACTCATGCTACAAAGTGGTGTGAAAACAGTGTTAGTTGGAAGTTTGTTCAGAAGATTTCAGACAAGATATGTCATACCAGATTACTATAATAAAATTGCTGAAGAAGTCAACATTAAGCTCGGTGAACTGTACACTGAACACCCAGATATACATTTCTGGTCACTGCGAGGACTTAGAAAAGTAAATAACAGCTACCTATATGAAAGAGATGGTGTCCATTTGAACAGAGAAGGGTACCTGAGATATGTTAAACAGTTACGAATGGCTTTTAACTGTGAAAACTACAAAATTAAATAGACTAAACATATATATAGGCGTGTTGAATTGGAATATTGTACACTATAAAAAAAAACATTTTATGACGTTTCAATTAAATTTTTACGTCTTATTGAAAGGTTCAGTTATTTTCCTTCCAAACCTTATCTTATAACCTTTCTGGGTAATATTTTGTCTGAACATATCGGGTCATTTTCCTACTGACTTCTATGTAATCGCGTTCTTTTCTTGGGGGGGGGGGGGGGGCTTTTTTGTAGGGGGGGGGGGGGGGGATTTTTCATTAGATTTAAGTTAACCACTGTTTTTGGCGATATCATGGTAAAAGCTGTGAACCCAAAATCCGTAATAGAACTGTTTGGTTTGGTAGGCTGTGGATGTACCAAACCAAAAACAATAATATTACGGACTTTGGGTCCAAGTTTGGACTACACACGAGGTGGATTGTGTGAATGAGACCGATTCACTTAGCCTCATCCAACGATACATTCGGGGTGCCCCTCCTTGCGGTACGGGCCTGCATTGACAAATGCTATGAGAGTGGAGAAGGGGATATTTTGCTCTGAACATATTGGGTAATTTCCCCACTTCAGATAACCCAAAATTGCTTAAATGGCAAACTAATAGCTTCAAAGTGTATATTTTTCAAAATTTCATGTTCACGCGAACTGTTTTTTTTAATTGGAGAAAGGAAAACAAATCGGTGAATTGTCTCTTTCAAAAATTTAATGTTCCGGCGAACTGTCTTTTTTAACCCCTTACCTAACGCTAGTAGCAGACGACACTCGTAAAAACATTCTCGTATAACTGACTGAAAATTTACATTTTTTGCTTTCAAAACATAGGTTGTGGCACCTCATTGGAACGAGCGCAACGCGCTCGTTCCAATGAGGGGTCACAACCTATGTTTTGGAAGCAAAAAATGAAAATATTTAAAACATTGAGTGGCAATTTTCGTATATAGCGCTGGCCGGTTTTGGTCGTTGCGTTAGGTAAAGGATTAATCGAGAGAAAAAACTTTCGACGAAATGTCTTTTCTAAAAAATTTAAGTTCCGGCGAACTGTCTTTTCCGGCGAAATGTACTCAGTTTCGCTATACTTCTCAATAAAAAAAAATAAAATATGGTCTTCAACTTAAAAACACTACGTCACCCGAGATCCATTCCATCCTATGTCAGTGCCTACGGGCACATAGGACGGAATGGAACTCGGATGATGATTAGTTGAATGTTTCTGGGAATATCACGAAATAAGTTCTTACTACCGACCACAGTTGGCATCAAATGAAGTCATGGCTGCTACCAATCAAGTCATGGCTGCCGATAACAGCCATGACTTCATTTGATACCGAACTCAAGACAATGTGAATGGACAGTCTCTCAACAATACATGTCTACCTCATTAGAACGAATCGGGGGGGGGGGGGGGGGTATACTACAATAAATATTTAACCAAAAATATTGTTAATATTGTGCTCATTTTACCAGTAAAAATGACAGCGGCTGGCAGGAGGGGTTACGGGTCGTTGTTTCGTACCTTTTCCCTTTCGTACCGGGTCGTTTCGTACTGAGTCGTTTCGTACCTAAAGAGGAACGAAACGACTCGGGTAATTTTCGCTTTTATTTTTCTAAATTTTTATTCGAAAGTTTTAGACATAGTTTTTAACTTAAAAAAATCAATATAACTTATAGATTTTTAAAGAACATTATGCCTAAAATTCAAGAGCTGTGACTGGTGGTCTTGGTATTTATCAGCTAGTGCCACTATTGAGAAGAGAGGCCGAAAATACCCATGTAACTGTGGCTTCAGAAGAATTGGAACGACAGACAAGGGGGAGATACACAAAAATCGTAGAAAAACTCAACTCAGCCTGGGATCAATATGTAAATAACGACATAACCACTTCAGATTTCCTGAAAATGTGTTCAAATATATACTCTTCATGCAGTACAGGTGAACTTTTAGAAACTTCCACCGAAGAAAGGCCATCGTCCTGAAAAAACTTTGACCTGTAGCAGGTGGGTTAAAATACTGTGGTAAAGGGTTAAATGTCGGATTGTGGAGGAACCAGGGAGGGGGTCCTTCTAAGGGGGAATTTCAGTAAGGGGGGGGGGGGTCAAAGTTCTGAGGCAACGTAGAGTATTAGACGGGTTAAGATAGGAAAGTGGGTAACAAGTCAAACAAATTGAAAACAATGCAGTCTTGTCGTGGACATCACTGCATTGTTTTTAATTCAGTTGATCTGTTTGTAGTATTATTAGGGGTGTTAAAAAGAATGTCAATTATTGGCTGATAGAGCAGTTAATCTCTTTGATAATAAAATAAACGATTAATCGTAATGTTTTTTGATTATTAATTTGTGGAACCGTAGCATCATATTTTAGTAACAACACGTGAAATGTGAATAATGTTAGGGCAGAACGTATTTGACGCTTCTCTTATATGGGTTACAAAAGAGCTTTCAAAGTAGTGCTTTTGTAAAAATTATGCCATTCTGTTTCTTATTTTATTATATTTGTGTGAATGAATGAACTTGAGAAACACCGTTGTTGTGAAATTTCGAAAGTGCTATTTTGTTGTTTATTTCTTTTTGTGAAAATTGAAAAAAATGCTCAAACTCTTTTGAAATAAAAACATGTAATCACATCGTTCTGTTGTTTCTTCTTCTACTGACAAGAATTACTTCATTTAAGTCATCAATTAGAAGTTTGACTTTTTAAATTGTTTCCAAGTTCTGCGTGTTTATTTAACTTCTGAAGAATTGAGCGTAGCGATTTTTCAAAAGACGCCACAATTCTTCACAAGTTAAATAAGCATCAAACGATCGAAAAAGCCAGTTACCGAGAGTCAATATGCATCGTCCCCAGAAGATTTTAACCCCCCCCCCCCCCAAAAAAAAAGAAGAAATCCCTTAGGGCCAACTGCCAACCTCCAGTTGAAGTGCCGTTAACCTTTTCCCCCATTTCAAAGTTTTGCGTGCGTATTTAATAATAACTCTTTGGCCAGCCGCTGAAGAGAAGGCCACCATTCCCCCTGCACCCCACCCCCTCTCTTAACCTGTGTTAATATTCCACTAGTTGAATGCACAACAAAAATTAAGAAATGATTTCACCCAAGGTCCCTTTTGGAGCGCCTCTCCCAAACACCTTAACCCCCCCCCCCCCACACACACACACACCACGTTTTCCTTATTGTTTACGATCGGCACAGGCCTTCACTATTTCAAGTGTTAGCTTATTAAGTTATTTCGTTATTAAATACTTCGAATATCTCTTTTTTGTCAAGTTATCCCGTTTTTCCTCACTCTTCTCCATTGACAGTCCACTACCGACCCGGCGAATTAAATACTTCCAATATCTCCTTTTTGTCGTAGCTGTCATTTAGGTACGCTCGTCGCTACTTCCCTCTAAAACTGAGTCGTTTCGTTCCCCCCCCCCCCCACACCACCTTTTTATGTGAGTCGTTTTGTGTCTTTTTTATTTTGGTGATTCGTTTCGTACCTAAAAGGGTACGAAACGACCCAGTACGAAAAGGTAAAGGTACGAAACGACTCGGGGGACGAAAGGGAAAAGGAACGAAACGGCCCGTCACCGCAGGAGGTGCAAAATAGTGACCAACCGACACTGACACCAACTTATCTCAAATGTGGGGTAAAAAGTTAACAGACACGTACAATACAAAAAACACATTCAAGTTGGCCAGCTTTTTCACTCAATAAACCATAAATTAAATAAAATATGGGCTTCAACATGCGTCCAGGAAAAGCTGCGCCAACAATAAAAATTAAAACCAGGAGTTTGGTGTCAAATGAAGTCATGGCTGCTATCAGCAGCCATTACTTGATTGACAGCAACCATGACTTGATACAGAACTCAAAAAAATATGATGCTTGTGGTAAACCATTGGCAGAATTGTTAACAAATTATTTTGGAATTTGCCCAGTAACATTCAGCTACCAGTGTTTGCAGAATTTCATGTTATGGTCTGAATGCATTCGCGTAAATATATCTTCCTTCAAGTTCGCGAAAATCATGTTAGGCTCTTGTGATTCCAGAAAAAAAACTTTATGCCCGGGTTTTAATTTTTATTGTTGACGCAGCTTTTCACGGACGTATCAATACAAAGAAATATGAGACTCAATTTGAAATTTCTGGGCAATTTGTGGAAATTGAACTGAAATTTCAATTTGACGCCCATATCTTTTTGTATTGATACGTGCACCGTGACTAGAAAAGCTGCGCCAACAATAAAAATTAAAACACCGGCAGTTTCTCAGTTTAAAGTGTTTATTTGGATTAGGCCGAGAGGGGACTGGGGTGAGATAGGTGGCAATGCATAGTTGTGACGAAATACCGGCAAACCCACCGTGAGATCTTGACAAATGAAGGGAGGGGGGGGGGGGGGGGGGGGGGCTTCAACTTAGATGTTGGGGCTAGTTTGTTCAGACTTCCTCGGAATTTCAATTTGAAGCCCATATCTTATCCATTAAAAGTTAGGAAGTTTGACGAAACACTAGGACGCATTATTAGAACGAGTCCCGGGGGTGGGGGGGGGGGGGGTGGGGAGGGTATAGTTTAGTGTAGGAAACAATCAAATTAAAAGACAAACACTTACTTTTCATTTCTTCATTGGAGAAGCTCAATGGGAGTCTTATCTCATTTTCTGTAACTTTTCTGTCAAAATCATCCGTCCATCCAGTGAAATGCACTTGATAAGTCAGCCCGGTCTGTCCATTTTCGTGAATAGATTTAATTCTCCTTTCTTCCCAAATACCGAATTCGTCCACTGCCTGAATTTTAGTACCAACCCTCATATTCCCTTTAAAAGTGTTCAGCAAAACATAATATGTTGTCTTCGCATAAATGACGATAAACGACGATTTACAAGTTTTAATTAAAAGATTAATTCGAAAATCCTTATTTATGTAGAACATCGGATCAAGAGAGCTGTCGTAAATAATCCCAACATTCCGTGCAATGTTTCTATTGGCTGATATATTTGCGGAAGCTAAGATGAGGGCGTTCTTGTTATCATTGTGCTTGAAATTAATTCGCATTCATAACAAACTTGTTGTTTGTCATTTATGCTGTATTTTTGTTTAAATAAATAGTTGATTCCTAGTGGGGGACAAATAATTAGTTAGTCTAAATTAATTTTTGTCATGTTTGAAAACGAATCGATGTATTAATTGCATAAACACAGAATTTTTTTCATATGCGACTGGATATCAGTAACTCGGTTTCATCGAGAAATGAGCCGCCTTTGATGTCTGGATTTCCCCGTGGTCTTTAATTAGCCTCGCAAAAGGGGTCGTGGACCCCTGAAGAAAATGTGTTCACGGGGTGTGACGAAAGGAGGTTTTAAATGGAGCGTACACGTAATGAACATGGATCAAATTCAACCACGGGAAGCATTATTTCGAGGGATAACAAATGCCATTAAATTATACCATAAACTAGATCAAAGCTCAAACACTGAAATAAAGAACATAGATATTTGTTCACTTTATCTGTATGTTAAACAACACAGAGAATATCCAGTAGGTCATCTAGAAATACTTACAAAAGAAAACATAGATACACATAATTTTAGACAGTATAGGGGAATCAGTAAATGTAACATTTTACCACCACAAAATCTTCACATGCCAGCTTTACCACTTCATTGTAACAAGAAAATGGTTTTCACACTTTGCAATACATGTGTAGAAGAAGAAAATGATCACAGTGAACACACACCAGAAGAATGCAGTCTTGTAGAGGACAACTGTCGAACTTTTCACAGCAATGGTTATGGCATACAAAATATTTGGCGCTCATCAGATTGGCACTGGAAAGAATGGTCTTCAGAAATTTACAAACATTACACGAATAAATAGTTAAAAATGAAACAAGAAAGCTAGGGGGTAACCAGACTGGGTGAAAACAGATATAGATAAAGCTACTTTTAAAAAAGATAATGCAGACATTGAAAACACAAATTTACAAAACATTGAAAAAAATCTAGGAAAAAGATCATTTGCAAAACCATGTTGAACAGTTTATGGCGAAACAATGTTAAAGCTAAAACAGCGTACATACGTAACCCATCCAAACAATGCACAAAACAATGTTAAAACTAAAACAGCATACATACGTAACCCATCTAAACAATGCACAAAACAATGTTAAAACTAAAACAGCATACATACGTAACCCATCCAAACAATGCAAGAAACAATGTTAAAACTAAAACAGCGTACATACGTAACCCATCCAAACAATGCACAAAACAATGTTAAAACTAAAACAGCATACATACGTAACCCATCCAAACAATGCACAAAACAATGTTAAAGCTAAAACAGCATACATACGTAACCCATCTAAACAATGCACAAAACAATGTTAAAACTAAAACAGCATACATACGTAACCCATCCAAACAATGCAAGAAACAATGTTAAAACTAAAACAGCGTACATACGTAACCCATCCAAACAATGCACAAAACAATGTTAAAACTAAAACAGCATACATACGTAACCCATCCAAACAATGCACAAAACAATGTTAAAACTAAAACAGCATACATACGTAACCCATCTAAATATTTTGACTTGATACAGGACCCAAATATCATTGTTAAACATATAGAAATATTTGACCATGATCAATTATTTTAGTGAATTAAACAGATACAAAACAAATGTATGAGCCTTACTGTTTCGCTAATGTTATTATAGTTTCTTTTGTCACAACATACACACAGTTTGGAATTGTACCAAGTTATGGGAGGATTACGTAAACAGGTTTTATATTTTGATTTTGACAGTTGCAGTTATATATATATAACCCATTACTTTGGAATCCAACAATGATAAACAGTATGTTAGGTCAATGGACAGATGAACATCCAGATTCAAAAATCATTGAATATGTTGGTTTAGGTCCTGAAATGTATGGTCATAAATACATTAAAGATGGACAAATACACACTTCAGGAAAAGTCAACTTGATTACTTTAGATTTCAACACATCACAGAAAGTCAATATTTAAAGTATGGTTGAATGTATGCAAGATCGACAGAATTACAAAATAAACATTGAATACACATATAGAATTAAACATAACAAGAACAGACAAGTCACAAGTGAAACACAAACCAAAACATTTCGTTCTGTATACACAAAACGTTATGTGGTAAATAAATATATCACATGAAACGTCGTTAATTTCGACGCAATGATCCATGTCTTATTTCATGATTATCAAATAGTGTCTAATCGGCGCGTGGTCCCATAGCAGCAGCAGCAGCAGCAGCATTGTATTCTTGACATTCACATGACGCTAATTATGACAACGGTTCAAGTAAAGCGCATTCATGACGTCATGGTGTGAAGTGTATGAGCCAACAAACTGATTATCAGTTGTTTTGGGAGAATTTAGCGACAATGAATTAAAAAAAAGTGTAAAAAACATTCGAAAACTCAAGTGATATACATAATCTTTAACTCGTGATGTTTGGATATAAGATTTTTTGAAACTGGTTTGATGAATTTGATTCACAACTCGCCTAAAGGCTTGTTGTGAATCAAATTCATCAAACTCGTTTCAAAAAATCGTATATCCAAACATCACTCGTTTGAGATCCTCTATATGATACAGGTCCATACGGGTTTAAGGTATAAACAGAATTAAACGAAACAAAAGAGACAAGTGTAAATAAATAGGAGACATGTCCAAACATGTTAAAGGTATAAATAGAATTGAATGGAACAAGAATAGATAAGAATAAATAAAACATATGATTTTCAACCATGGAAATGTCTTTTAGACAACAAGATCTCACGTAAGGCATTATTATATGCTTTTCAACTTATTATTCCTCGTCATCAAACTATAAAGATGTTATTCAAAAACAATTAAAAAACACAGAAATGTATATTGAATTTTGTAATACACTTATCATAATGAATGCTTTTTACAAAGACAATTTACAAAATATTTGGACAAGAGTTATGTGCGATTTTATTATTTATGATGGACAAATCATAGATTATTTATATAAACAATGTGTACCATAAATTGATCAAAGAATAAATTCTTCAGATACCATATTTGAGTTAAAACCACCTTTACAGAAAATTCCCTCAAAGTGGTTCAAGGAAAGCATGGAAGAAAACAGTATATAAGTTTGTGATCAAAAACTTTTTCACAAAAACAAATATGGCAGGAAGTGAATGTATATTGTTTCAGCATTACGCACCAGTGTCAAAATCTAACGTTGATCAGATTAGTATAAATATAACTGGAAACACTGGTAAACCTATCCAGTTTGTCAGTGGTAAAGACTGCTGTAAAGTTGCATTTTAGAGAGCAGAATAATTTATCATCAGTGTTAGACAATTCAGAGTTATCAGAAAGTGAGAAGGAACTTAAGTTTGGGGCAACTTTGCAGAAGTTTCATATATCACATAAGAAAGCATTACAACCTTCATTGGTCATACCTGATCCAGAAGAAAAAAATCATTATCTTTATGAGATCGAATTATAGAAAGTGTCCCCGTGACAATGAGACGAAAAGCAATGCCATTATTATCTGCTTTATCAACTCATCCAAACATGAATTGGGATGATCAGGGTATATTAAGTTATGATGGAGAAGCCATACAATGTTCAAACATTATTGACAGGGCTGTCGCGACTATCATTTTTTGTAATCGAATAATCGTGACCAGTAATCGATGGTTAGTCGATTAATAGTCGCTTCCCATGATTTTTTAGCAAATCATTCTTCTGTTCGTAAAACTCTGAAAATGACAATGGCACCAGTGTGTTCAGACGAAGTGGGGTTGTGGGAACAACAAATCGGTCCCGACTGAAGCTACATGTAGTCCAATCTTGGACCCACAGTCCGTAATATAATTTTTGGGGTTGGTACGTCCTGTAGGACGTACCAACCCCAAAAATAATATTACTGACTGCGGGTCCAAGTTTGAACTAGATTGAAGCCGATGAATTAAAATGAATTTACCAAAGAACGTTCCTGCATATGTTTCCTTTCTGCAATAAGTTTCTCGAAATTTTGAACATTGAGATCTATGCATTCCCTCGTCAGTTGTTAAAATTGGATCTTAGTCTGAAGTTCCGAACTTTGAGAAGTGATCTGACGTTCCGACTTTCGTCATAATTTTGTCACTTCCGCGCTTTGGGTTTTCCAATGGGTGCATTCGTGTGTACAAGACTGGCGAAATTCAGAAGAATCTATTCTTCTCTTCTGTGAGTGTTCTTTCTTACACAGTCAGTGACAGTCGTACAGTCTTCTGGATATGAATGTTAACTATGGTTAGATATTTAAAGTTATTCACCTTCATTGATCATTCACCTCACAAAACAATGCAATTTAGCCCCGACGTGTAGTAGACGTGTACCACCTTGAAAATGAACGACGATCGACTAAAAATAAAAAACGTCGACTACTTCAATAGTCGACGGTTAGTCGACTAATCGAATAATCGCGACAGCCCTAATTATTGATTTAGTTAATGATGTTCTTAGACATCAAAAAGGTTTCAAACCAAGAGGATGGGAAATATTCAGTCGTGGATTAAAAGATATAAATATACCACAATATTTTGTATGAAATTGTGAACATTGCCTATGGATTCAGAAACAACACACTTTTAGACCTAGTAAACATCAGCTTTAGTTGGTCAAAATCTCCTGTATCTATACGGAAAAAGTTATGCTGGTTATGGCGGTGTACAATAATTGTACAAGACAGCACATCAAACAGATAATTTTATTACAGTTGATTAAGTAAAAGATTGGTTAAAGAAAGAAAGAACATATACTTAACATAAACCTATGTGGAGAAAATTATCAAGACGTAAAACTATAGTAGATGGTATTGATCATCAATGGTAAAATGATTTAGCAGATTTACAAAGTTTACAATCTTACAATAATCAATTTCGTTAGTGGTATTGATGCATTTTCAAATATGCATGGGTATTACCCATCCATAATAAATCTGGAGAGACATTAAGAAATTAATTTAAAATTGTTTTGAAAACTTCTGGTCGTAAACTATTATCATTACAATCTGACAACGGTTCTGAATTTAAAAATAAGGTGGTTCTGAAATTTCTGAAGAGAGAAAATATTCATTTTTTCACAACAGAAAATACGGAAACAAAAGCAAGTACTGTAGAATGATTTCAATGTACACTGAGAACACGTATGTGGAAATATTCAAATATATTGATGTGTTACAAAAACTTAGTGGATAGTTACAATCATAGATTCCATCCGAGTATTCAAAGAACTCCTGCTTCTGTATCAATAGAAAATGAAGAGAAAGTTTCTTAATATTTGTATGGACAAAAAACTCAAAAGAAAAAAAATCATTTTCATGTGGGAGATGTGGTATGCATTAATAAAAAACAAACGTACATTTGAAAAAGGGTATTTACCAAATAGGACAAAAGAATTATTCAAAATTACACATGTAATGCAACATGCAATACCATCGACTTACAAACTTGAAGATTTAGGTGGAGAAAAAATTCAGGGAACATTTTATCCTCAGGACATTCAACATATAAAAATGATAAAAAATATATTATCTACTCAGTTCTTAATATATGTTCAAGACGTGTGGGGAAGAAAATTATTAAAGAACATAACGTACATTGGGAAGGATATCCAAAGAAATTTGATATTTGGATTCCCGAAAGTGATTTGGTATAAAAACAAATATGTCATCAAATGAAACTTCATTACCTAATGAAAGCACAAGTGTTGATGTACAAAGTCAGCACAGTCCACAATTTAAAGTTTGTGGGAATCGTGTTGCAAAAAAAAAACAAGTGACTTATTTCACACAGATTATTATCATTTATGGCATTATAATTTCTGCCATTGCACATTTGAGTTTACAAAGCCCTGATAAAGAATTGTGGTAAGTGTTATTAAGTAGTTCTTAGGGCAATATTCTTCCAAGTCCAGGTTTAAAATATTTGAAATAACCAAAAGAAAAGAAATATGAGTTTGTTTTATATAACACATCGGAGTGATAGTTCTATGAATATGTTTCCAAACAATACACAAAGTTGTTTTCAAACACAATTACCTGAAACCATTCATCTTGATAAAGAACAATGGGAAGTAGGTTTAGTTGAAGTAACTTTACCTTCAGAGGCAAAACATATTACAGATGAAGAATCTGTTTTTAAAATCATTCTGACAGATAACAAAATATCGACTCGTATCAATAAAACATCTCTGAAACATACGATTCACAAAGGTATTGCTGTTGTTGAATTAAATGTTTGACCGGATACTTATGCAAATGGCGGTCAAGTCATAGATGCAATGCAAACAGAAATTGAAGAAAAACATGGAGATATATTTAAAACATCTGATGTATCATTTCATGATCTAAAAATATTTTTCCCTGTCATTTTTCCTAGCACGGGAAGAGATGCATTTAAATATAATATAGATTTAAATATTGATTTCAATCAACTTTTTATTTATTCAGACATTGCAGGTTAAACATTTTTAGGCGATACTGAAACACCTATTTTACGAGTGATTCCATTTGAATCACGAAACGAATGTCAACACATTCGCAAAGAATTTTATTATGTACATTACGACCAGAATCAAAATCTTACTTTGAATCAAAATCTTACGGTCATGATTAGCCATTGTGCATAAGTATGTGACCATAAACATCAATAAATAAATAAATAAGTACCTTAGCTGTTGTTGTTTTCAGCCAAGTCTTGGCTGCCTATATAGGCAGCCAACACTTGCCTAGAAAACACTGCAAGCATTATTATTTATTTATTGATGTTTAAGGTCAAATCCTTATGCAGAATCGTGACCATGGCAGTTTTACGGGTGGAGAAAGCTGGAGAGAGCCACCGAGCATCGACGAGCAACTGTCAGCTCCTCAACATTCTAACTTGGTTCAAGCTCTGCTCATGCAGGGTTACAGTGGTTGAAGACATGTGCACCATCGACGTGCAGTACGCCTTAGCACACGGCGTCATCGCGCCCCCATTTAGGCAACCAGGATAAAGTGCCTTGCCCAAGGACACAACACAGATCTCCCGGATGGGATCGAACTCGGGTCCTCTCTTATAAAGTCCAATAGTCTACCACTGAGCCACTGCGCTCCCTCCTAACACGGGAAGAGATGCATTTAAATATAATGTAGATTTAAATATTGATTTCAGTCAACTTTTTATTTATTTGGACATAACAGATTATATATTTTTAGGCAATACTGAAACACCTATTTTAAGAGTGAATCCCTTTGAATCACAAAAAGAATGTCAACACATGCACAGATAATTTAATAATGTACATTACGCACTAGTGTCGAAATCTAACATTGACCAGATTAGTATAAATATAAATGGAAACACTGGTAAACCTATTCAGTTTGTCAGTGGTAAAACTGTAGTGAAGTTGCATTTTAGAGAGCAGAACAAATTACATTTATAAAAATGATGCCTGTATATCAATGTATATCACGTCAATATGGATTAGGTTCTATTTTTCGTACAGCGATTTTTCTCTGGCAAACAAATGTCTATGGGAATTTCAGTGTTAAATTGGGTCCCCATAGTGTCATTCCTTACTACTGTTAGAGCGATAAGACTTTGTGATGTTGGGAACTATTGGCTGTTTTGCTTTAGAAAGCGTTAACATGGGCATCCCCAAAGTTCAAAGTTTTGCAGACTATGTTAATAATAATTTGTTGGCCAGCAGTTGGTTTATCGCGCTTCTCATATGAGAAAGCATTGATTACTTCTGGGCTCAACAAATTGATATCATTCAACTGGAGTATGCATGAATCCGAGCGAAAAAGGACATGTTGGTCGATGTTGGTCAAAATTGCAAAAATGAAATACGTCCCATGGTATTGTATATAACTTTGCTGTCGTTACTTATTCCCAGTTTCTAATTCGACATTCGCTATCAACTGATTTTTTCGGCTGATAATGAATGTCGAATAAGGAACTGGGAATAAGTAACGGTTGTCACCTCCCCTATTACTTTTCTATTTTGCCCGAAACGCGACAAAAAATATTTTATTTACATTTAAAATTCCTGATTTAAAATGTTGCTTATTTATTTAAGCCTTTACCTAACATGAAAAGCAGACACTTGCAAAAAAAATTCTTGAATAACTATTTTTTTCATTTTTTGTCTCTAAAACATAGGTTATGAAGCCTCATTGGAACGAGCTCGACGAGCTCGAACCAATGAGGGGTCATAACCTATGTTTTAGAGACAAAAAAATGAAAAAATAATTAAAATTAATAGGCGATTTTTGAGAATAGCGCTGGCCGGTTTTGGCCGTTACGTTGGGTAAAGGGTTAAACACATTTTATTTATTTCAAAGTAGATCAAGATTGATGTACAGACTTGTGCCTTTAGCCTATATTAACACATTTCCCTTACAAAGATTAATTGAGAATGTCCAGAAACACAGGCACAAGTTTTGATTCAACGTTGTTATCTTATCAGTCGTGATATGATCTTATAACAGAAGATATTCAACTGGATGACTGTTGTAAACCCGACGCATGCTCACTGGCCATTATCCGGCCCGATAGGGATTATGCTGTTTGTTTTCATAACAAACAGTTCTTTCGACTCATCCATGGTTCCCACCATTATCAGATAATCAAATTCAAGCACTATTTAATCACGTTTCAATGACTCTGATCATGATTTCCAAGGACTACTATAATTTTTGTATCAATTTGCATCATCATGAACAACAAAAAGAATTTCAGCCTTGAGAACCTCATTTCTGGAACATCCAACTGGCTAGGCATATATCATCTCTTGAGTGCAACAAAGTACCATCTGCAATGCTAAAGCATTGCAGATGGCACTTTCTTGCACTAATTGAACAATATAGAGATCGAAGAGTTGTTGTTTCTGATCAATTTTCTGACGTCGCTTGTATGTGGAGGCAGGTTATCATGAAACCTCTTGTTGACACACAACATTTTTCCAGTTTTACATTAACTGCATTTTCCAGACAAATGGAATTCAAGTACTTTTCAAGGGGGTGGTGGAAAATATTAAGAACTTTTTAAGGATAGAAACGATTTCAAGCACTTTTCATGAAAGGATAAAAAATTCCAGACCTTTTCGCTTGAGTGGAAACCCTGTCATCTCACGTTACACCTTGGCCATTTTATCTTTTCGGGATAAGTAACCAGATTGAAATTCCTGATAGGACAGTGGACCGAGTGTTCGCCTGTTGTCAACTGAATACATCAGTGACCGTGCGTATTTATGACGGAACACAAAAACTGTTTGTAAATGAGTTACCAACCTAAGTGTCGGCACTGACGCCGATGGGGATGAGAAAAGAAAAACTAATTCTGGGGGATACCGAGTAATTTCGTGTGGACTGTGCCAGTTCCATGGACGCTCGATCTGCTAGCATGCCTTTTCTGGGGCTTGTCGGTAGTCGAGTGGTCTATGGCGCTGGTCCAGTTTCGCTAGGCGATTGGTGCCGCAGAAGTGTACTCTCATCAAGGCAGTGGTTCGATCCCCATCGGCGTCAGAGTCTTTCATCCTAAAAAATGCATAACAGAAGTGCCGAATTCTGTACCGTAAGCAGGAAATTTGGAAAAGAGATTGATTCTCACTGATTTCATCTGCATTACATGGTATAATTCATTGTAAAAAACTAATTCTGGGGGATACCGAGTAATTTCGTGTGGACTGTGCCAGTTCCATGGACGCTCGATCTGCTAGCATGCCTTTTTTGGGGCTTGTCGGTAGTCGAGTGGTCTATGGCGCTGGTCCAGTTTCGCTAGGCGATTGGTGCCGCAGAAGTGTACTCTCATCAAGGCAGTGGTTCGATCCCCATCGGCGTCAGAGTCTTTCATCCTAAAAAATGCATAACAGAAGTGCCGAATTCTGTATTCTGTACCGTAAGCAGGAAATTTGGAAAAGAGATTGATTCTCACTGATTTCATCTGCATTACATGGTATAATTCATTGTAAAAAACTAATTCTGGGGGATACCGAGTAATTTCGTGTGGACTGTGCCAGTTCCATGGACGCTCGATCTGCTAGCATGCCTTTTTTGGGGGCTTGTCGGTAGTCGAGTGGTCTATGGCGCTGGTCCAGTTTCGCTAGGCGATTGGTGCCGCAGAAGTGTACTCTCATCAAGGCAGTGGTTCGATCCCCATCGGCGTCAGAGTCTTTCATCCTAAAAAATGCATAACAGAAGTGCCGAATTCTGTATTCTGTACCGTAAGCAGGAAATTTGGAAAAGAGATTGATTCTCACTGATTTCATCTGCATTACATGGTATAATTCGTTGTAAAAAACTAATTCTGGGGGATACCGAGTAATTTCGTGTGGACTGTGCCAGTTCCATGGACGCTCGATCTGCTAGCATGCCTTTTTGGGGGCTTGTCGGTAGTCGAGTGGTCTATGGCGCTGGTCCAGTTTCGCTAGGCGATTGGTGCCGCAGAAGTGTACTCTCATCAAGGCAGTGGTTCGATCCCCATCGGCGTCAGAGTCTTTCATCCTAAAAAATGCATAACAGAAGTGCCGAATTCTGTATTCTGTACCGTAAGCAGGAAATTTGGAAAAGAGATTGATTCTCACTGATTTCATCTGCATTACATGGTATAATTCATTATATATATATATATATATATATATATATATATATATATATGTAGTGGTGCTTAACGTCACATCAGCTGCTGAGGCTAGGACGATGTTTGGTGGAATTCCTGCTTGACATCGGCGATATAAATAAATTCAAGCAGTTGCATCTTCACGGATCTTATTTCATTAGCCATTGTGCGCTTACACCTTTTTCTGGGTATTGGTCTATTTTTAGAAACACGTTGTGTAGGTTCATATGCAGCCAAGCACGAAGCCCGAACAATAAAATGTTGATATATAAATAATTACATTGCTAATGTAGTTATACGTTTTAGATCCAAATACTCAATTCCCATTGGTCAGCTGGATGAAAACATCATGACCAAATGTAATTCATTTTCCAATGAATACATTTGGTCGAACCTTGACCCGCATTTACGTTCAAGTTAATAATTTGTGATATCTCAAACAACTTACAAGAAATGTCAATCGACAGTGTGAAATTATTTCAGTGGTTTTGTTCTTTAACTTGTTGTCGTTTCATAGGTGATTATAGTTTACTGATATGTTACATAATTTTTTTTGTTAACATTCCAAGTTTCGTTGCGAAAGACGGCAATTTGACAAATTTGGGTGAATGCCGAAAACCGGCGCTCAACTCAGAGTTGTGCGCTTTGTCTTTTATGTGAGGGTGGTTTTTCGCCTCGTTCGTTCGTACGTGTTTTATTTCGTCTTTCTGCTTTGTTGTTTGGTAAAAAGTAGTTTAAACAGTTATGGAATGTAATTGTAAGAATTGAATGCAATTTTTATAATATTTATTGGAGTATGAACGTGTGGGAATGGGTACTTTTTATTTTTCAGATTTAGAACGTGCCAGTGTTCTAACTTCTGTTGATTTGACACCATGTTGCAACTCCGAAGACTGGTATTTTAGGGGCGTGGCTGGGGGCGGACCTAATTGTGTTTTTTTCGGTTCATTGAGTTATGAAAAGAAAAAAAAACAGAATCGTGTGAGCCAATCGTTTTATCTAAAAACGCATGAACCGAAAAAAAGTTTAATTATTGTAATGTGATCCTTACTCGAGCACACATCTAGATATTTATGAATCAGTGAGAACCAGATGTTAGAGGACAAGTATGCAGACTACAGCATAGCACTATGTGGCCTATGGGGGTTAAATTGGTTGTACAGCATAGGAATGTGTCGATAATGGAGGTCCATATTGGTTGTACAGCATAACACTGTGTGACCTACGGGGGACAATATTGGTTGTACATCATAGGACTGTGTGAACTACATGGGGTCAATATTGGCTGTACAGCATGGCTATGTGTGGACTACAAGAATCAATACTGTCCGTACATCATAAAACTGTATGGACTACAGGGGTCAACATTTCTTGTACAACAGAGCACCATGTTCACTACGGGGGTCAATATTGGTTGTTCAGCATTGGACTGTGTGGACTATGGGGGGTCCATATTGATTGTAGAGCATTACACTGTGTGACCTACTGAGGTCAATACTGGTTGTACATCATAGAAATGTGTGAGCTGGGGGTCCATTTTGGCTGTACAGCATAGCGTTGTGTGAACTACAGTTGTCAATTTTGGCTGTACAGCATAGCGCTGTGTGAACTACAGGGGTCAATATTGGTTGTTCAGCATAGCACTGTGTGGACTACGTGGGTCAATATTGGTTATACAGCATAGCACAGTGTGGACAACAAAAGTCAATACTGTTCGTACATTATAGAACTGTATGGACTACAGGGGTCAATATTTTTGTTGTACAAGATAGCACCGTGTGGACTATGGGGGGTTGTACAGCATAGCACTGTGTGTACTATGGGACTTCATATTGGCTATACTGCATAGCACTATGTGGCCTACGGGGTTCAATATTAGTTGTACAGCATAACACTCTGTAGACTATTGGGGTCAATATTGCATAGCATAGCATTGTGTGGAGTACGGGAGGGTCAATATTGGTTGTATAGCATAGCGCTGTGTGGAGTACGGGAGGGTCGATATTGGTTGTATAACACAGAACTGTGTGGCGTACGAGAGGGTCAATATTGGTTGCATAGCAGAGCGTGATTGGGTCGAAATTCTGTGTGCACTTTCTTCACACTGTAGAAAGAATCTCATCCGTCGAAAGAAAACTGCAAGAACATCAAATCTAAGAAGCTATTATTTCTTATTTCTGATCCTGATTTCGTAGTATTTTATTTAGAAATGCGGGGATGGAGTGATGATCTCCGTCCGTGCGTCCCTTTTTGAGCAATAATTCTGAAACTTATCATACCTCTTTAGTATGGTACAGAGATGACAAACATAGGTTTAGTTTGAATAATTGTCACCAGGTGGTGCCAGTAGTTGCTCCACTTAAAGACTGCGCTAAAATACTGCTTCCCGGTTCATTAAAGTTATATGTTCCTGTAGGGTGTGTAGATGTACTATGTACATAAAGGTTTCGGATTTTTGATTCGGCCTCATGTGGTGCCCATAGCGCCACTTTTGTCGTTTGAGAGTCGGTTTCCGTGGATAGGTTCCTTGCTGTTTTAATTCGAAACGTTGAAACTGTGTTCATATGTCCCGATAGGGTCTCTAGATGGGCATAACGGTTTCGAATTTTTATTCGGCCCTCTGTTGCGCCCGCAGCGCTACATTTTGCTAGTGAATGGTTTCTGGCGAAAGGCTCCTAGGGGTTTTAAATCGAAACGCTGAAAGTACGTTCATTTGCTCAGATAGCATATGTATATGAGCATAAACGTTTTTGGATTTTTGATGAGACACAATGTTGTGGGGTCAGTAGTGACAATTTTGTCATTAGAGAATGTGAATTAAATTGTGATGGCATACTGAAAATGCGGTTATATTCCTTAGTGTGCTTTGCATACAAATGACACCGTTCTCAGATAAGTGTGTCGTGATCTTGTCAGCAATGTAGCATATGATGTGCGTACACTGGCCACATACTTGTGTACAGTGTACGCACATCATATGCCTTTATAATTACGAAAGTTGCGTGAACCTCAGCAGTGACCCTAGGTATGTCTATTGCTATCACCTAGTAGTACTATTGGCACTAGCTTCTACCATCACTATTATTGGTTACTATTATCAATACTATGATGTCTGAACTGCTCATACTACCATCTTCTCGTGGGATCTGCTTTACAGTGTGTGTGCAACACGTTCAGCACATGGCCACATACCAGTAATACAAAGAAGAGATTGTCTACTCGAGTACAGTGTACGCACATCATATGCAGCACATGGGTACATATGACTTTTTCCGCCAGAGTTGTTTGCTCTGATAGTACTGACACTAACACATGTGTATGCGTGCTAATACGACATGATGTACCACCATGTGCTTACATTGCATATCACGCTTACCGATAGACCTTTTCCATTGTCACTGATCAAGGTCACCCGATTTTCATGTGTGTTAGTGTACAAGTTTACAATGTGCTATGAATGTGAGCCTTTTCAGCTCTTTCTGGTATTCTGCAGAACTAGTATCCCAAATTGTGGGATCTGCTAATATATATACCATTGTGATGGCAGTGAAAAACTAAGAAGAATTGAATAGTATCGAGAGACAATCAAGAAGTCACTAGAAGCTGGTGGTTGCTTGAATGATCAAGTCAAATGAGACTTTAACCCTTTACCCAACGAATCGGCCGCATCCGCCCGCGTAATATGCAAATTCAGCAGTTGAAAAAATATTATTTTTCAAAACATTTCAACAAAACCATATCATGTGACCCCTCGTTGGAACGAGCTCGTCGAGCTCGTTCCAACGAGGGATCACATGATATGGTTTTGTTGAAATTTGTTGAAAAATTTGAAAAAAATGAGATTTAAAATAATAAATTTTGATATCGTCTGCGTTGGGTAAAAGGTTGAGCCCCAGTTGTGTCCACTGTGAGTTATGTGATCTGGAGACACAGGTTTATGTCCGGCAATGACAATGATGGTTGCTAATTTGAAAAAAAGTGTGACCCTGTATATTTACAAACGGTCTTTGGGGTAATTATATTTTTATAGGTATTTCTTTTCCTGTAAATATGTAGATATGCAAATATTATAAAGTTATATAAAATTCGCATAATGATAAAAACTAAATGTTGCAATTATTGGAACAATATATGAAGTCTTTCAAAGTTCATTTCGGACTCCAGTGTCGCCGACATTGTATCACACGGCTATTGATCAATTTTGTCATTTTGAACTACCCTACTCGAGAAAATTGATTTAAATTTATGACCAACAATTTCTTATGTTGTTTTTTCACTACTATTTATTCAAATGTAATCATGGCTGCTGATATTTAACGCAAATATTTTAAAGCACTCCGCGATCTAAATGTTACAGTAACAGGGCTGTGGGACTGGTTAAGGTGTTCTGCACTCTTGATTGTTTAATAAACCAATGTGTTATAATTAATTAGTCATGTCTTCGTCCATATGTAAAAACACCTGGCAATCCCCACAATAAAATAGGGAATATTTGATAAAAGTGAGATATTTTAAGAAATGTGTTTATATTTTCATCAAAAAGACAGTTGTGGCATTGCACAGTGATATCTAGGGAATAATTTCAGCAATAGCTGGGTGTCTGACAAGCACACATTCCTCGCACTGATCTGTAGAAAACCTGGACGGCCAGTCAGAGAATTTAGCACATTCTGTCCAAGAACTCAATGCCTTGTAAATCCTTCTCGGTTCGCGAGACAAGCGCGGATCCAACGTGGGATTCTCCTAAAAAAACTTTCAATATCAGCTTTACTGGTGTTATTCCGTTCTTCCTGCAGTGCAGCGGCGAGTTCCTGGATATTGGCAGGGGGCTGTTGGCGTTATCGTAGGCGCCTGCCAAGCATATCCCAGACGTGCTCGATTGGTGAAAGGTCTGGACTTAGTGATGGTCAAGGCAGTGTAGAGATGTTCTGCTCCCGGAGGAACTCTGTAGCGACACGGGCCTTGTGTGCTCTTGAATTGTCATCCTGGAAAATGAATCGACGGCCGTGACGTCGCGCAAATGGCACAACATGAGGTGCTAACATGTTGCGACGGCGGAAGCACTGCCCTGTGGAACACCCTTGGATGAGAGCTAATGCTGTTCTGCTTGCCATGGTTACGCCACCCCACACCAAACCGATGCAGCCTAACGTTAACGTCATGGTATCGTTCGTTTCGCCGCAGCTACACTCTCTTTCGTCTGTCGTGGAAGTCGAGAGTGAACCTCGATTCATCGAAAAACATGACTTTGCTCCGACGATTATCCCAGCGCTGTCGTGCTTCAAGTCAATTATGCCTTTCTGCGATGTGACGTTCAAACGTGGATTTATTCGAGGTCGGCGAGCTTACAAATTCCCGCTGTGCAGGTGATTTCGGATAGTCTGAACAGTGACTCGCACATCTGCCGCTCGGTGCAGTTGCTGTCCAATTTCGGAGGCACTTTGATGGCGGTTACGTAATGCTGTGGTTAGGATGAAACGATCATGGTTAGCAGTTGTCGCCCTTGTCATCAACATTGCCTGTCTGACGGTAGCGTGACCACAACCTGCTAATCACCGATCGAGTAATGTTGAGAATTTGAGCCAATGCAGTCCGTCTGTTGCCAACTTCCAACATGCCAATGGCACGTTAAATGTTCGTCACGTGTCAGTCTTCGCATACCTCAAAAGTTACGTTTCGACCAGAAACTATTGGTGAATGAGTTTATACTAAGAAAAAGACGACGCGACCTCCAAAAAAGCCCGTCCAGTACAAATGAAAATTTCAAAACGTACCCCACTGACATTAACGCGGCGCTCGTGCGAAAAACCTGCATGAAGTTTTCGTGTACCGGTGACATTCATGATTTACATTAAACTTGGTAACATATTGATGTGTCCAATCAAGCGTATCCAATTCCATTTTCCGAAAATATCAACATCAGTTTGGATATCTCCTACTTTTGTTGAATAATATATGTGTAATATCCGCCACTAACGCATAGTAAAAGCTGAATTTAATGCATTTATTATACAATTAAGTGGATAGCCCAAACTCGACAAACATTTTGTTTGTGCTAAAAAATATATGGGAACGTTCTGAAGGACTAATTAAATTTTATTTTCGAGACATGAGCCATATGGAATCTATAATTGTGAGAGAAAGACATTTTGTAAGAAATAATGATAAAAGAAAAATAATAACGCGCCAAAAAGTATGTTTTTGATTTCCATCAAACTATCCCATAACAGGGTTAATAAATGACCTAATATTCCCCAAACGTGTTCTGTATTTCAAATATACCCTAATGTTTAGTACAGACTCTACTGTTAATCCCATTGGCACCTTTTTAGGAGAACAATAGCTGCTGGCAAAATGGGGACACCCCGATTTTTTCTAATTTCTTTCTTCCGTAACAGATATTGGTCAATACTTTTAAAAGTTTCAATTGGTAAATATTGAAGTAGATATACGTTTCGTTGGGTCTGTCTAACGTGACAGCATTGATTGGTGTGATGCTAAGTTCGGCATGATGAATGGAGTGGTTACGTTCGGTGGGTCTGTCTAACGTGACAGCATTGATTGGTGTGATGCTAAGTTCGGCATGATGAATGGGGTGGTTACGTTCGGTGGGTCTGTCTAACGTGACAGCATTGATTGGTGTGATGCTAAGTTCGGCATGATGAATGGAGTGGTTACGTTCGTTGGGTCTGTCTAACGTGACAGCATTGATTGGTGTGATGCTAAGTTCGGCATGATGAATGGAGTGGTTACGTTCGTTGGGTCTGTCTAACGTGACTGCATTGATTGGTGTGATGCTAAGTTCGGCATGATGAATGGAGTGGTTACGTTCGTTGGGTCTGTCTAACGTGACAGCATTGATTGGTGTGATGCTAAGTTCGGCATGATGAATGGAGTGGTTACGTTCGTTAGGTCTGTCTAACGTGACAGCATTGATTGGTGTGATGCTAAGTTCGGCATGATGAATGGAGTGGTTACGTTCGGTGGGTCTGTCTAACGTGACAGCATTTATTGGTGTGATGCTAAGTTCGGCATGATGAATGGAGTGGTTACGTTCGTTGGGTCTGTCTAACGTGACAGCATTGATTGGTGTGATGCTAAGTTCGGCATGATGAATGGAGTGGTTACATGGAATGTTTAAAACAGTTCGTCGCCTGAGTGTTAGAATGTCCTATGTCCCCTATGGGACGGTATATTATTTCCCCTATGGACATAGGACATTCTTGTACTCAGGCGACGAGTTCTTGGATACACGTTGCTAAGACTGATCCGTTTCGGTGTCTTTGTCCGATAGACAGATGTAAATTTGTCCATAAATTCAATAGCTTCATGTTGATTTAAACACATGGTCATGATGAGAGAAATAAAATTCCTGGAATCTGTCCTCGTTCTTCATCAGTTGAATTTCTACTTTTTGTACTTCTAAAAAACTCAAAAACAACACTGTTAACAGTAACCCGTCGTCTTCCACCCGAATCGGACACCCAGCATTGAGGACCTTTAACAGTTACCTCAAGTGTATACAATTTGCCACTCTGTATACTGACAGCATTATCAAATATAATTTGAGCAATTTCATCATTTTTAATTATTTTCACAAGAGAGCCCTCACATAACTTGACATTAGTGTCCAACATCGAGTACGACACAGTGTACATGGCCTCGTTATCAACTGGACCAAATAATTCAAATCCAGCCACTTTAATATTCTTATTTGCTTTGAAATCGATAGCATCAGCAAGTCCATCCTGAATCCATCTGTGCTTTGGGCATTGCTTATCCAATCGGCTACACACATTGATCGCCTTTCTTGGTGTGGTTTTGAACTTCAGTTCTTTTAGCTTTGGGTTCACCATACATCTCATGACTGCGATACTCTCATCTTTTGTAAGTATCCCCATGTTTATCACTCTCTCCGTGAAATAAACCTTATCCATTTCTGAAAATCGAACTAAATAAATGATTTCTTCTAGTACAGTACGTAGATTCTCTGGAGTGTTATCCAGATCTTTTTCGACACACTTTTTATTTGCCCATCGCATCACAGATTCGAAGATTTCCACTTCATTTACCGGTAAATAATCATAATCAATTATGTTCTCCAGCGCACCAATATGAAGAGATTCAAATTCTTGGGATCTCAAAATTTTATTAGCACAACTGACTACTGTTCTCAGTGCTTTACTTTCCAATTCCTTCTCATCAAAAAGATTCGCTTGTTGATATATAATAAGACAGTTGTCTTCATTTAGTGAATCCCTCAAAAATATTGTAATCTTTTCAATAAGTGGCGTCAGAAAGTATTTCTTGGCAACGTACAGAAGAGCTAATGCGTTTCGGGGGCAAATATTAATGACGTCTCCATAGAGATACCTGAAACAACAAACATAAGAAATATATTTTGATTTCAATACCCTTTCTAGCATCAGTATTTTCGATTATTTTGACGGAAAATTGAGAATCACTAGTTCATGGTAAGAGGAACACCTTTAATTCTGTTCTGTACAATTTTCAATTATTGCCCTAAATGTCACAAGAACCCAGAACACCGGAATACTTTGAAATATTTCTCAATCCAACCGATAAATAAATTAATAAAATTTGCAAACACAATTCCAAGAATGAGGAAAACTGTTCATTTATTATATCAAAATATAAAATGTATTCGAAGGCTTTGTTCTAACGAAGAATCATAAACGATGATTTGAAAAAAATAAGATTACAAAATTCCATCTGATGACTATTGTTGTAAACAAAGAGTATATTCCACAATACTTTCAGAGAAGGGGCAAAACGCGTATCGTTTGTTTTCTATTGTATTCTTTCGGCAGCGTGTGTCCTTAGGCAAACGCTTAATCTCAATTTTCCAAGTGGGTGCATGATTGCGCAGTGTGCTTAGGTATACTGCACGCCCATGGTACTTGTGCCTTCAACTTGGCCTTTCATGATTAATCGAGAAGTTGACTGATCGTCTGAAACACCCCTCCCCTAATCAACTACAATTTCAAAGTCAACGATAATAGGTTTTAATCACTCCTTTACAAGTGAATTATTAATTATTACTATTCTCCCCATCATGCTCGTAAGAAATGTCAGAGGCTGTAGAATATCAAAATATATTGTAATTGATAAGGAAAAGAAGTATAAAGATACAACACTTGACACCAGGTGTAGCATTCTAGAAAGTATGGGAGTACAAATAATTGCCTTTCTCAGTTAGTCAAGGAGTGCAATTGCCTTCTTAAATCTCAATGCAGTTATTTATAGACTCTTGACCACCTCAGGTTCAAACCTGAGCCTAAGCTCAGGGTTTGGCCTGAGATGGTCAAGAGTCTGAATTTTCCTTGGAGAGCAGTAGGAGCACAGCATACCTGCACACCTAAAGAATGTCTAGTCCAAGGAACTAACGACTAATAGCCTGATCCAATGAGTGGTCACATGATATGGTTTTGTTGAATTTTTTTTTAAAAATTGAAAAAAATAATAACTAAAATATTAAATTTTGATATCCTGTTCATGGGGTTTGGGCATGAGATGGTCAGGAGTTCGAATTGTCCTCGGAAAGCAGTAAGCGAGCAGCATGCCTGCATGTATAAAGAATGTCTGACCCAAGGAACTAATGGCCAAACATATTGCTTTTTATCATATGACTCGTTTGGTTTGTTCTTTTTAAACATTTGATATTTTGCTTTCATATTAATCGGTGATAAATAAAGCCTTCAGTCAATTTCATTGGTCAATTTCAAAACTAGACAATTTGATTGGCTGAACAACATAAAACTGGGTCACATTTTCATAATTTGCATAATTAGAGTTGGGAGCTTTCATTGGTCAATTTCAAAATTGGACAATTTGATTGGCTAAACAAAATACAACTGGGTGACATTTGCATAATTTCAGTAAGGAGAATTCACGTTATCTGTCCCATTTTGGGTGGGTTATATTGTATTAATCTTTTATCTAAAAGAAAAACGGCATTCATTTTTTTATATTTTCACTTTTTGCTTCCAAAACATAGGTTATGACCTCTCATTGGAACGAGCTCGACGAGCTCGTTCCAATGAAGGGTCATAAGCTATGTTTTGGAAGCAAAAAGTGAAAATATTTAGTTATACGAGGATGTTTTTTCCAAGTGCCGTCTGCAAGTCAAGTTAGGTGATGGGTTAAAAAGTCATACTAAGTGGCTAATTTGTGCGTGTGTGTGTCATATGATGAATAGAATATGAAATGAGTGTTTTTCTCATATAATATTTATGAAACTCGTCCGAATTTTCTGTTTGGGCTCGTCAGAGGCTCGCCAAAACGCCAAATCGTTTCATAAATATTATATGAGAAAAACACCCATTCCATATCCTCTATATATCGTCGTTAAGAGACCCCGAACAGTTACATTCAGTTTCTCGGTGTTTCAGTCCGATGCTTTACCTTCCTTAACTTGTAGAACTGTTCGACACATCATGACCCTGGCTTCTGAAAGTGTCCTTAAACCCCAATAACTAAATAAATAAAAATAGATTATTCTTTCTGTATAACATGACATTATAACCACATTCGGGTTAAGTTATTGCTTCAATGATAATTACCAAAACAGATCTCACAGTTGATTACTGTAGTTGGTAATGTAATTAAAGAGGTACATCTATCATGTAGACTGGTTCTACAACACGCATTACTGTGTTCGAGGGTAGTTTTTCTTTGTGTAATAAGTGATGTCCAATTTGATTGTAGACTCCTGGTATGTCATGCCTTTGAAAAAAAATGGAAACATTAATTCAGTTGAATCCCGTGTGCTTTAGTCCATACATAACAAGCCATTATTTAACAGGTACCATTAATAATTCAAACCACACAACGATACATTCTATTGTCCATTGCTCTATATTCTATACTTCAAAGATAACACCAGTAACAGTGGCAGTCACGTGACTACTTTATTGTAGCACGATGGTTCTCGGAGTTAGAATTTAGGGCTAAAGATGGAAATGTAAACACCCACCCCCCCCCCCCCACCCCCCACCCACCTCTCTTGCTGGGAAATGATTCTCCAATATGTCTCCGTTTACGATTCGGATACATATAATTTAGTAGCTGAAATTTGTTTTTATTGTGTTCTGGGGGAAAACAAATACATCACTTTTGGCAAAAACTTGCTTCGCCGCAGGGAAACTACCAACCCACCCTGTCCTCGTATCCTGATACTTTCTTGCCCCACCATGATCAGTAAATGTTTACGTTAGCAATGAAATAAATTATTCCAATATGCTATTGAGAAGGAAGTAATCTGCAAATGCATGAGACTAAAAGGTGATGAATTTTTCCAAAATTCCAGTGCGTCATATTACCAGTATGTACTAGAGATGTCACGTCATAGTTTCAAACACATAACATTTTGCATTTTTTTTGATTATCTAATTTTCAAACGTCGGGCAAGTATCCCCAATAAACGTCAAATTAAGCAATACTCTCATTTCACCATATAAATTAAATGTCCAAAGCAAGTAATAAATTCCAAGCCACAATGTCAAGAAACATCCTCGAAACTCCGTAATCTGTAATGGTGAGCATTTTCCATGTTAAGTCCACCATGTTGTCAAATCAACAATATTAACCTAACCCCAAGAAGGGATAAAAGTCTTCATTCGCCTTTAATTGGTAGAGTGTGAGGATCCCATATTTATTTACCGCATTGAGGTACAAAAATTTAGACTTAAAGACTTGCTTTGTTACAATTCAGAGAACTCGTGAACCGTAACAATGCAAAGTCATGTGAACATATTTTGACATCCAAAAATAATTGTAGCCCTCTACCAGTTAACTATTGATAAAATATGAAAATAATGTCAACTGAAAATAAAAATACAATATGTAAATAACAGCCATTATACAGCTGTCCCATCGATTACAAGTTTAAAGAAAGAAACAAATTAAGATTCCTGCACGCGTGCTCTATGGAGTACAGATATGTTGTGTACGTTTAAGGAGTATACGATAATAGCGTACTGGGAGTATGAAGTCGTTTGGAAGATTTCATGTGTGTTTGAATAGGATAAATGTCTGTAAAATGCGGAATCTACTCCAGTTAACCCTTTACCTAACATGAAAAGCAGACGACACTTGCAGAAACAATTCTTGAATAACTAATTGTTTTCATTTTTTGTCTCAAAAACATAGGTTATGATCCCTCGTTGGAACGAGCTCGTTCCAACGAGGGGTCATCACCTATGTTTTTAAGACCAAGAATGAAAAAAATAATGAAAATTATTTGGCGATTTTTGAGGATAGCGCTGAACGGGTTTGGCCCTTACGTTGGGTAAAGGGTTAAGTACATGAATATGCTGAACGTAAATATGCCAACGAGTGATTTGAATTGCTTCTCTTTGCATGACTTTATGAGGAGTAAATTCTAGTATTTGAAATGCGCCGGCATAATCTGCTGGATTTATACCTTGTGCCCTATTGATATTCACACCGAAATGTCACCTCCTGTCGCGATATCATCCTAAAATATTGTCTAAAAGCCTATTTAAACGCTTATAATCTTTACGGGCGTGTCATTCAATTTTGCGCACAACAGTATTCATTATTATGCACACCTGTTTTCTCCAGAACTTCCAGATGAGCACAGTCACATTTTCAGCATTTATTCGCACATGATTTGGAAATAACATGCTTTTGGAAGAAAACTTTATGATACATCAAGATTACATAACGATTAAAACGATGTGTAATAGAACGGGCATCATAGATATTTATAAAAAAAAACTAGAGTTCGACACCGCCAGGGTACCCCCGTGCATAATGGCAATCAGAACACTGGTGCATTATTTGTTATATTATAATAAAGCATGCTCTAGCACAGTACAGGGACACATGAGCTTCGTTACAATTCACTGCAGTCATTTACTATTTGTACATGTAAATATTCTGTGTCTGTAAGACACATGTGATGCCCCCGTGTTCTACCATAGACATTCTGCTCGAAAACTGCAAAAGGAGTTAACCGTACAAACCACGTATCATACACGTGAAATTCTACCCCAAATTGACTAAGTTCCACAACCTGTAATCTTTTGAAATATTGAAGCAAATCAAAATCCTGACAAAAAGTCCACCTCTGGTTTTTGTACAAACATCCTGTGAAATAAAAAAGTTCTAGCTTAAAACGTAGAAGAGGAGTTAGCTGGACAAACCATGTACCATACAGGTGAAATTCTACAAAAACTGACTAAGTTCTACAACCTGTAATTTTGCGAAATATTGACGCAAATCAAAATTCTGACAATACGTACACTTCTGGTTTATGTACAAACATCTTGTGAAATGACAAGACCCTAGCTTGAAAAGCGTGAGAGGAGTTAGCCGGACAAACAATGTACCTAAAAAAACGCCAGGCCCTTATTTCAAGCAAAAGTAGCAACTGAAGTAGCGAAAGTCGATTCGAAAACAATTTTTGTTGGCTTGTCAGTAATATTGATAAATGTGGGAATTGGGAGGACAAACATTGCATGTTGTCGAGGCTGCATCAGCATAAAATGTAATGGTCGCATGCGTGTTTATTCATCCGAGAAAGTAACTGTTATACGGAGAATTATGACTCAATTCATCGTCTCGAAGCATTTTCTTTTCCTCGCACGACTAAATCGAATAACGGGTATGTTTGTACATACGTGTTTTTATTTAATGCTCAGGCATCAATTCACGCTGAAAAATTAAGTCATATTCCCCTGTCGGTCGGCAAAACGAAATATCAAAATGATATTTAGAAATCGATATTTCATCGTAGGTTCGGATGACGAATCACATGTACTTTAAACGAGTCAGCACATCAGTAATGAATTCCAGAGTCCCAAATACAAACGAAATCGAATAATTGATAGTGACAGTGACTAAATCAATTCATTAAATCAGCGGTTTCAAAGTTTGACTTTCTCATTCACCTTCCAACGAAAAGCCGAAATCACTTTCAAATTTCTTCAGTTCAACTTCACACGTCTTCAGTGCATTGAGTTCAAAAAAAATAAAATGACGTGTCTTGTTATTGAAAATAAGAAAGTGGTGTTTTTTGTTATTGTTCTATTTCTTCGAAACACATTGCGATTATTTAAATTCGCCAGCCTTGGTAAATCGTAAAGTTAGGGAAGAAATAAGACGGGACTACTTTTTGTGCGGATATTCACACATTCCAATGGTTGGAGTTTGGTTGTTGTAATTTTTGTATGGACGCCGGTTCGGCACATAAATTTTGCGCCTTAATGGCAAATAAAGGCCACAAATTGGAGAGTTTGTAGTCGTAGAGCATTAAATAAAAAGAAAATTCACGAAAATTTGATGCGTCGCTCGTGAAGATCCTCATATTTCTTTGTAGCCACTCACGAGATATTTTCGGTATTCATCAAATTTTCGTGAATATCCTCTATCTATTTATAGCGTACGCATCCATGCAATCTTCATTTCGAATTATCGCAGTTGATACATATCATCGCCCGAGTGCTAGAATGTCCTATGTCCGCTATGGGACGGTATATTATTTCCGCTATGGGACATAGGACATTCTAGCACTCAGACGACGATATGCTGAGGGTTTCACTGAAAGACAAAATTTGAAGCCAGGAACTTGATATTTTTAATTTAATTATTTAGTGGAGTTCAACGACACTTTCCACAGCCAGGGTCAACTCATGTCAGACTGTTTTATGGATAGAGGAAGCCGGAGTACCCGGAGGGAACCACCGAGCAACTGCGAGTAACTGTCAGACTCTCCAACGTACTAACTCCACGCAAGCAGGGTTAGTATTGATATTTTTAATTTATTCTGAAATAACAGTAATAAGGAAGGCAATACATTTCCGTGAGCATCGCGTTTTTTTCTGTCTATTCGTGTTGTGCGCATCGAGAGCAGTAATCCATAGTTCCCGCACCATGTAGTCACATGTACATGTAGTTTTGCGTATTCTGTCGGGGAACCAGGTGGACCACTCTGGAATTGGTGGAGTGACGGGACGGTGGATTCACTCAATAATTGGACAGCAGGAAATTTGTCATAGTGCAAAACGTTCATGCATTCAGTACCAGTTAGAATAAGCTACAAAAATAGCACAAATCTACTTTCATCTCATTTTCTATGTTAATAATTATGCCTTCATACTTGGGGGAGATCTCGAGAGAGAGAGAGTCTCTAAATAAATGGAACCTAGGCTTGGATTTATCAACTTAGGGGTGACGTTTCGTTGCGCGGAGTGCAAGTCCTACTATTTCATTCAGAATTTCATTCAGAGTCGACCCAGAGATCTAAACTCGGGAAAATGTCATTATCCCATTCGTAAAATGACTGCAAATACTTCTTCTGAATCTCTTTGGACCAAACTTATTAAAGTTAAAACTAGAAGTCCTGTCATGTACTGTGCGCTTATCTAGGCTTAATTGCGCGAAGGAATTGCGCGCAATTGCCATATCGAATGACATCCAAAGAACGGTAGGTTCTCCTGGTTACTCGTTGTAAACACAGGCGAAGTTTCTGCCAATGGACCTCCGGGTTACCCGGAGGTCCATTGGCTGAAACATTGCTTGTGCACAGGCCACACATGTACAGAATTTGATAGCCTTACTATGGCCATAACGCGTAGGTTGACGCGCAGTTCGACGTGCTATTTGTGCGCATTTCATGACAGGACTTCTAGTTTTAACTGTACGACAGAGATTCTTGGAAAATCCGGTAGGGCATTAAGACAACGCATTTTAGCATCATAAAAAAATTCCAGGAAAGCTCGGCCATCTTGATTTACTGTATTATCAATTGATACTCTCTTATAGTTAAAACTAGAAGTCCTGTCACGAACTGTGCGCTAATCTAGGCTTAATTGCGCATAGAAATTGCACGCAACTGCCATATCGAATGACTTCCAAAGCACGGCAGGTTCTTCTGATTACTCGTAGAAAACACATGCAATGCTTCTGCCAATGGACCTCCGGGTTACATTGTTTGTGCACAGGCCATATGTACAGAATTTGATAGCCGTACTATGGTCATAACGCGTAGATTAACGCACAGATCAAAGTGCTATTTGTTTGAATTTCATGACAGGACTTCTAGTTTTAACATCTAAAACGGATGCCAAATATCTAATCAATGTTCAGCTTATTTGCCAGAAAACGGGAAGAAATGTTGAAGCTTCCGACACACCAGAGTAACGACTTCCTTTGTTCAGATGGAAACACCCCATTCCAAACCATCACTAACATTGGGTCTGTAAATCCTCACCGACCAAGTCCGTCTTGGGAGAAGTTTGTGTTCGCCGGAATCCGAAGAACTAACGAGGAATCTCTGATCCCCAGTTCTAGTCAATAAATCCATAGGAAACTGGACTGACTTTAATCAATTGTGGATTTGTGTACTACAAATGGAAATTTTCTAGTTCATATGGCGATGTTCCTCCGCAGACTGGCGAAAATGACAATGAATTATCAGCGTAATTTAAGCCTTTGAACCCTAGAACCCCCCCCCCCCCCCAGCCCCGAACTCCCTTTCGGTCCAGGGACGTGCTGCGTCAGAATTTCTTGATGTTGGATGGCTGCTAACCCTTCACCCAACGTAATGGCCAAAACCGGTCAGCTCTGTTCTCTAAAATCGCCATTTAATTTTCATTATGTTTTCATTTTTTGTCTCAAAAACATAGATTATGACCCCTCGTTGGAACAAGCTCGTCGAGCTCATTCCAACGAGGGGTCATAGGCTATGTTTTTGAGACAAAAAATGTAAAAAATACTTATTTAAGAACTTTTTGGCAATTGTCGTCTGCTTTTCATGTTAGCTAAGGGGTTAAACCATTGGTTTTCAGTAGCCCTTGTACCTTCGTAGAAATAATGATAATAGAGATTACCTGATAACCTCTTTGAAGGCATTAGGATCACAATCCGGTATTGTAATATCTGTGTCACAGCTTGCAAGTGGACCCCAAAACATAGCTTGGAATACTGAACTTCTACATGACAGAACATATTTATGTGCCTCGATTCTTTCTTCGTGTTCCCCGACAAAAAATGTGACATCGCAGCCAATTGAATTGTCAAATAGGTACAGATGACATTCAGGTGTAGATTTTCCGTCTCTCCAGTCTTCCATTATATCAATTTACAACTCTGCAATTAGAATAAGATATTTAATGTAATAATATGAAATTTAGGCAAATCTAAAATTTTGCTAGCGAAAGTGATGCATTAGGCCTAAAGTGCTGTAGGCCTACATTGACTGGTAAAGAATACGGGGCCAACCAAATTACTATTTTCCAGTGCTCTGATTGAAAGATAATTTCAGCATTGCTTTGATTGGAAGATATATTTATGGCGTCGTTGTTTTCCGGAATTTATCCGAGGAGTTACGGACATTTCTGAGTTCATTTTTATTTTTTCACAAATAGCGTGTAGCATTTATTGTTACTATTACTAACTGTTAGTAGCCACATAAATATACTGCCAAAATGTAGTATCGTTCTTCGATAAATAAATCATTTCTTCAATTGCGAATGTCAATTTCCGCCATGCGCAAACATGTCAGCGTCCTTGTGTACCACTTCCGTTGAAAAATTTTGAAGTTGATGCCTCTCAGATAAGCATGGCTTTGAGTTCATACAAACGGTGCATACGTGTTACCTAATAGCTTGCGAAGCAAGCGATCCTTCGGATCGCTTGCACGCGACCCTGCGTGTCGCTTTCGCTCGCTATTATGATTTTGGGCGCGACTACAGATTATAGCATCATAAACGTTTAAGCATCACGAGCATTGTTAAGTTGAAGAAGAGTGTTTATTTGTATGTGGGCGATATCTCGTGTTCAACGACAAAACACGGAGAGAAAATAAAACATAAAATGGCTATTAGATTAGTTTTGTATTGAACCTGTCCCACAAATACAGGATAGATCTGTCCACATCACGTTGTAGAGTAGGCCCCACTTTAAAAAAAGATTAATAACGTTTACCCTTTACCCAAACACACACGGTTTCAAAATTGTATCATCTGTTATGATTCGGGTTTACATCAGTGGAATAGCACATACCATCTTCATAACCTTGCTTTTGCGGAGATAGACGAAACGTCATCTCTCGGTTGTGTGTATGCGTGTGTGTAGCGTCGTCTCGATCAACAAAGCCACGATACCACAGCCACACGACCCAGAACTTACTAACACTTCATGTCAATTTTACCCCTTCTGAAACTACTTTCCTATTTTCAACATGCTTCGGTGGCCGTCCTTATTTTGTCTTCCGTGTTTTCTCTTGCCGAAATGTATATTTTCCGGAGGCTGTAGAAGAAATGTTAAAGAGGGGGTGGTGGGGGGCTCTGTTCGGTTTCGCACTAGGGAGTCGTTCAGAGACTTGACAATAGGCTAGTCCGGTTTCGTACAGGGGGTGGAGCAGAGACCCGACAATAATTAAGTAGTCCCTAGCCAAATTTCGAAATTCAGGTCACATCATCTAATCCTCATAGGAATGAGGTAAACAAAATGTCTTAAATTCAGCCACGATGTTAGAAAACTTCACACTTAAAAAAAAAGTGCGCGTTACATCATTTTGATACAAAACTGCCATCAAAATGCCGTCTACTTGAAATTCCATTGTTGCAGATGTGAGGAAAAAAACTTTTTTTCAGTTCCAGAATCAAAATTTCATCACATCGTGCCCAACCACGGTCGGCCCGATCGGTCCACCCCCACATTCCAGTGCAATTACTTTTGCCGAATGAGCGACGAATTTGATACAAAATGTCATCAAAAGGACGTCTACATGAACTTCTACAATTGTTCAGATGCAAGCAACCAGCGTTCTTTCAGTTTGCAAAAATCAAAGTTTTCTCAGGGTCCGAGGTCCCTCCAGGGGCATTACCCGGTAATTTGTTTTTTCTATCCTGAACGGTAGACGGGGAGATATGTGGAGACGCCTCATGGTATATGTCGATGTTTAGAAACGAGATGAGGAATGAAGAGTGGAAGAAGTGACAGAGACACAGACTTCTCTGCTTACAGAGCTGCGAAAGTGCCAGGAAACGAGTGAACGACAGAAATTCAAACGACTATCAGAGTTGATCCAGACCAAACTACAGACTAGATGACGAAAGAACCCACCAAGCAGAAGAAGACTGAAGTTTTTACTCGAACTACAAAATAGAACAAGAGTGAAGTTTCCACTCAAACAATGATTTCCACCAAGAACTATGCTATTCAGATCTGAAGAAGAAGATTTTTAAAGAAGATTCCTCATTTTGAACTAAGTTATCATTCGGGCTCCCACAGTGAGCCCAAATATGGACCTAGGGACATGGCTTGAACAAACTTGAATCTCACCCCTAAGGATGCTGCATGCCAAATATCAAAACATTCCGGCTGCTGGATCTCAAGAAGATTTTTAAAGAAAATTACTCATTTTGAAATAAGTTATAATTCGGGCTACCACAGTGAGCCCAAATATGAACCCAGGAACATGGCTTGAACAAACTTGAGTCTCACCCCTAAGCAGCCTGCATACCAAATATCAAAAGATTCTGGCTGCTGGATCTGGAGAGGAAGAATTTTTAAGAAATTTGCCTGAAATGCACTAAGTACGAATTCGGGCTTCTATGGTGAGCCCAAATATGAATACAGGGGGCCGATTTGTACAAACTTGAATCAGATCCACCCCACAATGTTGCATACCAAATATCGAAAGATTCTGCCTGCTGGATCTGGAGAAGAAGATTTTCAAAGAAATTTGCCTGAAATGCACTAAGTTCAAATTTGGGCTCCTATACTGAGCCCAAATCTGAACCAAGGGGCCGACTTGAGCAAATTTGAATCAGAGCTACCCCACAATGTGGCATACCAAATATCAAAAGATTCTACCTGCTGGATCTGGAGAAGAAGATTTTTTAGGAAATTTGCCTGAAATGCAATAAGTTCAAATTTGGGCTCCTATACTGAGCCCAAATGTAAACTCAGGGGGCCGATTTGAACAAATGTGAATCAGATCTACCCCACAATGTGGCATACCAGATATCAAAAGATTCTGCCTGCTGGATCTGGAGAAGAAGATTTTTTAAGAAATTTGCCTGAAATGCACTAAGTTCGAATTCGGGCTTCTATGGTGAGCCCAAATATGAATCCAGGGGGCCGATTTGTACAAACTTGAATCAGATCCACCCCACAATGTTGCATACCAAATATCAAAAGATTGTGCCTGCTGGATCTGGAGAAGAAGATTTTTTAAGAAATTTGCCTGAAATGCACTAAGTTCAAATTTGGGCTTCTATACTGAGCCCAAATGTTAACCCAGGGGGCCTATTTGAACAAATTTGAATCAGATCTACCCCACAATGTTGCTTACCAAATATCAAAAGATTCCCCCTGCTAGATCTGGAGAAGAAGATTAATAAAGAAATTTGCCTGAAATGCACTAAGTTCGAATTCGGGCTTCTATGGTGAGCCCAAATATGAATCCAGGGAGCCGATTTGTACAACCTTGAATCAGATCCACCGCACAATGTTGCATACCAAATATCAAAAGATTCTGCCTACTGGATCTGGAGAAGAAGATTTTCAAAGAAATTTGCCTGAAATGCACTAAGTTCAAATTTGGGCTCCTAGACTGAGCCCAAATATAAACCCAGGGGGTCGATTTGAACAAATTAGAATCAGATCTATCCCACAATGTTGCATACCAAATATCAAAAGATTCTGCCTGCTGGATCTGGAGAAGAAGATTTTCAAAGAAATTTGCCTGAAATGCACTAAGTTCGAATTCGGGCTTCTATGGTGAGCCCAAATATAAATCCAGGGGGCCGATTTGTACAAACTTGAATCAGATCCACCCCACAATGTTGCATACCAAATATCAAAAGATTCTGCCTGCTGGATCTGGAGAAGAAGATTTTTAAAGAAATTTGCCTGAAATGCTTTAAGTTCGAATTCGGGCTTCTATGGTGAGCCCAAATATGAATACAGGGGCCGATTTGTAGAAACTTGAATCAGATCCACCCCACAATGTGCATACCAAATATCAAAAGATTGTGCCTGCTGGATCTGGAGAAGAAGACTTTTTAAGAAATTTGCCTGAAATGCACTAAGTTCAAATTTGGGCTCCTATACTGAGCCCAAATATGAACCAAGGGGGCCGATTTGAACAAATGTGAATCAGAGCTACCCCACAATGTTGCATACCGAATATCAAAAGATTCTGCCTGCTAGATCTGGAGAAGAAGATTTATAAAGAAATTTGCCTGAAATGCTCTAAGTTCGAATTCGGGCTTCTATGGTGAGCCCAAATATGAATCCAGGGGGCCGATTTGTACAAACTTGAATCAGATCCACCCCACAATGTTGCATACCAAATATCAAAAGATTCTGCCTGCTGGATCTGGAGAAGAAGATTTTTAAAGAAATTTGCCTGAAATGCACTAAGTTCGAATTCAAGCTTCTATAGTGAACCCAACTATGAATCCAGGCGGCCGATTTGACCAAACTTGAATCAGATCCACCCTACAATGCTGTATACCACATATCAAATGACCCTGCCCACTTGTCCGGGAGAAGAAGATTTTTTAGTAATTTCTCTAATATACATAGGGTGCTATCGGAGTTATGCCACCTATGGAGCCCCAAGTGGGCATGTCCACTTCATTTGAACGAACTTGAATCGGCATATGGTAATGAACATCCATACCAAGTTCCGAGCAAATCGACCTAGCGGTTTCAGAGGAGAAGTCGTTTGAAAAATGTTCCCGACGCCGGACGACAACGGACGGCAAGTGATAAGTTTAGCTCCCTTCGGTGGGCTAAAAAGGAGGTTCATGGAGAATGCGAACACGTAAATATACTAGAGTTCAAACGAACGCACCCTCAGAGCACACGCCCGTCCTATTGTAGGACTTTCAGTTATACAGCAGACACGAGCCACCTTTGCAACCAAGATAGCGGCCTCCATCAAACAATATGGACGACAGAAACACGTGTCACCTTAACAACACATGCAATGCAAACTCACTGACACCACGCATACCCATATAATGAATATGGCAGCTTACACTAGACTAGCTATCACGACCACACATGAAGTCACTGGGTCACTGATACGATCCCACAAAAACCAGTCCGGCCCCCTGACATACCACTATCATGAGAACGGACCTGCTTCGGAGCGAGGCATTGTGAACTCTTGAGTAATTACCTTTCATCCTGAGTTTGTATGTGTGTATTCCGAAAATTCATGTAAGTAATGATTTGCCGCCTATTTATATACATGGAAGTAGATAAATCGTTTAGGAGAATTACCGCAAATTCCCTTTAATTATCAACACATTCGGAACAGAAGGAACATCCCAACTTAACGCCGGTAATTTAAGTTTTCGAGAACTACGATCCATTATAGGTTGCGCCTCTTGTTGATCGCACATTTTCCAGAGGCTCTCACCAAAATAAAGTTTACATCTAACTCCCCCATGAACGCAAGAGGGGAGTGGGGGATGGGGGCTTGCCTTTTTGAAAATACCAAAGTTCGCTCTCCTGTGGCCTACTTATGCGAGCACATTTCTCTGCTGTGAACTATTTATGCGAGAAAACAGCTCTCCTGTGAACTGCTTATACGAGCAAACTGCTCTCTTGTAACTCTCCTGTGAAATTCTTATGCGAGCAAATTGCTCTCCTGTGAAGTATTTATTCGAGCAAACAGCTCCCCTGTGAACTACTTATGGGAGCAAATCGCTCCCCGTGAACTACTTATGGGAGCAAATTGCTCCCCTGTGAACTACTTATGCAAGCAAATTGCTCTCCGGTGAACTACTTATGTGAGCAAGTTGCTCTCCTGTGAACTACTTATAGGGAGCAAATTGCTCTCCTGTGGACTACTTATCGGAGCAAATTGCTCCCCTGTGAACTGCTTATACGAGCAAACTGCTCTCTTGTGAACTATTTTTGCGTGCAAATAGCTCTCCCGTGAACTACCTATGCGAACAAATTGCTCTCCTGTGAATTACTTATTCGAGCAAACAGCTTCCCTGTGAACTACTTATGGGGGCAAATCGCCCCCCCCCCCCCCCCGTGAACTACTTATGAGAGCAAATTGCTCTCCTGTGAACTACTTATGCGAGCAAATTGCTCCCCTGTGAACTACTTATGCGAGCAAATTGCTCCCCTGTGAACTACTTATGGGAGCAAATTGCTCTCCTGTGAACTACTTATGCGAGCAAATTGATCTACTGTGAACTACTTATATGGAGCATATTGCTCTCCTGTGGACTACTTATAGGAGCAAATTGCTCTCCTATGAACTGCTTATACGAGCAAACTGCTCTCTTGTGAACTATTTTCGCGTGCAAATAGTTCTCACGTGAACTACTTATGCGAGCAAATTGCTCTCCTATGAATTACTTATTTGAGCAAAACAGCTTCCCTGTGAACTACTTATGGGAGCAAATCGCTCCCCCGTGAACTGCTTATGGGAGCAAATTGCTCTCCTGTGAACTACTTATGCGAGCAAATTACTCTCTTGTGAACTACTTATGCGAGCAAATTGCTCTCCTGTGAACTACTTATGGGAGCAAATTGCTCTCCTGTGAACTACTTATGCGAGCAAATTGATCTCCTATGAATTACGTATAGGGAGCAAATTGCTCTCCTGTGGACTACTTATGGGAGGAAATCGCTGTCCTGTGAACTACTTATGGTGGCAAATAGCTTTCCTATGAACTACTGATGCGAGCAAATTGTTCCCCTGTGAACTACTTATGCGACAAATTTCTCTCTTGTGAACTGCTTATGGGAGCAAATTGCTTTCCTGTGAACCACTTATGGGAGGAATTTGCTCTCCTGTGAACTATTTATGGGAGCAAACTGCTCCCCTGTGATTTACTTATGAGAGCAAACCCGAGAACTACTTAATGGAGGAAATTGCTCTCCTCTGAACTACTTATGAGAACAAATTCCTCTCGTGAATTACTTTTCATTGTTTTGTTTGATAGACATCTTCCGAAATGCCAAGTATATTATGTGTGATTTTCCTGGAATGCTTTCAAGCAGCTCATTGCCAATAAACTGTTGTTGCACCTGCGTTCGCTTTTCGAAAGCCCCTGTACCCAGTTAGGGCGGATTGCAAGAATTTCTGCCTGGCATAACTTCTTGTTTACTCGGCCCAGACTGGGGTAGAGGGGTTTGTAAATATTAGAACGATTTCCTCGTGAGAGCGATACTACTGTGTACAAAACTGGAATAATATGATTATAGATAATATAACAATTAATCACATGATTTTGGAGTGCATTGTGGTTTGCTGATAGCTAGCTATACAGGACTGATTAGTAGCCCGACGCGGCCGAACTGACTAGATATAGCAAATTTACTACTGAAGGAGTTCAGGTTTAATGACACTTTTGTTTTATCTTTTGCGGGGGGAGCCACTTGAGTCTCAAAGATACCGGCGATGTCGAAAGCAGCTGAAACTAAGGGCTAAAAAAAAAGCTTACGTAGGAAGTAGGTGCGCAGAAAAAATTCTTGTGCAAAAATTCCATCACTGGTCCAAGATCTGTGGTAAATAGTCCCCACCCCCACACCCAACTATTTTTGTAACAAATTAATTTTACAAGAGAAGAAGATCACGTTCGTGTAAGATCCTCCAAAATAGGGTCTTTAGGGTACGTGATATACTACTTACAGGCATCGGGAATAAGATATACGGTATCAGAGATAACGCCTGAAATCCACCTCCTCATGTAACGGGTTCCCATGTGCTGTTATCTCGGATGGTACCATACCCCGTGCATAGATGTGTAACTCCTGTACGGGTTCTTTGTTTAACAGGCCGTTACAAATTTGCTTCCGACAACGAGAGCCGGTGTGCTATACACGGACTCAACAGACTCAAGTGTGCTCACACTGCATTACTACCCCTAATCCTGGATCCATCGCTGTACATGACAACTGTTTTTCAATCAAGGCAGCTTCTAGGCTATCTTGTCAGTTTATCCTCCTGAGTCTCCTAGTCCACTACGTCTTGTCCACTACTCCTATCATTGTCAGTTTACCCTCCCGAGTCTTCTAGTCCACTACTCCTATCATTCAGAAACAAATTGTTTAACATTTTAACTCATACGGCTAGAAAACTTTTTTTTCGTATTTTTGTCTCAATAACTGAACGTTTTTATTTTTTCCTCGAAATCATTCAGTGAGAGATCATAAGTTAGGTTTTGGTGAAACAAATAAAAATAAAATATTAAGATTTGAATTGTTTGAATTGTGTCTTTTATGAACACCACTGGTCGTGCAGTGACACCGAACGCTGCAAAGAAGAGTTAAGCACCTCTCTCTCTCTCGCTCTGTGTGTGTCTCTCTCTTTGCTACATTTTATTTGGGGCCAAGGAAGTAGTGTTATCCATACCGATTTTCTTTTAAAAATTATCAACCACGAGTGATGTAGTGAACATTTTTCCTTGCTTATTGCTTTAGGCACGACATTCATTCTTGCAAGCATAGGTTTCGACATGCCTCTCCTATGTTAATTTTTTTTTTCACCCCACCCTCCACAACCCCTGGTCTTTTTGTTCACTTTTTATCGTGATATTAGGTAAGTCATTAAACTTATTTCGCCGTCTTGGTCTCTTTCCTTTTGAAACAATAATTTTATTTCACTTAATTGAAATTGGTGTTGGCCAACAGATATGGCCAATATAAACGCCTCCAACATACATAAAATCAACAACAGTCAGGTGCAAATCTATTATACAAATAAGGCCAATATAAACGCCTCCACCGCACATTAAATGAACAACAATCAGGTGCATGTCTAATTTCCAAATATGGTCAATTTTAACGCCTCCACCGTACATTAAATAAACAACAATCGGGTGCAAATCTCTTATACAAATATGGCCAATATAAACGCATCCAACATACATTAAATGAACAACAATCAGGTGCATGTCTATTTTCCAAATATGGCCAATTTTAACGCCTCCACCGTACATTAAATAAACAACAATCAGGTGCAAATCCATAAAACAAATATGGACAATATAAACGCCTCCAACATGCATTAAATAAACAACAATCAGGTGCAAATCTATTATATAAATATGGCCAATATGAACGCCTCCAACATACATTAAATAAACAACAATCAGGTCAAATCTATTATACAAAGATATATCATACATCTCATTATACATGGCCATTGCAATCATAGTCAAATTCTTCTTCATATAAAATATAATATAAATTCAGGTATCACATTGGGTTGATTTGAGGCAGGAATAACAATAGAATTGCAGTCAGACATCCAGGCCAAGTATCTAAGTGGGATCATCATGTTGATCTAATTTCTAATTGTTGGAACAAATGGGCCTTGAAATCTCTGTATCCACTATGAACTCATGGAATTTTGAAAATATGGCTTTGTTATCCATCAGGTCTCTTTTGTGTCAGCCTTCCTGGAGATTAACGAATTACCAATTCACATAATGCAATAAGTATATCCGGTGATTTGTCCCTATTCACCGAAGGACCAATACTCCGAGTGTCTAATACGTCGGAGGTTCAATACTCCGAGGTACCTATATTCCGAAGACGCAGTACTCCTAGGTACCTATATTCCGAAAACTCAATACTTCGAGGTACCTGTATTCCGAAGACGCAATACCCTGAGGTATCTATATTCCGAAGACGCAATACTCCCAGGTACCGACGATATTCCGAACACTCAATACTTCGAAGTACCTATATCCTGAAGACGCAATACTTCGACGTACCTATATTCCGAAGACGCAATACTTCGCGGTACCCATATTCCGAACACTCAATACTTCGAAGTACCTATATCCCGAAGACTCAATTCCTCGAGGTACCTATATTCCGAAGGCTCAAATACTCCGAAGGTCTAATACTTTAAAGGTCCAATATTACTAAAGCCCCATATCCCGAAGGTCTGTCAGTTTAACACTCGTTTTCCCGTGGAGGTCTTCTACTTTATGGGATTACGTTTGAATATAGAATCTGGGATGCACCAGGCCATACTGTACCAGCCAGTAGCCAGACTAGGGCTATCAATGATTCGGTTTTTATCAACTCACCATGTAGCTTCTTCAGCAGCAGCAGCAGGCTTATATAAATTTTGGGATGCACTGGGCAACTTACTTCGTAAACTGTTGACAATCTGGTTGTATTTTGGTGAATAACAATCAAATAAATCACGTCATCTTCAGAGTTCACTTCAAACAAATATTTTTGATGTACAATTCTGTTGTGACCTTGTACAGTCTTATTGTCATATTTCCTGTAAATATTGGTTATCACTACTGTGTGCGTTTCCGAGATGTTGCATTGAAGTATCGGATCTAGGCATGCATCCACGAGTCTGGCATGTAACGATGCGTCGGTTAGGAAGAGTCGATACATGACCAAGAAGCGAGATTGAGACTTCAATACATCATCCTGGAAACCCGCTTGGTGGCAATAACCAATTTATCTTAAAGCATTTCTCCTTTTGTAGACTTCGCGTATATTTTATCAATCATTCTGAGTCTATGAATTGATTTATTTAATAAAGATTGTGACGTCATGACACTGCGTTCTTGAGTTGGGTATGGTGTGATCCCCATCCATTGTTCCGCTCACACACCCATACAGAGGTTACAATGAAGTTTACTGACATTACGTTCTTGAGTCGTGTATGGTGTGATTCCCATCTATTGTTCCGTTCACACACCCATACAGAGGTTACAATGAAGTTTACTGACATTACGTTCTTCAGTCGTGTATGGTGTGATTCCCATCTATTGTTCCGTTCACACACCCATACAGAGGTTACAATGAAGTTTACTGACACTACGTTCTTGAGTTGTGTATGGTGTGATCCCCATCCATTGTTCCGCCCACACACCCATACGGAGGTTATAATGAAGTTTACTGACACTACGTTCTTGAGTCGTGTATGGTGTGATCCCATCTATTGTTCCGCTCACACACCCATGCAGAAGTTACAATGAAGTTTACTGACATTACGTTCTTGAGTCGTGTTTGGTGTGATTCCATCTATTGTTCCGCTCACACACCCATACAGAGGTTCCAATGAAGTTTACTGACATTACGTTCTTGAGTCGTGTTTGGTGTGATTCCATCAATTGTTCCGCTCACACACCCATACAGAGGTTACAATGAAGTTTACTGACATTACGTTCTTGAGTCGTGTTTGGTGTGATTCCATCTATTGTTCCGCTCACACACCCATACAGAGGTTACAATGAAGTTTACTGACATTACGTTCTTGAGTTGTGTATGGTGTGATCCCCATCCATTGTTCCGCTCACACACCCATACAGAGGTTACAATGAAGTTTACTGACATTACGTTCTTGAGTCGTGTTTGGTGTGATTCCATCTATTGTTCCGCTCACACACCCATACAGAGGTTACAATGAAGTTTACTGACATTACGTTCTTGAGTCGTGTTTGGTGTGATTCCATCTATTGTTCCGCTCACACACCCATACAGAGGTTACAATGAAGTTTACTGACATTACGTTCTTGAGTCGTGTTTGGTGTGATTCCATCTATTGTTCCGCTCACACACCCATACAGAGGTTACAATGAAGTTTACTGACATTACGTTCTTGAGTCGTGTTTGGTGTGATTCCATCTATTGTTCCGCTCACACACCCATACAGAGGTTACAATGAAGTTTACTGACATTACGTTCTTGAGTCGTGTTTGGTGTGATTCCATCTATTGTTCCGCTCACACACCCATACAGAGGTTACAATGAAGTTTACTGACATTACGTTCTTGAGTCGTGTTTGGTGTGATTCCATCTATTGTTCCGCTCACACACCCATACAGAGGTTACAATGAAGTTTACTGACATTACGTTCTTGAGTCGTGTTTGGTGTGATTCCATCTATTGTTCCGCTCACACACCCATACAGAGGTTACAATGAAGTTTACTGACATTACGTTCTTGAGTCGTGTTTGGTGTGATTCCATCTATTGTTCCGCTCACACACCCATACAGAGGTTACAATGAAGTTTACTGACATTACGTTCTTGAGTCGTGTTTGGTGTGATTCCATCTATTGTTCCGCTCACACAACCATACAGAGGTTACAATGAAGTTTACTGACATTACGTTCTTGAGTTGTGTATGGTGTGATTCCCATCTATTGTTCCGTTTACACACCCATACGGAAGTTACAATGAAGTTTACTGACATTACTTCTTGAGTTGTGTATGGTGTGATTCCATCCATTGTTTCGCTCACACACCCATACGGGGGTTACAATGAAGTTTACTGACATTACGTTCTTGACTTGTGCATGGTGTGATTCCATCCATTGTTCCGTTCACACACCATACGGAGGTTACAATGAAGTTTACTGACATTACGTTCTTGAGTCGTGTATGGTGTGATCCCCATCTATTGTTCCGTTCACACACCCATACGGAGGTTACAATGAGGTTTACTGACATGAGCTTTTCTGTGAAAACGATATCCCATTATTTGCCAGCCAGTAAAAAATGCTACTTTCGTGTTACTTTCAATTATTCGTGTTATGAATATTACTGTGTTATTTTTTTATGGGCAATTCTCCTACGGGACGTTTCAGTCTTGAAATGATTCGTCCTGATATGTGCCCCTCTTCCTGTTCCAAACAAAGGCCGAAGCGTCTCATTTTGGAATGGAATGTTACTACCTTAACTATTTTTTTTCATTTTGTGTCTAAAAAACATTGGTGTCATAACCTATGTTTTTGAGTCAAAAAATGAAAACTAATTGGCGATTTTTGAGAACAGCGCTGGTCTGTTTTGGCCGTTACGCTGGGAAAGGGTTAATAAATATTCTCGAGTAGTGATCTGTCTGCAATAGTTAATGATGATCGCAATAACTATTCAATAGCACTGTTTCCAGTTTGCTGATGGCTCTAAAAAACACTCCCAAATTCTCGCAACATTTTCAGTTTGTGAGAAACATTTGTGAAAAAACTAAAGTCAAATTCAGATCGCCAGTTCTCGGTTTCTTGAAAATGATACCAAAACTGCCAGGGACGATACTTTTCATATCCATGATTCCTTTTCCTCGCAATGAACAACTCCTTGATGTTCACATTTCCAATGTTCATAGTAATAGTGTGAAGCGTGACGAAATCATTCAACAAACTGGCTTGTGGATTATATTTTTCTCTTGGGCTGTGGGTGTTGATTTTTTTTTTCAAGTTATACATCTACATGTACATATATTCACGAAAACATGCAGATATACACAAGAGATGTGTAAAAGTTTCCACACCCTGAATTCGACGCATTCGGCAATTTCTAACTTCAATTCCAAACGCCCGTCGCTCTGTTCTAACTATTTAGACTGAGGGTGCTCTTAATAAACAACAATTGAATGTCTCAGCGACTGATATAATAGTTACATGTAAAATGTGACTATTTAACTGAACATTTTATGGTATGACTATTACAACTGACTGTGAGTGCGGTGGCACAGCGCTTACTGTATTGAATTTCAAACCGAGATTCACGGTTCGATTCCCGCCAGGTGTAACAGCATTATATCCTTGGGCAATGCACCTACTGTCGTTTCCTCCCAGCCTGTTGACTATTCCACGTATATCCTGTTGTGTTCGTTATTCACTTAAAACAAACTCAAATTAAAGAATAGGTGCATGAGCAAATTTTCACAACCTTATCAGTGGGTGTTCATTTCCCCTTGATTTCACTCAAAAGCACACTGTCTTTGTCATTTAACGCCTGCAGCCGACATGTTTGTTTACCAATGACGTAACAGATAGCGTACTCTATTTTAGTCTGCTGCGCATCCCACTGGGTATTCACGTAGAGGTCTGCTATCAGCTTCAGCCATTTTAAAATGGCGGATCAAACAGAGTGGAAGAAAGACGTTTTTCGATAGGGAGTAGAAATTGTGGTGTTGTGTGCGTAAAAATGCTCAGATCTTTCCCATTTATGTCCAAATCTTTTTTCATGTTTTGATCTCATATGTTTATTTCTAAACGCGACATAGCATCTCAGAATGGTGTATCGTAAAGTACTTCCCATACCCCTCATTTTGATACCATCCACACCACTATGCTGCAATAGTTACAGCTGATTTTATCTTTTCGACGCCCCCACCCCTGGATAGGCCTCACCCACGGGCGATGGACGTATGGGACTTCGCGTACAACGTGATACGGTTTGGCGAAAAGACACAATTTATCACTTTAACACAAAAAAGTTATAAGTATCGACATGATGAATGAAGAGAGAGATTGTGCGAACGACTTGGAACAAAAATGAGTACACGTCACCGCCAAATAACAGTATTCGATGCGTTTTATCGTCCGAGAGTCACGTCGGTTATTATTCATGTTTCGATCTCAAATATTTATTTCTGAGCGCGGCATAGCATCCCAAGATAGTCCGCCTTAAACTACGCCCGACACCCGTCATTGTAACACCGATTAGACCTCTGTGCCGTAAAAGTTACAGCTGATTTTATCTTTTCAAACCCCCCCCCCCCCCCCACAGGATTTTCAATTAAATGTTTATTCCCAAATTCCAGGTGTGGTATCACGGCCTCACATAATGGATCTGAAAATAAGATCCATGGCTGTTATGGTAATACCAACTGCAATACCAAAAAACAAAAAAAAAAAACACCAAAAAAGTCTCTCTCGCCCCACTCAACCCACTGCACACAGACCTGTAGAGTGGAAGTTTACAAAACGTGCTGCCATGTATTCTTCCAAGTTGAAAGAAAATATACGAAAGAAAGAACCAGGAATTAAAATTTTAAGTAGTATAATGTTTTTTTTCAAATTATTCAAATGCACATGAAAAGAACAGAAAGTAAACATTAATGTCAACCTGACGTTCACGGATCCGATAAGAATGAATGTAACAATTCACAAAAATATAAGTATGCATTTATGAAAAGGAAAAGCTAACTAGTATTTACGACAAAACCTATATCAGTAAAGTTATAAATGTGTCTAGGGGAGTGGATTGTCACTAAAACACTGGCAGAGTGGCATTCCACTACAGACTTTACGTTCATTTTTATCGAATCGGTGAATGCCAGGGTGATATTTTAATACTTGTTCTTCGCACAGTGGCGGCACCAGGATTTAAATTATGTGTGTGTTGGGGGGGGGGCTGTAGGGGTAAGACATGGGGGAGGGGGGGGGGGCAAAACCGAGATAGCAAAGGCATCTCCCAATGGCCGCAGGCCTTAGCTGGAGGAGGGTAAGGGAAGGGTGTTCCCCTCGCGTGTGTGGGGGTCTGGGGGATCTCCCCCATGAAAAATGTTCGTATTTGGACGCCACGGGATTTCTACAACACCCGATATGATGTGTATTGTTGTGTGTCGTTTGCGGGTGTGATATTGCGTGGGGAACCAAGGTCATAGTCCAGCGGCTAAGTCGAAAAATATTTCACTTTGTGGAGAAATTATGAAATTTGGCACACTTGTAGGGGACCCCTGTAGGATCGTTTTTCGATTAGGACCTAACTCTGAAACGTCTCCTGGTGGCCGCCATCTTGAATTTCAATATGGCCGCCATATTGGACATACTTTTGCCTATAACTTCGAAACTAAGGCAGATAGAAATGTGATTTCAGTGCCTTCCCCCACATTTTCGGGGTCAAGGAATCCAGTAAAATCATTAGTGTAAACTCCCGGTGTCGGCCATATTGGATTCCAAGATGGTCGCCGTATTAAATATAATTGCATATAACTTCGAAACTAAAGCAGATAGAAAAACACTTCCTGATGTTAAGCGCCAATTTTCAGGGTCAAGGAATACAGACATATCAATATTTAGATCATCCGGTACCCTCCATATTCTTCCAAGATGGACAAATAATGCACAAATGCCTAACATGAGGTGCAGCTCAGGCGGACAACTGGTAGAGGGTTATTTGGCCCCTCCACGGAGGGGTGTAATTGAGCCTTATATTATATAATAGAATCTACATAGAATCTAATCTAATTATAGAATAAATAGAATAAATATATAAATAAATATATATAAATATATAATCTGATCTTTTATACATATAGAATCTACTCTTACTGCTAACTACCTTGAGAACACAGCGCTTCTGCGAGTTCCACCTCTCGTTACCGCTCTCGAAGCAAAGACGGGAGGAAGAACTCGTAGAAACCCTCTGTGCTCAGGATGGTGCCACATTATGTTCATGAAAGTTCCGTTTTATGTTTTAGGTGCTGAAACTTACTAACTAACGATGTCCAACTCGTTCACGATTGTGCCTTCTTCGTCAACAGATGGTGCTTTCGAAGAAGCAGAAAAAACTGACTTCATCTGGGGTATATGTGTCCTTTGCCAAAGCCAAAAACAAGAACCCATTGTCGTGCCTGGGAGAGGAAAACGCTTTGCCAAAGGAATGGGATACAGTACATTGGCCCGAGAACTAAGTGACGCTCGAGATGCCGGCTTCAACCCACTCAAAATTGATTTGGTAGACTTGATGGTGGACCTGGTATTGAGCAAACACATCCCGCACATGAAGCTTGCTGGCATAAACTGTGTAAAAATGAATACTCTCAGCTGAAATTAGATAGGTGGAGAAAACGTACGGCTCCCAGTGACGATACACCTGAAGCCTCTCCTCGCAAAACTCGGAGAATAAGTACAGATTATAGTAAAGGATACATGTCTGTTCTGCGATGGTACGGACGGCGACCTTCATACTGCGTCAACATTCGCAACGGATCATACAGTGCGGCAATTTGCAATTAACCCTTTACCTAACATGAAAAGCAGACGACACTTGCAAAAAAAAATCTTGAATAACTAATTTTTTTCATTTTTTGTCTCAAAAACATAGGTTATGACCCCTCGTTGGAACGAGCTCGACGAGCTCGTTCCAACGAGGGGTCATAACCTATGTTTTTGAGACAAAAAATGAAAATATTTTGAAAATTAATTGGCGATTTTTGAGAATAGCGCTGGCCGGTTTTGAGCGTTACGTTGGGTAAAGGGTTAAACTGAAGGACACAAATTTGCTCAGACAAATGGTGGTGATCTGGTGGCTATAGAAGCAAAGTATCACAAACCCTGTATGACTAAACTTTTTCACGATGCAAGAGCTGTGCAGAAATGCCGCGAAGACATTCACATTTCATCATTTGATGGCATAGCATTGGCAGAACTTATAGCCCACATTGATGAAGCCAGTTGTTTGCAAGACACAGCTCCTGTCTTCCGTCTTTCTGACTTCGCTGAGACGTATCACCAACGTCTTGTTGATCTTGGGATGCCTTCTGAGACTCAAGTCAATCGAACACGTTTAAAGGAGAGACTCCTGTTGAACTGTCCACATCTGACGGCGACAAAGCATGGCCGTGAAATCCCCTTTGTAGTTGCCCGTGACATTGGAGATGCAGTTATTAGAGCCTGCAACACAGATTCGGATACAATGTGCCTGGCAAAAGCAGCAAGTATAGTTCGCAGACAAATTTTCGAAAACGATTACACGTTTAACGGAATATTAGGTCGTAAGGAACAGATGAAATCTGTGCCCAACGTGTTGCTTGCCTTTGTGAGTATGCTACTTGGAGGACCTAACATAAAAGACCAGATAGATCGAACAAAGCTCCAGCGAAATGCTGGATTAACAATTGTTCAGTTGCTCGTTTTCAACAGTGATAAACATTACTGTCTCAAAGGCCGTTTCCGACACAACAAATCACAGGAGACACCTCTGTCAGTTTTTCTTTGCCTGAAGCTACATTCAAAGACCAGGAAGCGTGAACTTGTGGATCGATTACATAGTCTGGGGCTCAGCATTTCGTATGGCCGCTTGCTAAGGATGTCGTCTGGTGTAGCAAACCGTCTTTGCACACAGTATGAAAGAGATGGTGTGGTCTGCCCACCACAGCTTTGGAAGGGTGTATTCACAACAGGTCAAGCTGACAATATAGATCATAATCCAAGCTCAGTTTCTGCAAAGGACTCTTTTCATGGGACTGCTCACTCTCTTTGTCAACATCCAGATGAAACTAATTCCACCAAATTCGCTCAGATACGTCAATATTTGATGACAAAAACACGTCCAACAGCTACCAGCAAAGTACACAAGTATACCTGCTGCACAGGCCCTTCCTAAGGCTGCGTATGTTCCTGTTTACTATGGACCTGTTAGGCAACCTACAGATGTAGCGCCAGATCTGAGGGAGGACCGTAAGCTAGAGTACATGTGGTTGGAGCACCAGATGACGATTTGTCAGGAGACGCAGCTGTGTATAACAGATAATGCGTCATGGGCTGCATACCATGCTTCCAGACAAGAGGATCTTGCAACTGCACAGACAAATGTGTCATTGCTACCATTTTTCCGTGAGAAGTCAACTTCTGTGGCTATGATCTCCCATATCATGAACAACAATGTCGCTGCAACTCAATTTCTCAACCCCGGACAGACGCCCGTCCTCACGATGGATCAGCCGTTATATGCCTTAGCAAAGCAGCTCCAATGGCGGTTTCCAAACTTATATGGGGAGGACAAGTATGTGTTAATGCTAGGGGGATTGCATACAGAGATGGCTGCCTTGAGGACCATCGGAGATATCCTTGACGGAAGTGGATGGACAGATGCTTTAACCCAGGCAGACATTGCGACTGCAGGTACCTGTGAAGGATTCCTTCGCGCATCTCATGTGACCAAAACCCGCAGGGCACATCAGGTTACTACCGCAGCTTTGTATCAGTTATAGCAGAAAGCCTACTTGCATTCCAAGGAAATGGAAAACTGTGACAGTGGTCAGATCGAAGCAGATGGATTCACAGAGTGGTGTGCTGAGATGTCTGAAATGTACCCACAGTTCCATTTTTGGCAAACAGTGCTGTATTTTGAACTAACTATCTTCCAGTTTGTGAGGTCCCTGCGAGTGTCCGATTTTGACCTGTACATTGCATCGCAAGCCGAGTTGGTACCATGGTTCTTCGCATTGGACCACCCAAACTATGCCCGCTGGTTACCGGCTCATGTGCGAGATATGTCATCCTTGCAAGAGAGATATCCAGATGTCTTTCGTGAGTTCAAACGCGGAGCATTCACTGCCAAGAAGGCAGGCCGACCTTTCTCTGCCATTTCATTGGACCAGGCACATGAACAGCTAAATGCACTGGTTAAGGGCGACGATGGAGCTGTTGGCCTGACTGAAAACCCCGGAGCACTTCGGAGATGGATGGTGGCAGGGCCTGAAATAGCAAGACTGATTGATGAGTTTGAGGACGGCTTCGACGAAGATGGGACTACCTCTGACGTCACCATTCCGGATCGCCACCATGAGCAGACAAAAAGTGTCCAGAAGAAATTCGTTCACGATGTACAATCACTGGTGATCACAATTGAAGAGATGGGAAATCCGTTCATGGAAGAGAGCATGGACCTGCTGAATCCAAATTCCAAAGCCATCATGCCAACTAAAGTTGTTAAAGCCATGGAGAATGCCTATTCGCTGGGGAAGGCAAAATACAACCAATTCATGGAAGAACGTTTCAAGTCCAATGCGAAATCAATTGGAGACACCATTCCCCGCGACAACCTGGCTATGTTTAGCAAGCCTGGTACGGAGAAGACCAAGGCAGCAGGGAGGCTGACTGAACTGAAAAATGACAGAGCTCTGTTTTCAAGGTTGTACATTGCAAGTCAAACTAGAGAAGGCGATGTTGATGAATTCTTCAGGCATGAGAGCCAGTATACCCCACCGTCACTGGCTACTGGAGGTCAAATGCGCCAGGGTGACAGGCATAACCTTTTGGACTGCCTCGAAGGAAATGAGACAAATAGCCATGGTACTTCCTTGGATGTTGATGGTAAAATCCTCGATGGACCTGCTGTAGTTCACTTTCTGATTCCTGGAACCTGTGGTACCTTTGAGGATTATGTCAGGGAGGTCTTCCTACCGTGTGTGGTGAAGGAACTAGACACTGTCAGTCGAATCGATATTGTATGGGATACCTACAAGTCAGACAGCTTGAAAAACGCAACGAGAGAGAAGAGGGGCTGTGGCACTCGGCGCCGACTTTCATCCACCACAAGAATTCCAGGCAACTGGCCAGGCTTTCTTCGAAACAATGAAAACAAACAGGAGTTGTTTCGATTTCTTGCACAAAAAATTGGGGACTATGAACCTGAAGGTGACAAGACAATCTACAGCACGGTGGATGATCAAGTTGTGTGCACATCCAGAGGCACCATAACTTCAGCACTTGTTCCTTGCTCCCATGAGGAAGCAGACTCGAGGATTTTCGTCCATGTTAAGGGCATGGCTCAGCAAGGACACGCGAAAGTAATGATCCGCACTGTTGATACTGACGTGGTGGTCATAGCAGTTGCCAAATTCTTGCTTTTTGGTCTGGAGGAGCTATGGGTTGCCTTGGTTCTGGTAAGAACTACCGACACATTGCAGTACACCAGATAGTCAGCAGCATCAGGGCAGAGAAGTCGCAAGCAGTGACATTGTTTCATGCATTTACAGGCTGCGACACGGTGTCATTATTTTCAAACCGTGGGAAGAGGTCTGCTTGGCAGGCATGGCAAGCATATCCTGAGGTTACAGACGCCTTCCACACACTGTATTCGAGCCCTCCTGATGTACCGAAGACAGTGATTGAGACTCTGGAGCGGTTTGTGGTCCTAATGTATGACCACACCAGTGAACTTCAAGGTGTAGATGTAGCAAGACGCTATCTCTTTTCCAAGAAGTCTAGGGAGATCGAAAACATTCCTCCAACAGCAGCAGCTCTATTAGAACAGACGAAGAGAGCCGCCAGTGCCTGGTCGCCAAGCCATTTGTTCCCTCACCTGGTGATAGGGGCTGAGTGAAGTGTGATGGACACTGGGGAATTGTATGGGCCACTCTTCCCGAGGCCGCCAAGGCTTGCTACGAGTTGCTCAGCTGCGAGTGCAAAAATACCTGCACGGGGAATTGCAAGTGTCACAGAGTAAACCTTCAGTGCACTTCCCTATGCGCTTGTGATGGACAGTGTTATGACAAATGAGTTAACTGCGAGGTCTAACACTAACAGTAGACTGCATTACATCCTAGGCATAGAGGGTGTCTATCTTGGATTCAAATATTGCAGCTACACGTATTCTTTACTTGAAAATGGGGGTTACTCATTCGCATTGCTTTTCTAACAGCCTAAGATTCAAAACTATAGGCAATTATGTTTAATACCGTGGCCATCTTGGAATTCAATATGGCCGACACCGGGTGTTCAAAATAATGTCTTTACTGGATTCCTTGACCCTGAAATTGGGGGTCAGACATTGCAATTGCATTTCTATCTGCCTTAGTATCTAAGGCGGGTAGAAATGCAATTCCAATGGCTGACCCTCATTTTCAGGCAATTATGTTTAATACCGCGGCCATCTTGAAATTCAATATGGCCGACACCGGGTGTTCAAAATAATGTCTTTACTGGATTCCTTGACCCTGAAATTGTGGGTCAGCCATTGGAATTGCATTTCTATCTGGCTTAGTATCAAAGGCAGAAAGAAATGCAATTCCAATGGCTGACCCCCATTGTCAGGCAATTATGTTTAATACCACGGCCATCTTGGAATTCAATATGGCCCACACCGGATTTTCAAAATAGTGTCTTTACTGGATTCCTTGATCCTGAAATTGGGGCCAGACATTGGAATTGCATTTCTATCTGTCTTAGCATCTAAGGCAGATAGAAAAGCAATTCCAAAGACTGGCCCCCATTTTCAGGCAATAATGTTTAACACGGCGGCCATCTTGGAATCCAAGATGGTCGACACCGGAAGTTCAAACTAATGATTTTACTGGATCCCTTGACCCCGAAAATGTGGGAGTAGCCACTGAAATTACATTTCTATCTGGCTTAGTTTCAAAGTTATGGACAAAAGGATGTCCAGTGTGGCGGCCATATTGAAATTCAAGATGGCGGCCACCAGGAAGCGTTTCAGAGTTGAATCCTAATCGAAAAATGATCCTACAGGGGTCCCATACAAGTGTGCCAAGTTTCATAATTTCTCCACAAAGTGAAATATTCTGCCATATTTTTGTCTTAGCCGCTGTGCAAATATGAAATAGGTGCTACCTAAAGTGCGAACGTAGTTATTTTGTAAATTCGAATAAAAAAATATACAGTGGGTGTCATTGGGTGTGTTTAATTCCGTACCCATTACCCAAACCATTAAGTAAATTTGTGCCCCCAAAATAATAATAGAATGGCAATATTCATCTCGATTTATTTGTCAGGGGTGTAATTTGAAAAAAATAGGTAATAAATTTAACATTAATAAGCAAAGCTGATCACAACATAGCATAAAGTAATGAATCCATAACCTTTAGAATTATTTATTTATTGCTGTTTAAGCCACGTACTTGTGCACAGTGGCTAATCGTGACCATGACAGTTTTACGGGGTCAAAATCGTTCAGCGCTGGAAAATAAAATCTAAACGCTCTTGCACTGACCTATAATGGGTCTCCTATTTCATGAGGTGACAAAATATAATTCAATTAAATTTATTTAATAAATATGCACATTTATTCATTTAGGTTTCATTTTGTACTATTATTCATTGCTCAAACCAACAACTATTTTTTTTTGTTTGCAATTTCACACACAACTCAGCCTGCACAGTGGGGAAAATAATGTTAAATGGGGAAGGGGAAGGGGGGGGGGGGGGGTGGCGTCGCGGTAACCGATTCTCGTCAGAAGTTAAGCAACGTCAAGCGCAGTTGGATGGGGTGACCATTTCAGCAACTGATTCGCGATCCCGCATTGTGTCCTTGGGCAAGGCACTTAACCCCGATTGCCTACATGGATGCATGATGACGCGGTGTACTAAGGCGTACTGCATGTCGATGGTGCGTATGTCTTCAACCAATCTAACCCTGCCTGTGCCGCGGTGCAGAGTTCAGAGTTACGATGCTGAAGAGCTGACAGCTGCTCGTCGTTGTTCGGTGGTTCTCTCCAGGTACTCCACCCCTAAAACTGTCACCGATATGATATGACCCGGGCTGTTAAAATGTCGTTAAGCCCCAATGAATAAATAAATAATGTTAAATAGTTGTGACTAATTCTTTCAAAAGGCCACTCTCAAAACTGGCCACCTTTCTTTCAGCTGGCTGGACTGTCCATGTGTACCAAAGTAGTGTGCTCACTGTATAGTTCAGCGATCCGAACGTAGTGGCTACCCCTCGCTGAAATAGCTCAATGTGCTGCTTGGAACGTGTAACACCCATTGCACGAGAAAGTTTGATAGCTTTGAGAAGCAGTGCTAATCCGAAAGAGGCTGCTGACTGGGACTGATGATAAATCTTTGAGTGAAAAAGACAACAGAAGAATGAAATGGTGATCAGTCGGGAAAGTACTTGATTCCTTCTCCTATATATATGTTCTAAATTACCACACCCGTAGTATTGATATATGTTTTTGTATTTTCTACTACATATAATTCTGATTTGATCCCCTATTTTTATTCATTTTCACCAGGCTGGACTGCAGTCTAATTCTCATGATGCACCATTTTGGACTAAATTCTTAACATCTTCTATAGCTGTAGATAGTTGGAGTTATTTTGGAATTTTGAGGTTATTTGTCCATGTATGGCACTTTGAAATATTATGAAGTCAGTTTGTAACTTCAGTATAATATTCCACCCTGTACTATTAGTCCTCACCATACTATTATATGGATGACAGTCACGGGATTATATACCCCCCCCCCCCCCCACCCCTTCATATTCCCAATAAAGTTCACACAAGAAACAGGAGAACATTGATGAATGGATGGAAATACATATAGAATTAGAATATGAGATACAGGTCGCTCTCACCAGTCACCACATTTATCAACAACCCTCCACCCCCCCCCTCGCCTACCACCACACTGCCAACACACACCAATTTCCTCTGTGACCCATCCATGCGACAAAAAGAAGAACTACAGTGTCATGCTAATAGAAATTCTCAACACCTTTATGGTGAGCAAAACCCCACTGAATCAGACCGAAAACTCTGTCCAGGTCAAAGGCTTATTTAAGAGACTTTACCAAGGAGGGAATTGGCGGAGCGTGGAGTTGGAGAAGAGATACAGCCTGGAGAGAGTAAATAACCATTAAATCACAAACCTTTACAACAATTGTTAACACTTTTGAGAACAGAACTCACAAAACAATAAAATTTCCAACACAAAGCCCTGGGGGTGCAAGAGGTCTATGAGCTGAACATTTACAAGTTCTTATACAGGACTTTTTTAAAAAAAAAGTATCCTGCAAAAAACTGAATAAATTCAGACTGTTGTGCTGTGATTTCACCCAGGGACTTAGTTGGGAGGATTTAGACGAAGCCATAAGAAAATAATCCAGCCTCAAAACAGCCCTGGATTTCCTACTTCCGACATCAAATACAATTTGGCAAAAGTTCTATTGCCCACCATAACATTCTTTTCAAATAAATTGTTATGGTCCTGCAAACTTACAATTTTACACCCCCCCCCCCCCCACAACAGCACAACCAATATTTTCTAACTGGTCCACCATCCACCCAAAGGATTTCTAGCAGTGCCCTTAGAAAGGAAAGTACAATTAACAATTTGATGGAATGCTACGTGCATGCTATTACCCCTTTTTTCGTGGTCTTGGGAGCATGAATTTCTGATTGGATCTTTTCTTTTTGTGTTTGAACATTTCCTAATGATGGTGAATTCTCGGCAGCAAGAAAAGATTGTTTTCCCAATTTTTTAGCTAAGATTTCCGACTTTTTATCGCTTTCAATTTTCATATTTTCATAACTCGGCAATCTGTGATGGGATCATGTGGGTGGGGACATCAATTAAAAAACCCACACACTGTCTCCATATCACTTCTTGTATTTTCAAGTACATGTAGTTTAAGCAGGTTGAAAATTTTCTGAAAAGTGGGGGCGGGGGGGGGGGGGGCGCAACAAATACAATCACCTATTCAATCTCAACACCTCAGGTTTCAAGTAGGCTATGGGGGGGGGGGGGGGGGGGGGGGCATCAATCACCCCATCGACCTCAAATCTGTGGTTGTATTTTCTTTCCATCACAAGTTTTCTTGATACCGACTGATTGTTGCAGTGGCAGCGCAAGGATTTCAATTTTTTTTTTTTGGGGGGGGGGGGGAGGCTTAAGTAAGATATGGGGGAGGGGTGCAATGAGGAGATGCCAAGCCTTATAGCTGGAGGAGGGGTATGGGGGTGGTCTCCCCATGAAAAATTTCCATAATTGGAGTCCCCAGGAGCGATATCTGAGCATTTCTACAACACCACATACGGTGTGTATTGTTGTGTGTGGTTTGCGGTGTAATATTGGATGGGAAAACCACGGTCAGATAGAAATTTGAAATCTGATTGGTACGAGGGAAAAGTGTGTGTGTTTCAGCTATCCCTCCTCCTGTGCCAGGCTGTGGCGCCGCCACTGGGTTGTTAAACGTCATGTAAAAAAGTTTTGGACCAGATAGAAAATGAATTCAGTATCAGTGAGTGTAAGTAAAATTATCAAATTATAGAATAATAACAATTAATTACTTTTATTCCGACGCTTTAATTTGTAGTCCCATTTAGCTGGTCGCCTGATTTTGGCTGAAATTGCAAATGCATTTGCAGACTGACAGACCGAGTGTAACTTGGATCGGACTCGGTCACTGATCAAAAACGACACCTTCTGGTCTCCATTAATAATGCCTTATTTTCCGAAGGAATCAATCATGAACTATTTACTGAATGATTTTGTATTCAAAAACAAAAATGTATCAACACTTCGTGTGATTTGATAATTTTCTCTTGCAATCACAACCTGAAGACGGAAAACCGTCTTTCCTCGCCAAAATTGGTATACAACGTTACAAGAATCTTTGCGTGACGCAAAAGTGGGTCAATCCGAAAGTAGCAATACTTTTCTGTGGAGTTTTCATTGGATTGGAGGTGCTTGGGTGTTACACTGCATCACTTCAAAATTCAAAAATGGAAAGATCGTGTTCGAAATATCTATACCGGGTACCGGTACCGCACTTTTTGATAAATATTGAAGTGGAAAAATCGTTCCAAAAACTTTATTGGGTCAGAAAAATGGGGAAAAATTGACGAGCCGAAATGTACAGCATCCAACAATGAAGAGCAAAGTCTCATGAGTCCCATTGTGCGCCTCTTTTAATTGTATATTACGTGTCTCAGGCTTCCAGCGGAAATCGTCATAAGCACGAGGGGTAAACCCGTTGTTTACAAAAAAGCGGGCCAGAAATAAGAAATGGGAGAAAACATCGACTCATCGTTTTTAAACGTCTCGCGAAAGGAAAATACTTAAAATCATAGAATTTCTTGCAGACACACTTGTTCTTAGATATTTTATTAACAAGCGTGCCACTTTGTGGCCTTCAACAATTTTGATTTATTTTTTTTACAAGGAATTGAAGTTTAAAAATTGAACGACAAAATTAATGTAGCGCAGGGTGCGTTTCTTTTGTGGTTTCGATTTTTGACGGAACCGAGAACCAGGTGACGCTTTTCCTGCACGCTCACCTGTTCCTTTTTTTCAGAAATCTAATTCAATTTCTACCAATGAAAACAACACAATTTGATCAACTTCGACTACAATTTTTTGTCCATGGAGTTTACTTCCGGACACAGATTTTTGGATTGCTCAGCCTATACATTTCTCTGAAATATTCTTCAAATTTTCTCATATTTTCACACATACACACACGTTACCATTATGCTCTCTTCGTTCGCGGAGTTCGGCCGCTCACTACCTTCGCTACCAGATAGCATTTTAAAGTTTGATTTGGGGGGGGGGGGGGGGGGGGGGCGAAGGAAAAGTGTTCCCCCCTCCCGGCGCAGCCACTGTCTTCACATGTATATCTGAATAAGTTGAAAAAAATATTATATTACTGAACATTTGAATTCCTAGTTCTTTTTTTATATATTTTCTTGGAAGATAAAATGGCAACACGTTCTGTAAACTTCTACTCTACGGGTGTGGTGGCAATGCATGGGTTGTATGGGAGCGGGGGGGGGGGGGGTTCAGAAAATTGCCAGCAGCATTTAGAACAAGTGTAACCAAAGGGTGCAGTTGGAATCACTATAATAGCCATGGAATTTATTTTCAGATGTATCATGTGAGGACGTGATATCACACCTGGAATTTGGAAATAAACATTTGAAAATCCTGTTACCTGTACATGGGAACTGGACAGGGATTTTCATTCATCATTGTCCATACTTATAACTTGTGTACTTTAAAGTGAGAAATTGTGCCCTTTCGCCATACCATATCGAAGTCGCGTACGTCCATCGCCCGTGGGTGAGACCTACGGGGTGTGTGTGTGGGGGGGGGGGGGGGGGGTAGAAAATATAAAATCAGCTGTAACTTTTGAACTGATTACAGCACAGTAGTGTGGTTGGTGTCAAAATGACGAGCACCGGGCGTAATTTAAGATACACAATACTGAGATGTTATACCGCGCTTAGAAATAAACATTTGTGATCAAAACATGAATAATCGACGCGACATCTCGAGCATTAAAACGCATCGAATGCTGTTGTTTGGCGGTGACATGCACTCATTTTTGTTCAAGTCGATAACACAGTCTCTCGAAAAAAGATTGTGACAAAAATGGGAAAGATCTGGGCATTATAACGTACACAACAGCACAATTAATTTCTACTTCCTATCGAAAAACGTCTTTCTTCTACTCTGTTTGATCCGCCATTTTTAAAATGGCTGAAGCTGATAGCAGACCTCTAGGTGAATACCTTGTGGGCTGTGCAGGAGACTAACTCTATTTTCACCTGAAGGTTTCAAGGTTGTTGCGAGGAGTTGTGTTCTGTTGGATTTGGATACAAATCAAAAATAAAACCTGAACCGTTCGAGACATCAGTATGTTTGTTACGAAATTCGGACCCATCTAAAACTTACGTCCACAAAGTGATGACCGTTTCAGTAAAATAAATAAAATACGACGGAAAATAACTGTAGATGCTTTCTAAATAAAAAATTGAAGTTCATACTGATAAATTTTGTAACTTCTTTAAAAACATTGTGCACGAAAGCAGAGCTGCGAATGATTTAGGATTTATGCCTAAAATTCCTTTCCGAAGAAAATTCTTTTGCAAGGCCGAAGTTTATTTTCGGTTGGGGTGGGGATAACCGGATCATAACCCCCATATATTTCATCAGACCAAAGTAAAGGTTTCTGACTGAACAACCAAATGATGTAGGGTCTACCGTTTTTGCATCCAACACTTTAACCAAATTTACGAACAAGGGGCCTAAAACAAAATTCCCCTCGAGCCAAGAGCAAAAACATCTCCCACAAAACTATGAGTAGACTTTGGGTGATGCCCCCCCACCCCAACCACCATCTGAAATCCACTCCGGTACTATCCTGTCATTGAACTGGGTAGAATAAAATAATAATTCAAACGAATCACATTGAAATCAAGTCAGGGGAAATGGGCAAACTATTTTGGGTTTATCGCATATAATTTATGTCTTGCAAGGAAACAGATTTAAGAGTCTGGGGGTTGGATAGCTGGTGACACATTGAAATCAAGTCAGGGGAAATGGGCAAACTATTTTGGGTTTATCGCATATAATTTATGTCTTGCAAGGAAACAGATTTAAGAGTCTGGGGTTGGATAGCTGGTGACACATTGAAATCAAGTCAGGGGAAATGGGCAAACTATTTTGGGTTTATCGCATATAATTTATGTCTTGCAAGGAAACAGATTTAAGAGTCTGGGGTTGGATAGCTGGTGACACACTGAAATCAAGTTAGGGGAAATGGGCAAACTATTTTGGGTTTATCGCATATAATTTATGTCTTGCAAGGAAACAGATTTAAGAGTCTGGGGTTGGATAGCTGGGTGACACATTGAAATCAAGTTAGGGGAAATGGGCAAACTATTTTGGGTTTATCGCATATAATTTATGTCTTGCAAGGAAACAGATTCAAGAGTCTGGGGTTGGATAGCTGGTGACAGGTCCTCGATAAGGCACCTCTAACTGTCTACACGATGCTCACAATATTCACGAAAAAATGCTCTCTACTCTTTCATGTGCCATATAGACACAAATTCCAAATTTTCCCTGTCAGTGAATCTGTAGCCCATATTCTTTGAAATTTGGGCGGAGCATACGTATAACTTGAACTTAGTTTTAAAAGATTAATCTTGCTATTCATGGCGTGTTATGTTTTGACCAACATCACCCCCCCCCCCCCACCTTTCCCCCTGTTCGAACCAGTTCAATAACAAAGCTCGTCAAAGTATGTTGTGTCTGTGTTTTACATATGTTTGGGGTCGTCAGAGTTTAATACCATTCAAATCATTGTCACAAACACAATAGGCCCCCAGTTACGTGCCCTGACACTTTTCAATGCTGCTTTATGGAAGCATTTCATATACTTGTATTTCTTTCAAACGGACACGCCATTTTGATTTTTGGGGAATAAAAATTAATTATAGATTCTTTAACGAAAATTATTAATGTATTATATTAAATGAACATACATCATTTAATTTCTTTAAAAATTATTCAATTATTTAACGAAAATTATTAATATATAATATACTACTCAACGTTTGCTAAGCACCAAGTATTTGACACAGCATTGTGAAATTTGCTGGTGACATATTTGCGATATTTTTGGTGGATATGATTGAGGAATGTATTGAAATGGTACCCGGTGTTTACATAAGCTCTCTTGACAGACAGGCGTTTCGTGACAGTTATGGAAAGCATGTATCCCTTGATTTTCATGATGTTTTCCTGTACTGTCTACATGCACATGGCATGTGTATAGGGTATTCAGTCTTCATTTCAACACAAACCCTTGTGATTTCCGAGAATCGATTCGCACAAAGACTCGCGCAATAAAACCAGCGAGAATCAATATAGATTCTCGCTGCACCTCTGCTGGGATTCGTTTGAATAGAATTGAGTCAATTTAACCCTTTATCTAACACAGCGGAAACAAATTAACCAACAGAAGGCTAACATGGCCTGAAGTATCCTGACACTTTGTCAATAAAATTGCACAAATATGGCTGTCATTGGAACCGGCTCATTGAGCCGGTTCCAACGACAGCCATATTTGTAAGATTTTATTGGTAAATATTGTTCATTTAATTATTTTATCATTTATTTATTATTTATCGTTTAAAAATTATCAAATTTAGTTTTAAAAATTAGAAAGGTGTGTTGGGTAAAAGGTTAACATGTGTTATCAGTACACAACAGTGGTTGAACCATGGTGGCGACATGGGATCCTGGGACACTCATAGTAGGTATGGATTCTCGCAACCATTTTCACGAGAATCCAAATGGATTCTCATAAATTTAGACGAAATATAAGCCCTGTGATTTAATGATTGAATATGGCAAATGCAAATGTAAGAAGACATTTGTCTGAAGCAGAAATGTGGCGGGTTGTAGGGATGGTGGAGCAAGGGGCTACCCATCGTCAATTGGTGAAGCCCTTGGTGTGCACCATACGGTGATTACCAGAGCCTGGGCAAGATTTCAGCAGTATGACACACCAGTCAGATGGCATATTGGTGGCAGAGACAGGGCAACATCTGCAGCTGAAGATCGGTTTTTGATCATTCAGGTCCGTGGGAACCGCTTTGACACAGCAACCCAGCTTCGCAGTGCATGACCTTCAGAATGCATCCGGGGTAAATGTTTCGACGCAGATTATCCAGGCAAGGTTGCACGAAGGTGGTCTCCCATCGAGAAGTCCATGTCTGCGCATTCCGCTGTCCCAGAACCACCACCAGGCACGATATGCATGGGCCATGGACCACGTTGGATGGACACAGATAGGCGTTCTAGGATATGGAGAATACCAAGAGAGCGATTCCATGCAGCCAATATTGCTGAGCATGACTGCTATGTTGGAGGGTCAAACATGGTCTGGGGCGGCATCTGCTGGGATGGACGTACAAAGAGTCCACGGCAAATCAGCGGCCAACCAAGCTGTTAGTGATATTATATCGACCTCGTATGTGGTGTCAAAGCCTCATCCATCTATAAGGTTCGACCCCCTAATGCCATAATACCATGGATAAACAGGCCTAACATTTCACGTAATTACTCCAACTAATTCCTGAGAATCATGTTACATTGTTTTATTCTAGATGATTGTGTTTTATTCCAGATGATTGCTTCCAGTCGAGATTGTTAGAACACATTCAGTCAGGCACTTCTACGAAAGAGATCAACTTTTCGTTCAGTTACAAGGCCCGAAAGCTAGGCTGGGTGCTCTAGAATCCCTACCAGAGGATCAGATTTTAAAAACTTTTTCCGGGGTGGGTTGATCCTTTGAACCACACAGTAGGAGGTGACACGCTCACCAACACCCACCCCACCTCAGGACAACGCACCTATCTAATGCCGGTGGCACCATTTTTCGGGTACAATCTTACAGCCCCCACCCCCTATAAAAAAGTGACCCATTGACCTACGCCTTTGTTGGGTATAATCAGAGAATTAGAAATATGATTAATATTATATAAATTCTCTGATCAACTTTGCCCAGTGATTTCTACCTCAGATTTATCAGGATCTTGCTAAGGGGGAGGGGGGGGGGGGGGGGTCGTGACGTATTCGTGCCCCCCCCCCCACACACTTTTCCAATAAACTTTTTAGTAGATTTGATACTTTGACTTGTTGTGTCGGTTATAGCGAAAACAGCAAAAAGTGAGCGAAAACGGCAACAATGGCGGCACCAATATTGAATTCATTTAATTCTGCCTTTTTCTGTGCTTTGTCTTGAAACTGAGTATTTAAGCTTGAGGATGCATTTTAGGTTCTTTTGAATGTGAGCAGTTAACATGGGAGCAAATCCCCCTCCCCCCTCCCCCACACACACTCTCTCTTAAATGGATTTCTTGTTGTTTAGCACCGACTTCTAGCCCAAATTCAAAGACGTGTCAAAGCAAAAAATTAAACACGGTCTTTAAGGCCATGTTTGAAAAAAAAACTTGTAAAAAATGGAGACAGAATCAAAACAACGATGTGAAGAAAATTACATATTTGATCAAGTACCATAGTCTTGTTATTCTTTTGGTTGGATCTCGTTTTCTCCAGACGCATTTGGTGCCGTTTTGCCAGTTTGGTGCCGTTTTCGCCGACGGGAGTTGGTGTTGATTTCGCCAACGATAGTTGGTACCCTTTTCGCCCGTACCCATGCCACACAAACACAGCCATATATGGAGGTCTGCATGACTGTTGCACCCGATTAGGGCTGCGACAGACATGAATATTCAAATCTTACGTGTTCTCAAATGGACCGTCCTAGTTACGTCACTTGTTCGTTGTAGCAAAATGGATGCTCTTCTAAATATACCCACAAATTCCCAGAGAGAATTAAAAAATCCGTTCATTTAATTTTTGAGTAAGCTACAATCGCAAAAACGTAACGACGGTGAAGTGAAATATATTTCAAGTAATCGGGTCTGAAAACTGAAAGATACTTTCTTGATTTTGTTTGATCCCCACGTTTGTTTATCCGTGGGGGGGGGGGGGGGGGGGGTGGTGGATTCGGGACAGACAGTAATTCAGATTGCCCACGTGGGGGCACGGTGGCGTTGTATACCGAGGCGTACTTTATGTCGATGATGCACTTGTCTTCATCCAATGCTGACCCTGTTTATGTGGAGATAGTTGGGGAATCTGACAGTTGCTCGCCGTGCGGGCGTTGCTCGGTGGTTCTCTCTGGGTACTCCAGCTTCCTCAACCCGTAAACTATCCGACACGAGGTGACCCTGGCTGTCGAAGGTGTCGTTAAACTCCAGTAAATGAATAAATAAATTACAACTGTCGGCCTGCATAGTCGAAAATTAGAGAAAACCACAGCGGCGTTGTGACAGATCGATTTTTCGGTTACATTTTAAAAACTGAAAGCAGAACGTTTGTCAGTTATGCTGTTCATCACTTGGATATGTTCCCAATTACGATATGTAATTACTGGTGTGGTCAACCACATCAAAATGTGCCCATTAGATCATGTGACAACTGGAGGAGGTGGCCGCGAGTACATGAAGGCACTAGGGTGGAATCCGCATCTTAGCTAAGGTTTTCCAGGAATTTCTGATGATGTGAACGGGTGGACATAGAGGCCAGAAATTATTTTTCTCTTGGTCTAAATTTTGTTTGTATATTTTTATCTAAAAGGTCTATATTGTGATAAAACAAATCTGTTTCAAGTGTGTTGGATCTGACTGAGAGATGTAAGAGCCTAAAGCGAAAGAAATTCGTCAAATTAAAGCTCAAACAGCACTGCAAAAAACCCAGTTTTCACCAAACTTTCGGTCTGAAGAAGACCTTCTTCTGGGTACAGACACAGGAGAAATACACACAGACGACGAAAGAAATGAAATGTGGCGATAAAAGTTCTCGTAAGGCCAAATTCTGAATGAACGGATGTGTAATACAAACCGGAAAGAAAAGAAACCGGGGTACAAGTAGAAAGGAAAAGGTGAAAAGGAATAATAAAAAAAAAACTGTTAGGCCTAAAAAAATAAAAAATCTGTTTCTCAGGCCCTCCCGCATGGTCCTTTTGGCTGCCGCATGCTCTCATTTTATAACCAATTTAAACTCAAAAAAATAAAAATTAAATGGTTTATGTCTGATATTTTACCCAAGTTAAACAAATTGATGACTTTGTCCCTTGAGTGCAAGAAGGCTTTGCAATGCTTTAGCATTGCAAAGCCTTCTTGCACTCAAGGGATGAAATACACCACCACCCATGCTATTCTGTAGATTATGAGGCCTAAAACTTGAACCAAGAACATGAACTTTTGATGGCAAAAAAGTAATTACTGAAATAAAAAATAAAATAAAAAACCGCTCGCACGCATGCAATTTCACAAATAATGGCCCGAGAAACAGAAGATCTACTTTGTGTGGGCAGGAGCTATTTACCACCCGGGTGGCAAATAACTATTTCTCATTATTTAAGCTATTTACCACCCGGGTGGCAAATAACTGTTTCTCATTATTTAAGCTATCTACCGCCGGGGTGGCAAACAGCTATTTCTCATTGTTTAAGCTATTTACCATCCGGATGGCCAATAACTATTTCTCATCATTTAAGCTATTTGCCACCTGGGTGGCAAATAACTATTTCTCATTATTTAAACTTTTTACCACCCCAGATGCAAATATCTATATCTCATTATTTAAACTATTTACCACCCTGGTGGCAAATACCCATTTCTCATTATTTAACCTATTTGGCACCTGGGTGGCAAATAACTATTTCTCATTATTTAAGCTAATTACCACCACGATGGCAAATAGTGATTTCAATCAGACGGGGGTGGCAAATAACAATAATGAACACAATAACAATAGTAATAGAAAGGGGTGGTAAACTATGATAAAATCAAAAGGGGTTAGCAAATGTACCTAAAAATGAAAAGAAGATAGCAAAGTGACAATAATCAAAACAGATAGCAAATATTAAAAGCAATCAATGAGGACAAATAAAAAATAAGTGTAGTAATAAAAGGGGTGGCAAGTCAAAAGGGGATAACAAATGCTATTAATAATGAAAAAGGGGTGGCAATAATCAAAATGGGTGTCAAATGATGGAAACAATCAAAAGGAGATGACAAGTTAATCAAAGGCAGATTGCAGATAATGATAACAAAGAAAGGGGGGAGGGAATGGTAAATAATGATACTACTGAAAAGGGGGTGGCAAATAGTAATAATCAAAGGGGGTGTCAAATAATGGTAATAATCAAAAGGAGATGACAAACAAAGATTAAATTCAGAGGGAGTGGCAAATAATGATAGCAATGGAAAGAGAGTGGCAAATAAAGATACTATGGAAAAGGGGCACAAAATAACTATAATAATCAAAAGGGGTGTCAAATAATGGTAATAATCAAAAGGAGATGAGAAATAAAGAATATATTCAAAGGGAGACGGCGAATAATGACAACAATGAAATGGGGGGTGACAAATAAAGATAATACTGAAAAAGGGGGTGGCAAAAAACAATTATAAAAAAGTGGTGCCAAATAATGGTAATACTCAAACGGAGACGACGAAAACAAAATATAGTCAAAGAGGGGTGGGTGGCAAATAATGATAACAACAGAAAGGGGGCGGAAAACAAAGATAATACTGAAAATGGGGTGGCAAATAACTCTAATAAACAAAAAGTGTACCAGATTATGGAAACAATCAAAACGAGGTGGCAAATAAAGATTATAGACAAAGGGGGTTGCAAATAATGCTAACAATCAAATGGGGGTGGCAAATAAACATAATACTGAAAAAGGGGGTGGCAAAAAATAATAATAAAAAAGGTGTTGCCAAATAATGGTAATAATCAAAAGGAGTTGACAAATAAGGATTATAGTCAAGGGGGATGGCAAATAATGATAAAAAAGAAAAGGGGCAGGCAAGATAATGTAATACTGAAAAGGGGGTGGCAAATAACTATAATAATCAAAATGGCAGCCATTATAGTCAAAGGGGATGGCAAATAAAAATAACAATTAAAAGGAGGTGGCAAATAAGATAATACTCAAAAAGGGGCTGTCAAATAAGATAATACTCAAAAAGGGGTGGCAAATAAGTACAATAATCAAAAGTGATGCCAAATAATGGTAATAATCAAAGGGAGATGACAAATAAAGATTATAGTCAAAGGGGGGTGGCAAATAATGATAACAATTAAATGGGGGTGGCAAGTAAACACAATACTGAAAAAGGGGAAATAACTATAATAATCAGAATGGGTGCCAAATAATGGTAATAATCAAACGATGAGAAATAACGATTATAGTCAAAGGGGGATGGCAAATAATGAAAACAATTAAAAGCGGGTGGTAAGAAAAGGTAATACTGAAAGGGGATGGCAAATAACTCTATTAATCAGAATGGGTGCCAAACAAATGTAATAATCAAAAGATGACAAATAAAGATGGCAAACAGAGGGGGATGGCAAATAATGAAAACAATGAAAAGGGGATGGCAAATAAAGATAATTCTGAAAAGGGGTGGCAAAAAACAATACTAAATAAAAGTGGTGCAAATAATGTTACTAATCAAAAGGAGATGATGAAAAGAGACTTTTGTTAAAGGGGGGTGGCAAATAATGATAACAATTAAATGGGATGGCAAGTAAACACAACACTGAAAAAGGGGTGGGAAATAACTATAATAATCAGAATGGGTGCCAAATAATGGTAATAATCAAACGATGAGAAATAACAATTATAGTCAAAGGGGGACGGCAAATAATGAACACAATTAAAAGCGGGTGGTAAGAAAAGGTAATACTGAAAAGGGATGGCAAATAACTCTATTAATCAGAATGGGTGCCAAACAAATATAATAATCAAAAGATGACAAATAAAGATGGCAAACAAAGGGGGATGGCAAATAATGAAAACAATGAAAAGGGGATGGCAAATAAAGATAATTCTGAAAAGGGGTGTCAAAAAACAATACTAATCAAAAGTAGTGCCAAATAATGGTAATAATCAATAGGAGATGATGAAAAGAGATTTTTGTCAAAGTGGGATGGCAAATAATGATAGCAGTGAAATGGGGGTGGCGAATAAACATAATACTGAGAAGGGGGTGACAAATAACAATAAAAAACAAACATGCTGCCAAATAATGGAAATAATCAAATGGAGATGAGAAATAAAGATTATAGTCAAAGGGGTGGCAAATGATGATAGCAATGAAAAGGGAGTGGCAGGTAAACATATCACTGAAAAGGGGTGACAAATAACAATAATAAACAAAAGTGGTGCCAAATAATGGTAATAATGAAAAGGTGATGACAAATAAAGATTATAGTCAATGGGGGTGGGTGGCAAATAATGATAACAATGAAAAGGGGCTGGCAAGATAAGGTAATACTGAAAAGGGGGTGGCAAATAACTATAATAATCAAAGTGGGAGCCATTATAGTCAAAGGGGATGGCAAATAAGAATATCAGTTAAAAGGGGATGGAAAATAAGATAATACTCAAAAGGGTGTGGGAAATAAGATAATACTGAAAAGGGGGTGGCAAATAAGTACAATAATCAAAAGAGGGGCCAAATAATGGTAATAATCAAAAGGAGATGACAAATAATGATTATAGTCAAGGAGGGTGGCAAATAATGATAACAATTATAAGGGGTGGCAAGTAAAGACAATACGGAAAAAGGGGTGGGAAATAACTATAATAATCAGAATGGGTGCCAAATAATGGTAATAATCAAAAGAAGACAAATAAAGAGTATAGTCAAAGGGCAGGGGGGGGGGATAATGATAACAATGAAAAGGGGATAACAAATAGAGATAATTCTGAAAAGTGGTGGTAAATAACAATACTAAACAAAAGTGGTGCCAAATAATGGTAATGATCAAAAGGGGATGATGAAAAGAAATTTTTGTCAAAGGGTGATGATGGCAAATAATGATAGCAATGAAAAGGGGGTGGCAAATAAACATAATACTGAAAAGGGGGGTGACAAATAACATTAATAAACAAAAGTTGTGCCAAATAATTGCATTAATCAGAAGGAGATGACAAACGAAGATTATAGTCAAAGGGGGATGGCAAATAATGATATCAATGAAAAGGGGGCTGCATGATAAGGTAATACTAAAAAGGGGTGTCAAGTAACTATAATAATCAAATTGGTAGCCATTATAGTCAAAAGGGATGGCAAATAAGAATAACAATTAAAAGAGGGTGGCAAATAAGATAATACTGAAAAGGGTGTGGCAAATAAGATAATACTGAAAAGGGGGTGGCAAATAAGTATAATAATCAAAAGTGATGCCAAATAATGGTAATAATCAAAAGGAGATGATGAAAAGAAATTTTTGTCAAAGGGGGATGACAAGTAATGGTAGCAATGAAAAGGGGGTGGCAAATAAACATAATACTGAATAGGGGGGATGACAAATAACAATAATAAACAAACGTGGTGTCAAATAATAGCAGAAATCAAAAGGAGATTACAAATAAAGATTATAGTCAAAGAGGGTTGGCAAAAAATTTTAGCAATGAAAAGGGGGTGGCAAATAAACATAATACTGAACAGGGGGTGACAAATAACAATAACAAACAAAAGTGGTGCCAAATAACGGTAATAATCAAAATGAGATGACAAATAAGGATTATAGTCAAAGGGGGATGGCAATTAATGATAACAATGGAAAGGGCAGGCAAGATAAGGTAATACTGAAAAGGGGGTGGCAAATAACTATAATAATCAAAACGGCATCATTATAGTGAAAGGGGGGTGGCAAATAAGAATAACAATTAAAAGGGGGTGAAAAATCAGATAATACTCAAAAGGGGGTGGCAAAGAAGATAATACTCGAAAGGGGGTGGCAAATAAGTATAATAATCAAAAGTGATGCCAAATAATGGTAATAATCAAAGGGGGATGACATATAACGATTATAGTGAAAGGGTGGTGGCAAATAATGATAACAATTAAATGGGGTGCCAGGTAAACACAATACTGAAGAAGGGGTGGGAAATAACTATAATAATCAGAATGGGTGCCAAATAATGGTAATAATCAAAAGATGAGAAATAAAGATTATAGTCAAAGGGAGATGGCAAATAATGAAAACAATTAAAAGCAGGTGGCAAGAAAAGGTAATACTGAAAGGGGGTGGCAAATAACTCTATTAATCAGAATAGGTGCCAAACAAATGTAGTAATCAAAAGATGACAAATAAAGATGGCAAACAGAGGGGGATGGCAAATAATGAAAACAATGAAAAGCGGATGGCAAATAAAGATAATGCTGAAAAGGGGTGGCAAATAACAATACTAAACGAAAGTGGTGCCACATAATGGTACTAATCAAAAGGAGATGATGAAAAGAGATTTTTGTCAAAGGGGGGCAGCAAATAATGATAGGAAAGGGGGTGGCAAATAAACATGACACTGAAAAGGAGGTGACAAATAACAAACATAAACAAAAGTGGTTCCAAATAATGGCAATAATCAAAAGGAGATGACAAATAAAGATTATAGTCAAGAAGGAATGCAAATAATGATAGCAATGAAAAGGGGGTGGCAAGATAAGGTAATGCTGAAAAGGGGGGTGGCAAATAACTATGATAATCAAAATGGGGACCATTATAATCAAAGGGGATGGCAAATAAGAATAACAATTAAAAGGGGGTGGCAAATAAGATAATACTGAAAAGGGGGTGGCAAATTAGATAATACTGAAAGGGGTGGCAAATAAGTATAATAATCAAAAGCGGTGCCAAATAATGGTAATAATCAAAAGGAGATGATGAAAATAGACTTTTGTCAAAGGGGGATGGCAAATAATGATAGCAATGAAAAGGGGGTGGCAAATAAACTTAATACTGAGAAGGGGTGACAAATAATGGCAATAATCAAAAGAAGATGACAAATAAAGATTATAGTCAAAGGGGGTGGCAAATGATGGTAGCAATGAAAAGGGAGTGGCAGGTAAACATATTAATGAGAAGGTGGTGACAAATAACAATAATAAACAAAAGTGCTGCCAAATAATGGTAATAATGAAAAGGAGATGACAAATAAAGATTATAGTCAAAGGGGGTGGGGGTGGCAAATAATGATAACAATGAAAAGGGGCTGGCAAAGTAAGGTAATACTGAAAAAAATGTGGCAAATAACTATAATAATCAAAGTGGGAGCCATTATAGTCAAAGGGGATGGCAAATAAGAATATCAGTTAAAAGGGGGTGGAAAATAAGATAATACTCAAAAGGGTGTGGAAAATAAGATAATACTGAAAAGGGGGTGGAATTAAGTATAATAATCAAAAGTGGGGCCAAATAATGGTAATAATCAAAAGGAGATGACAAATAATGATTATAGTCATGGGGGTGGCAAATAATGATAACAATTATAAGTAGTGGCAAGTGAAGACAATACTGAAAAACTGGTGTGAAATAACTATAATAATCAGAATGGGTGGCAAATAATGGTAATAATCAAAAGAAGACGAATAAAGATTATAGTCAAAGAGAGTGTCAAATAATGATAACAATGAAAGATGGATGGCAAATAAAGATAATTCTGAAAAGGGGCGGCAAATGACAATACTAAACAAAAGTGGTGCCAAATAATGGTAATAATCAGAAGGAAATGATGAAAAGAGATTTTTGTCAAAGGGGGATGGCAAATAATGATAGCAATGAAAAGGGGGTGGTAAATAAACATAATATGGAAAAGGGGGTGACAAATAACAATAATAAACAAAAGTGGTGCCAAATGATGGAAATAATCACAAGAAGATGACAAATAAAGATTATAGTCAAACGGGGATGGCAAATAATGATAACAATGGAAAGGGGGCTGCAAGATAAGGTAATACTAAAAAGGGGTGTCAAATAACTACAAGAATCAAAATGGTAGCCATTATAGTCAAAGGGGATGGCAAATAAGAATAACAATTAAAAGAGGGTGGCAAATAAGATAATACTGAAAAGGGTGTGGCAAATAAGATAATACTGAAAAGGGGGTGGCAAATAAGTATAATAATCAAAAGAGGTGCAAAATAATGGTAATAATCAAAAGGAGATGATGAAAAGAAATTTTTGTCAAAGGGGGATGGCAAGTAATGATAGCAATGAAAAGGGGGTGGCAAATAAATATAATACTGAAAAGGGGGTGTCAAATAACAATAATGAACAAACGTGGTGCCAAATAATGGTAATAATAAAAAAAAGATGACAAATATACATTATAGTCAAAGGGGATGGAAAATAATGATAACAATGAAAAGGGACTGGCAAGATAAGGTAATACTGAAAAGGGGTGGCAAATAACTATAATGATCAAAGTGGGAGCCATAATAGTCAAAGCGGATGGCAAATAAGAATATCAATTCATAGGGATTGGAAAATTAAATAATACTCAAAAAGGGATGGAAAATAAGATAATACTGAAAAAAGGGGTGGCAAAAAAGTATAATAATCAAACCTAGAGCCAAATAATGGTAATAATCAAAAGGAGATGACTAATAACGATTATAGCCAAGTGTGTGTGTGTGTGGGGGGGGGGGGGGGGGGGCAAATAATGGTAACAATTGAAAGGGGTGGCAAGTGAAGACAATACTGAAAAATGGGTGGAAAATAACTGTAATAATCAGAATGGGTGCCAAATAATGGTAATAATGAAAAGAAGACAAATAAAGATTATAGTAAAAGGGGGAAGGCAAATAATGATCACATTGAAAAGGGGATGGCAAATAAACATAATACTGAAAAGGGGGTGGCAAATGACAATACTAAACAAAAGTGGTGCCAAATAATGGTAACAATCAAAATGAGATGATGAACAGAGATTGTAGTCAAAGGGAGATGGCAAATACAGATTGCAATGAAAAGGGTGTGGCAAGATAGAGTAATACTGAAAGGGGGGGGGGGGGTGACAAATAACTATAATGATCAAAACAGGAGCCATTAGAGTTAAAGGGGATGGCAAGTAAGAAAAAGAATTAAAAGGGGGTGGCAAATAAGATAATACTGAAAAGGGGATGGCAAATAGGATAATACTGAAAAGGGGGTGGGAAATAAGTATAATAATCAAAAGTGGTGCCAAATAATGATAATAATCAAAAGGAGATGAGGAAAAGAGATTTTTGTCAAAGGGGATGACAAATAATAATAGCAATGGAAAAAGGTGGAAAATAAGATAATAATGAAATGAGGTGGCAAATAACTATGATAACCAAAAGTGGTGTCAAATAATGGTAATAATCAGAAGGAGATGACGAGTACAGATTTTAGTCAACGGGGATGGCAAATAATGATACCAATTAAAGGGGGGTGGCAAGTAAAGATAATAATAAAAAGGGGTGGCAAATAACTATAATACTCAAAAGTGGTGCCAAATAATGGTAATAATCAATAAGAGATGACAAATAAAGGTTATAGTCAAAGGTCGTGACAAATAATGATAGCAATAAAAAGGGGGTGGCTAATGAACATAATACTGAAAAGGGGGTGGCAAATAACAATAATAAACAAAAGTGGTGCCAAATAATGGTAATAATAAAAAGGAGATGACAAATAAAGACTATAGTCAAAGTGGGTGACAAATAATGATAGCAATAAAAAGGGGGTGGCTAATGAACATAATACTGAAAAGGGGGTGGCAAATAACAATAATAAACAAAAGTGGTGCCAAATAATGGTAATAATAAAAAGGAGATGACAAATAAAGACTATAGTCAAAGTGGGTGACAAATAATGATAGCAATAAAAAGGGGGTGGCTAATGAACATAATACTGAAAAGGGGGTGGCAAATAACAATAATAAACAAAAGTGGTGCCAAATAATGGTAATAATAAAAAGGAGATGACAAATAAAGACTATAGTCAAAGTGGGTGGCAAATAATGATAACAAGGAAAAGGAGGTGGCAAATGAATATACTACTGAAAAGGGGTGGCACATGACTATAATAATCAAAAGGGGAGAAAAATAATGATAATAATCAAAAGGAGGTTACAAATAAAGATTACAGTCAAAGGGGGTGGCAAATAATTGTTTTTTGTGTTTTTTGGATTGCTTCAATAAACTGCTGGTCTGTCAGCAGCAAAAGACATTTTGCATGTTACCCAAGTGTTGTGGTATTTATTGAGTAGTCACTATCAAAAGATTCTGATAGATTGTTCTGGAGAAGAAGATTTTTTAAGAAATTCCCTCATATCTTACTAACTTAACATCTGGGCTCCCATAGGCACCCCAAACATTAACCCAGGAACTCGATTTGAAAAAAAAACCCCTGAAATCTGGCCCTCCTAGAGATGGTGTATATCAAATATGAAAGGATTCTGACTGGTGGATCTGAAGAAGATGTTTAATGAAATTTCCTCATATTGCACTAAGTTAAACTTTAGGCTCCAGTAGAGAGACCAAACACTAACCCAGGGACCCGACTCGAACACAATTTAATATGACTCCCCCAGAGGTGATTTATACCAAATATGAAAGCATTCTGTCTGGTGGATTTAAACAAAAAGATTTTTAAAGAGATTTTCTCATATTGCACCAAGTTGAATATGGGATCCCAAAGGGAACCAAAATATTAAGCCAATGATGTGCGATTTAAGCAAATGTGAGTCTGGCCCACCTAGGGATGTTGTACATTAAATGTGAAAGGATTCTGACTGGTAAATCTGAAGAGGAGTTTTAGAGAGATGCCTTCATACTGCACTAAGTTAAAATTCGGGCTCCTACAGGGACCCCAATTATTAACCCAAGGACTCAATTTGAACAAACTTGAATCTGCACCACTCCCATTCCCCCCCCCCCCCCCACCCAGGGATGTAATATACCAAATATCAAAAGATTCGAATTGATGGTTCTTTTTTTAATTTTGAAAAATAATTTATGGGTGCTATCAGGATATTGCCCCTTGTGGTGTCCCCTGTGGGCGTGGCAAGGTTATTTGAACACATTTTAATTGGCATATCATAGGCAACACGCACGTGAAATTTGGTTCAATTCGGCCCAGTGGTTTATGAGTGGAGTCGATAATGTAAAGTTCACGCCAGATATTTATTATTTATTTAATGGTGCTTAACGCCACATCAGCATCTAAGGCTATATCGTGACGAGAAAACAGTGGAAAGTAAAAAGTCATTATCATTTGAGAAATAAAAAGATTGAATAAAAATAGAAAATAACTACAATAGATCTGTCAAAGACCAGAGTGATTTAAACAACAATGTGTTGAGAAGGGAAGTGAATAACTAAAAAATCAACCTGAGGAACTGAAACTTAATGAGTACAGATTAAAAGAGTAAAACAATTTTAAAATTTATTAAAAAGGTTGATTTCCTTCAAGAACGACAGAACTTTATGAGGATTTGTACTGTAAAAAAGGTCTCGAAGAGAGACAACATTGAAATACTGTCGTCTACTAAGATTAAAATCAGTACAATGTAAAATAATGTGTTCCACTGACAACACCTGCTGGCAGGGAACACACTCTGGTCGCATATTACCCTCTAACAAAAAGGAATGTGTAAGTCGTGTATGACCAATATGACATCGCGTCAAAACTGCAAGATCCTTTCTACAAAGGTTACTAGACGGGTAGTGATCTGAAATAGTTGGTCGGAAGCGATGAAGCTTGTTATTTGTCACTCCATCCCATTCCGCCTGCCACATAGATTTGATGTAAATACTGATATGAGGCTTGAAATCACTGAACGGAATCTTAAAATCAGTGAGAGGCTTTGTTAAAGCCTGTTTTGCTGCACTGTCTGCTCTGGTGTTACCAGCGATACCTACATGTCCGGGTAACCAGCAAACCACGATATCATATTGGTCAGACATGAGAGTTGTTAACTTCTCACGAAGTTCCATAATGAGAGGGTTCTTCAACTTGGGGTTGAGTAAAGCAAGTAAAGAGGAAAAAGAGTTGGAAAAAATCATCGACTTCTTTTCCTGAGCATTCTCGATATGTTCAAGAGCGAGTTGTAAAGCTTTAACTTCAGCTGTGAAAATAGAACTCTGACTCGGTATTCTGATTGAGGTGACATGATCACCAGTAACAGCAGCTGATGATACTTTGTCACCATCCTTAGATCCATCCGTATAGATCCTTGTATATGTACTATACTTGGACTTTATTTCAGCATATTTTTGTTTGAACTGCAAGGAATTGGTATCAGATTTTTTGGTAGAAGCAAGGTCCAAAATAACTGTAGGTTTTTTAAGATGCCAAGGAGGAATATGTGTTTTACGATTTTCTTTTATTGTATGTGGTTCAATTATGGTGGACCCCATGTGGGGTTTAATTCTAATTCCCAATGAAGGAATATGTTTCTGGTGGCGGTTAAAGAAATCAACATTTTGAGGGTTCGTAACACAATTATAAGCAGGATTTGACGGATTGGCCAAAAGTTTAGACACATATTGGAGAGATAATTTAATTCTGCGCTTCTCAAGAGAAGGTTCCTCTGCTTCAACAAGCATCGAGTCTATAGGGGATGTTCGAAAAGCCCCCAGACTAATTCTAATACCACTATTATGAATTGCATCAAGTGGTTTGAGATATGATTTCCTTGAAAAACCGTAAACTACACAACCGTAATCTAATTTTGACCGAACAAGTGATCTATACAGATGGAGCAAAGTTTTTTGGTCAGCACCCCAATCAGTGCTACCAACAACTTTCAGCAGGTTCAGAGCTTTCTTACATTTAACGTTTAGTTGTTTTATGTGGGAAGTGAAACTCAGTTTGTTGTCAAACAACAAACCTAAGAATTCCACTTCCTTTACAGCTTTAATAGGACTCCCATCGATTTTTAACTCTGGATCGAGGTGATGTTTCCGAAGTTTACAAAAATGAACACAGCTCGTTTTTGTCTTTGAAAATTTAAAACCATTTTCGATAGCCCATTTTTGAATCCTATTCAAACACAGCTGAAGTTTGCGCTCGATAGCATTCATATTTTTACTGCTGTAACAGATTAAAAAATCATCGACATACAATGAAGAGTCTACCATATTTTCAAATGCATCGATGATACTGTTAATTTTAACCGAAAACAGGGTAACGGATAAAATACTACCCTGAGGAACCCCCAATTCCTGCTCGTGAGGATCAGATAACGTAGACCCAACACGAACCTGAAACTGGCGGTCCCTCAAAAAGTTTTCAATAAAAAGAGGCATACGCCCTCTCAACCCCATGTTAAAAAGATCTTTTAAAATCCCATACGTCCACGTTGTATCATATGCCTTCTCTAGATCAAAGAAGATGGCGACCACATGTTCTTTTCTAGCAAAGGCATTTCTTATAAACGTTTCAAGTCTGACCAAATGATCCACAGTACTTCTCTGGTTTCTGAAACCACACTGAACATCCGCAAGCAGATTGTTCGATTCCAGGAACCAGACAAGTCGGTCATTGATCATCCTCTCCATGGTTTTACAGAGACAACTAGTTAGTGCAACTGGTCTGCAATTACTTGGATTACTGTGATCCTTATCAGGCTTTGGAATAGGAATAATTGTTGCATTTCGCCAGGAAGGTGGAAACTGGCCAGTCACCCAAATGTCATTAAAAACTGACAATAAAAGTTCTAGTGAAGTTTGAGGCAGATGTTTTAAAAGTTGATAGTGTATTTTATCGGGTCCAGTGGCAGCATCCTTTGCTCTATGCAAAGAGTTACATAACTCTTCCATAGTGAAAGGTTCGTTGTAGTCTTCAGAGTTATTGGATGTAAATTTAATCTTTTGTTTTTCTTGTTGTTTTTTTAGTTTGAGGAATTCTGGGTTACTATTTTCAGACGACGAGTGTTTAGAAAATGTAGAGGCCAACTTGTTTGAAATTTCTTGTTTTGATGTTATGCGTGTGTTGTTGTCTTTTAGGTGTTGTACAGCTGATCTTGTTTCTTTTCCTTTAATTTTTTTAATCATTTTCCAAATTTTAGTGACGGGGGTGTTTTGATTTAGTTTCGAAACGTAAGTTTCCCATGAACTTTTCTTTTTATGTTTTAAAAGTCGTCTTGTTTTTGCCCGATTTATACGTAATCTATCCAAATTTTCTGTAGTTGGTGACTTATTAAATTCCCTCTCAAATTTCTTGCGATCTTTTATAGCCTGTTTGCACTCAGTATCAAACCATGGTTTAGTGAAACGTTTTGGATTTGCCGAGATTTTAGGAGTGACTTGGCTTGTAATGTCAATCAACTCTGTGGTGAAGTGTTCAATCTGGTCAGTACTGTCCTGAAATTTCTCCCGTGTGAGGCGTTCAGAACAAAGCGATGAGAAAGTGTCCCAGTCGGCCTTTTTAAAATTCCACTGGGGCACCCTCTCATCATCCGCCGGAACTACACTCTCCAACACAATCGGAAAGTGGTCACTCCCGCACAAGTCATCTTCTGCCTTCCATGAAAAATCAAAGAAGACAGAAGGGCATGCAATTGTTAAATCAATTGACGTGTAAGAACCAGATGCAGGGTGCAGGTAAGTATCTGACCCATCATTGAACAAGCACAAGTCATATTTTGTAATGAACTCTTCCACAGTTTTACCTTTTGCATCTTCTTGACTGCAGGAATTACCCCAAAGGGGGTTATGTGCGTTAAAATCACCAAACAAAATGTATGGAGTTGGGAGTTGTCGAACCAGCAGCCCAAGGTCATTCAATTGTAAGGCTTTACTTGGTGAAACGTAAATAGAACAAAGTGTAACTGTTTTGTCTAAAGTTAGGCGTACCGCCACAGCCTGTAAATTTGTCTGTAATGGTACAGTACTGTGAATGATGTCGTTCCTAACCAAGACAGTCGTTCCGCGAATATGAAGATCATTATCATCTGCCCAGGCATTATACGATGTATAATGCTTAAAAGCTGAATGATCCTGAGCCTCGGGTTTCTTTAAAAGAGTTCCCTGCAGGCAAAAAGCAGCAGGTTTATACTTTTGGCTGAGAAGACCAAGTTCATTAAAATTAGCTCTAAAACCTCGACAATTCCACTGTATTATATTTTGTTTTGGTGTACTATGCATGTTTGGAAGGTGATTTTGAAGGTGGTCGTATGGGTGAAATTGCCCCCGTAGTTCTTTTTAGTGAAGATTTGCGCGGGGACCTTCCCTGCAATGACGGAAGCGGACTATTTGAAAATGTTTCTGTGAGACATTCGTCCACAGACATTTCCTCGAAGGCCTCAAATCTATTTCTAGTGACAATATCCCTAGAAAATTTGGGAATTCGATCTGAAAGAGTTTTCTTTTTTTCTTTTCTGGTTTTTTGACTTTGATTCTGACTCTGACGTTAACTAGATTGTGGATGATCATTTGACGTTTCATTTACCTTTTTTCCTTTGTTTTTACTATCTGTTGTTTTAGTTTGAGTGGAAGAACTGTTCGTATTTGTTGTTTGTGCTGTACTGAATGGGTTTAAAGGTTTTGGTTGTATATTATCAAGCCATGTAAGATCTGTTTGACATTGTACTGATTTTGTAATTGGTGCAGAATGCTTAATAGCATTTGCATAAGATGACGGTGGTAAATTCATCCCTGGCATTGACATAATAATTTCTCTTGCTTCTTTAAAACTAATATGCTTTTCGCATTTCACTTTTTGTATATGTTTTTCCTTTTTCCATACAGGGCAATCCTTAGATGATGACATGTGATTGCCCTGACAGTTAACACATTTATAGTCTGTAGTGTTACAAGGATCTTCATGGTTGAGACCACATTTAAAGCATATTTTCTTGCCACGACAAGAATCCTGACCATGTCCAAACTTTTGGCACTTGAAACATCGCAGTGGATTTGGGATGTACAAATCCACTCTGACGTTCAAGTAACCAATCTTAATTGACTTGGGGGGGGGGGGGGGGGGGGGCTTTGTGCCATCAAAGGTGCAGATGTAGGTATTAGTTTTAATTTTGTTTCCTTGTTTATTAATTTCAATACGTTTTACAGAGGTGATTCCTTGAGGTTTCAATTCACATGTAATTTCATTTTCTTCCATGTCGGCTAGTTCAGGAGTTCTAATAACTCCCTTGCTAGTGTTTAAAGTTTTGTGGTAAATAGCTTTAATACTGCTATCCAATAATTTTGTAGTATGTAAAAGATTGAAAGTTTGAACTTGTCTGGAACACTGGATTAATAAATCTCCAGAGCGTAATTTTTAATATCTTTTACAGTTCCTGCTATACCTTTGATGGCCTTATCTAAAGCAAAGGGGTTTAAATTACTTAATTTTTTATTGTCATCAGTTGAGTGTAAGAGAATAAATTTTGGAAGGTTGTCTTCAGGTGGAATCAGTGATTTCATAAGTTCTTCATCAGAGTCAGAATCTCGTAGTCCAGTGTCTAAAAACGGTCGTTTGATTTTTGGTTGTGAGGTAGCCATGTTAATATTTTAAACGCTCACTGCCCCGGCTCCCACCCACCACGGAGACCAACAAGGGGTAGGGCTACTGCCGTGCAGTGAACCCACCGGGTTGCCGGTATTCCCACATACCTGGTATGGGGCAGTATACTCAGCCAGTGTTGATACCGAAGTATGCCACTGGCTGATTGGCCCGTGTGTTGAAGTGCCAGCTCTTCAGATGGTGATCATCCAACCAATCACTCTATAAAACACAGTAATGAAGATTGCCACGTGAAACTGAAACAAACAATCCAGCAAAAGTAAGTATTTGTTAAAAAAGTGGGTAAAAACAGCACACAGTGGCAAATATGATATATGATTAAAATACATGACTGATTGAATGACCACCAAATGCCCCCAGTACTTTTTGGGGTGGGGGCTCCCGATTGGCCAGAACGGACCATCCGACCATCCTTCTACTCCCGAAATTGGGGGCCAAAACAGTGTGTGGGACATTATCTCCAAAATGGAGACCTGGTCTCCATCCCGGAGACTGCCCTAACGGGGCCACTAGTCCTCAACTGCCAGGATTCCTTCTTCCGCGGCCTTCGGAATGCACCTCACGGGAGAACAAGGTGCCTGCAAGATGGTATTAGCAGGGTTGATCATTTTGGTCCGGGGCTGCGTATTCGTGTATTTCGCAGCGAACCAGCTCAATTGAGCAAACCTGCCAATTAAAAATTAGCAAACCTGCCCAATTGAGCAGGCCGTCCTCTATCCGCCACCTGAGGACCCGCCTAGTAGGGGATGATCAGATGGACAACAGACAAAAACTGATCACTTAAGCTCCCATGGCTAAATCAGGTGAGCTAAAAACAATATTCTGGTCTGTGCCATTTCAGAAATGTGGGCGTTTGATTTTTTCCTATTTTTAGCACCTTTGGAAATCAATCAAGTACTCATAACCTAATTATATTAGATGACGAATTTGGTTCGAACCAACCCATCGGTTCTTGAAATGAAAAGTTTGGGTGGAGTCCAAAATAGGCATACCCCCACAGACAGCCAAAATATTGACCTACAGCCTTCCCTTGAACCCTTATAAAAATATTTTCTACCAGTGAGCTTGTGCGAGCTTGTTGCAAGCTTGCGTGAGCTTGTAATTTCGGGCAAGCTCGTGGTGTAAGCTTGTGCGAGCTCGCAGCAGAAATCACAGAAGCCAAATTACTTATGGTGGATTCAGGATGTCTAATGGGCAGGACACATCATGTGACTTCGTTCAACTCAAGGCTCCAGATACAACTGTTAGAATTCAAATTTGGGTGGTACATCATACATGTGTGTTCGATAAGGTTTGCATGTTTTTCAACATTTTCCTCTTGTTATTGTTGTATATAATCAGGTAATTAGTAAACCTTTTATATGTTGATCATGCTAACAAGAGCTGGAAGCCCGGTGGCTCAGTGGTTACTTTTTGGACTTCAAACCGAGAGGTGCATGGTTCAATCCCCGTCAGGGGTATCTGCATTGTGTTCTTGGGAAAGGCCCTTAATTACAATTGCCCACTTCGCATTTGTTTGGAATGAGCTTGCACTAGGTTTTTAATGTTTTTTAGGCTTTTGGGCATTAAACCACAGCCCGAACATGGCTGCAGCTTCATTTGAACAAGTAGAAAGGGTATACTCCAAAGATGGTGGGTGCCATATATGCTTGAATTTGGCCCAGTGGTTTTGAAAAAAATATATTTCAAAAGTTAAAGAATGACACACGACCCATGGATGGACGACAGATGCCAAGCGATGGCATTAGCTCCCACTAAACTTCAGTCAGGCGAACCAACAAGAGTCCCCATGGGGCCTGAGGTGCTCAGCTCGTAAAGTTCTTCAAATAACAGATTTCTGATCTGGGAAATATTGGCATTTCAAAATATTGATATTTTAAGTTTCTGGGGTTCCCACAGGGATATGGAAACTATAATCTTTATTTGTCACCTCCCTTTGATTATTACATTATTTGGGACCCCTTTTGATTATTATAGTCAAGAGCCACCCATTATTTGGCACCCATTCTGATTATACTAGTTATTTGCCACCCATTTTAGTGTTATCTTTATTTGCCACTCCAATTTCATTGTTATCATTATTTGCCATCACCCTTTGAATATAACCTTTATTTGTCACCTCCCTTTGACTATTGCCATTATTTAGGACTCATTTTGATTATTATAGTCATGTGCCACCACTTTTCAATATTATCTTTATTTGCCCCTTTTCATTATTATCGTTATTTTCCACCCCTTTCCATTGCAATCTGTAATCTTTATTTGTCACCTCCTTTTGTTTATTACTATTATTTCGCACCACTTTTGTTTATTATTGTTATTTGTCACCCCCTTTTTCAGTATTATGTTATTTGCCACCCCCTTTTAAATTCTAATATTATTATCCATTCCCCTTTGACTATAATCTTTATTTGTCATCTCCTTTTGATTATTATTATTTGGCACCACTTTTATTTATTATTGTTATTTGTCACCCCCTTTTCAGAATTATGTTTATTTGCCACCCCTTTTTCATTGCTATCATTATTTGCCATCCCCCTTTGACTATTATCTTTATTTGTCAGCTCCTTTTGACTAATACCATTATTTGGCACCACATTTGTATATTATTGTTATTTATCACCCCCTTTTCACTATTATGTTTATTTGCCAACCCCTTTTGATTGCTATCATTATTTGCCACCCCCTTTGAATATAATCTTTATTTGTCATCTCCTTTTGATTATTGCCATTATTTGGCACCACTTGTGTTTAGTATTGTTATTCTCCACCCCCTTTTCAGCATAATCTTTATTTGCCATCCACTTTACATTGTTATCATTAAATGCCGCCCCCCTTTGACTATAATCTTTATTTGTTATCATTTTATTATTACCATTATTTGGCACCTATTCTGATTATTATAGTTATTTGCCACCCCCTTTCAGTATTACCTATTTTTGCCACCCCCTTTTAATTGTTATCATTATTTGTCACCCCCTTTGACTATAATCTTTATTTGTCATCTTTTGATTATTACCATTATTTGGCACCTATTCTGATTATTATAGTTATTTACCAACCTCTTATCGGTATTGCTCTTACTTGTCACCCCTTTTAATTGTTATCATTATTTGCCATCCCCTTTGACTATAATCTTTATTTGTCATCTCCTTTTGAATATTTCTATTATCTGGCACCACTTTTGATTATTATAGTTATTTGCCACCCCGTTTTCAGTATTATCTTATTTGCCACCCCCTTTTCCACATTATCTTATTTGCCACCCCATTTTAACAATTATTTGCCATCCTCTTTGACTAAAATGGCTCCTGTTTTGATTATTATAGTTATTTGCCAACCCCTTTTCAGTATTACCTTATCTTGCCACCCCTTTTCATTGTTATCATTATTTGCCACCCCCCATTGGCTACAATCTTTCTTTGTCTTCTCCTTTTGATTATTACCATTATTTGGCACAACTTTGGTTTATTATTGTTATTTGTCACCACCTTCTCAGTATTATGTTTATTTGCCACCCCCTTTTCATTGCTATCATTATTTGCCATCCCCCTTTGAATATAATATTTATTTGTCATCTCCTTTTGATTGTTAGCATTATTTGGCACCACGTTTGTTTAGTATTGCTATTTGCCACCCCTATTTCAGTATAATCTTTATTTACCATCCCCTTTTCATCGTTATCATTATTTGAATATAATCTTTATTTGTCATCGTTTGATTAATACCATTATTTGGCACCCATTCAGATTATTATACTTATTTGCCATCCCCTTTCAGTATTAACTTTTCTTGCCACCCTCTTTTAATTGTTATCATTATTTGCCACCCCCCTTTGACTATAATCTTTATTTGTCATTTTTTGATTATTACCATCATTTGGCACCTATTTTACTATAATCTTTATTTGTCAAATAATCTCCTTTTGATTATTTCCAATTTTTATTGTTATTTGTCACCCCCTTTTCAGTATTATGTTTATTTGCCACCCCCTTTTCATTGCTATCATTATTTGCCATCCCCCTTTGAATACAACCTTTATTTGTCATCTCCTTTTGATTATTACCATTATTTGGCACCACTTTTGATTATTATAGTAATGGGCCACCCCTTTTCAGTATTATCTTTATTTGCTGCCCCCTTCTCATTGGTATCATTATTTGCCATCCCCTTTGACTATAATCTTTATTTCCCATCTCCTTTTGATTATTTCCATTATCCGGCACCACTTTTGATTATTATTGTTATTTGCCACCCTCTTTTCTGTATTATCTTATTTGCCATCCCCTTTTCTGCATTATCTTATTTGCCACCCCTTTTGACTGTTATTATTATTTGCCACCCTCTTTGACTATAATGGCTCCCGTTTTGATTATTTTAGTTATTTGCCAACCCCTTTTCAGTACTACCTTATCTTGGAACCCCTTTTCATTGTTTTCATTATTTGCCATCCCCCTTTGACTACAATCTTTATTTGTCATGTCCTTTTTGATTAGTACCATTATTTGGCACAACTTTTGTTTTTTATTGTAATTTGTCACCGCCTTTTCAATGTTATGTTTATTTGCCACCCCCTTTTCATTGCTATCATTATTTACCATCCCCCTTTGAATATAACCTTTATTTGTTATCTCCTTTTGATCATTACAATTATTTGGCGCCACTTTTGATTATTATAGTAATGGGCCACCCCCCTTTCAGTATTATCTTTATTTGCCACCCCCTTTTCATTGGTATCATTATTTGCCACCTCCTTGTCTATAATCTTTATTTGTGATCTCCTTTTGATTATTACTATTATTTGGCACTACTATTGATGATTATACTTATTTGCCACCCACTTTTCAGTACTGCCTTATTTGTCACCCCCTTTTCTGGCGCCCCTTTTAACTATTATTATTATTTGCCATCCCCCTCTGACTATAATCTTTATTTGTCATCTCCTTTTGATTATTACCATTATTTGGCACCACTTTTGTCCATTATGGTTATTTGTCACCCCTTTTTCAGTATTATGTTTATTTGCCACCCCCTTTTCATAGCTATCATTATTTGCCATCCCGTTTGACTATCATCTCTGTTCATCAACTTCTTTTGATTATTACCATTATTTGGCTCCACTTTTTTAGTACTGTTACTTGCCACCCCCTTTACAGTATTATCTTTATTTGCCATCCCCTTTTCATTGTTATCATTATTTGCCACCTATTATATATATTTGCCGCCCCCTTTTTATTTTTATCATTATTTCCCATCCCTTTTTCACATACGTGGTAGCCCAAGCACATACCTTCAGTTCTCCGCACTTTGACAAATTATACAATATTTTTTAAAATCGCTATTTACCACCCTATTGGTCCATCCCACCTTTTCAATTTTTTTAGAGTCCAAACTAGGTGAATGTGTCCCGTAATGTTGTCTTAACGCAACCCGAAACTAAATCTTGCCCATTACTGAAATCGCTATTTGCCACCCGGGTGGCAAATAGCTAAAATAAAGAATAATAGCTATTTGCCACCCGGGTGGCAAATAGACACTTTCCTTTTTGTGGCCTTAGATAAATTTTGAAAAGTGTTCTAGAAAGCCCTATCTTCCAGTAGAAACCAATTTTAATATGCCCTTCGAAAATTAAAAGAAACTGGAATTTGAGAAATGTCAAGATACTTCCATGTATTACATGAAAGTATGATAACTGGATGATTTAAACAGATTTGTTTGCAGTCCGTCGCCTTAAAATGAATCAAGTAGCTCGCTAAAAGGAAATTAGAGAGTTTGGTGCTTTTCTAACTGGTGCGAAACGACGTGGGGGTGTATATATATGACGCACCTAGCGTCGCGCCGACCAACGATATCCTGGTTCGCCCATCCACCTAATATAAATCCATTGCTACGCCCCTGGTTGTCGTCCTCCAGTCACGTTGCGTAAATATTTTATCTAGTGATCTGGGGTCGTGTTGGATAAAGAATTAACCCTTTACCTAACATGAAAAGCAGACGACACTTGCAAAAAAAATTCTTGAATAACTATTTTTTTTCATTTTTTGTCTCAAAAACATAGGTTATGACCCCTCGTTGGAACGAGCTCGTTCCAACGAGGGGTCATAACCTATGTTTTTGAGACAAAAAATGAAAATATTTTGAAAATTAATTGACGATTTTTGAGAATAGCGCTGGCCGGTTTTGGCCGTTACGTTGGGTAAAGGGTTAACTTACTTATTTATCGCTTACTTCCTTTGAACAGAAATAATTTGTCGATAGGAAGTCTCTCTCTCTCTCTTCTCTTCTCTCTCTCTCTCTCTCTCATAAAGAAAGACTTAGAAAGTAAGCACGAAGAAGGATACCTCAATAGGTTCTCTGACGCCTGGAATCACAAATGAATGTTCAATGAACTGATTAAGAACGGATACTTTCATCCACCATTATCGAAAGCGAAACGTATCTTCTTTTTTCCGGGTATTGCGCTATTTTTAGAAACACGTTGTTCAAATACGGGTAGCCAAGCATGTTAGCGAACAAGAAAATGTTGAGGTTGGAATCATCACACAAACAATTCTGGCAGTTAATCTTCTATCAAGAATTTAGTTCCAATGAGGCTAAATGAACATATAAATACTTATGTTTTCATTAAAACATGGTAAGAATAATGTCTGTAAATAATGTAATTATTTAGATCAATCGGAGTTAAATCAAAGGCAGCGATCTATATATGTAAGAACACGTATCACATAAACCATCACTCACGCATACCCACACACACATCACCATCTAATGCCTGGTACTACATCAATGACAGTCTCCTTCAACATCTACTAGTCGTCATCATAAGCGTTCCCTGGAGAGGTTGGGGATGGGTGGGTCAACGTACTGCCAAAACATGTCGAAAAAAATCCGTTGTTGAAAACCAGAATAATGTATTACTAAGGCATTGAGTTGAGAAAATTACGCTTTTTAGATGCATTGATTTAACCAAAGGTCGGGAGTTTATTTAATTGTTTGGGATTGTTTTGTTGATTAATGGGGTTTAACGACACTTTCACCAACCAGGCCACATCGTGTTGAGCAATATCGAGTGGACGAAGACGAAATACTTGGAGAAAGCCACTGAGCAAAGGTGAAGAAATTTCATACTCCTAGCGCAAGCATGGTTAGATGCGGTTAAATATAAGTATACTATCGGCGTGTAGTATACCTCACGTGGGAGGTCGGGTATACTCCTAACGCAAGCATGGTTAGATGCGGTTAAATGTAAGTGTGCTATCGGCGTGTAGTATACCTCACGTGGGAGGTCGGGTATACTCCTAGCGCAAGCATGGTTAGATGCGGTTAAATGTAAGTGTGCTATCGGCGTGTAGTATACCTCACGTGGGAGGTCGGGTATACTCCTAGCGCAAGCAGTGTTAGATGCGGTTGAATGTAAGTGTACTATCGCCGTGTAGTATACCTCACGCGGGAGGTCGGGTATACTCCCAGAGCAAGCAGGGCTATAGATGCGGTTGAATGTAAGAGTACTATCGGCGTGTAGTATACCTCTCGCGGGAGGTCGGGTATACCCCTAGAGCAAGCATGGTTAGATGCGGTTGAGTACTATCGGCATGTAGTATACCTCACGCGGGAGGTCGGGTATATTCCTAGGGAAGCAGGGTTAGATGCGGATGAATGTAAGAGTATTATCGGCGTGTAGCATACCTCACGCGGGAGGTCGGGTATACTCCTAGCGCAAGCAGGGTTAGATGCGGTTGAATGTAAGAGTACTATCGGCGTGTAGTATACCTCAACCGGGAGCTCGGGTATACTCCTAGAGCAAGCAGGATTAGATGCGGTTGAATGTAAGTGTACTATCGGCTTGCAGTATACCTCACGCGGGAGGTCGGGTATACTCCTAGCGCAAGCTGTGTGCAACCTTTTACAGTACCACGGCGCTGAATAATGCGCCCCACGTCGCTTCCTGTCGTCTGAAAGCGGAGCATATCTCACTGAAAAAAAACAACATTTCCGTCCTTCGACATCACACTGGCCAAACCTGTAGCAGCAACTATTTTCATTGTTATTGTAGAAAAACTGCCGAACGTGATCCTAGCATTTTGAACTCCTAAAATGTTTTTAACCCTTTACCTAACGTAACGATCAAAACCGACCAGCACTATTCACAAAAGTGGCAATTAATTTGGATTATTTTTTCATTTTTGCCTCAAAAACATAGATTATAACCCCTCTTTGGAACGAACTCGTTCCAATGAGGGGTCATAACCTATATTTTGGAGACAAAAAATGAAAAAAATACTTTTTTTCGAGAATTATGTTTGCAAGTATCGTCTGCTTTTCATAAAGGGTTAATACTTAAAATGCTTAGCGCTTTAATTAATATTTAAAGAATGAGCAAACTTTGAAGTGACGAGAAAAAATGTCAAAAATGGGGATAAATCGAAAAACCAACAAAAAAAAAAAAAAATCCAAATATCTTAATTTGTTTCAACATCCTAAAATTTCAATCAATCAATCAATCAGCCAATCTTTATTCAGCAATGTACCTGTGTGTACACAATATTATACACAAAGAAAATTTTTTACATGTGGCACATTGCTGGGAGACAGCATGGCCAGTTAGGCCGTCTTCTGCTTCTGCTGCCCCCCCCCCCCCCTACACACACACACCTTTTGTTATTATAGGAACACAGCGCTCTAGATTAGATTAGAGCCATTCATATATTCAGGTGGATTCAGTAAAAGATGAGCTGATGGTCATACTCGGCTCAACCAACCAATTGTGTCTTTAATTATTCACGCAGTCAGGGCAGTTTGAATTGCTGCAATTAACAAGAGTCGAATATGAGTTGGTTAAATTTCTGAATAACGTTTTGTTTTTAAATTTCGATCACGGAGCAATGCATGGAAAGGTATTGTTAAGTTCGTTCCATATAGTAGGGAACACGTGTTTAGATAACTGGTCTGCGAAGTGCGTTTAGGGAGTACTGCTATATTCCTGCCTGGACTGCCTGGTATTCATGCCAAATGGATTGTAGTTGACTTCAAAGGAATTTATAAATGATTTGGAAGGTTGTTATTTTCCAGTCAAACATAAAAATAGATACACGCAGTTTATAAATATCTTTAAGTTTGAGTATATTATTACTTTTAAATAAAGAACCTGTATGCCAGTTATACAGTTAAAACTAGAAGTCCTGTCATGAAATGTGCACAATAGCGTGTTGATATGCGCGTTAATGTGCGCGTTATGGCCCAAGTAAATCTATTATATTCTGTACATATGACCTGTGCACAAGCAATGTTTCAGCCAATGGACCTCCGGGTATGCATGTGTTTGCTATGAGTAACCAGGAGAACCTGCCGTGCATTGGATGCCATTCGATATGGCAATTGCGCGCAATTCCAACGCGCAATTAAGCCTAGATAAGCGCACTATTCGTGACAGGACTTCTAGTTTTAACTGTACCTTTTATTACTAAATATTCGCATCGTTCTTTTTTGTTGGAGAAATAACTTATTTGCTGCCTTAGCGTTACTCCAAATCTCAATTCCATAAACTAAATGACTATGTATAAACGCCAAGTATAGAGGTCTTAATGCGCATTTTGAAAGTACATTTTTGCCTTGTTAATTGAATAAACGGCTTCAGACGTTTTTTCACTAACTATCTCGATATGTTGCTTGAAGTTTAGATTTTCGTCTCTTTGTATTCTGAGAAATTTGGCACTAAGCTCGGTATGTTTGTCGCCAACTTGTTTTAATTCATTGTCATTGATTGAGATAGTTCTACCATTCGAGTTGTATCTGCTATTTGTTGCTTGGATGATTATGTATTTAGATTTGTTGGCATTCAAAACTACATTATTGACGGAACACCACACACTAAAATTGGAAAGTTCTGTGTTTATTTTGTCGAAAAGAGTATCAATGTTATGGTGCGAATTATGAACCGTTTTTTCATCTGCAAAAGATAGTAAGTTCAAATTTGTCGAGCAGGAAATATTGTTGATATAGATGAAGAAAAGAAGCGACCCCAGTATGGAGCCTTGTAGTACACCATAACAGATAGACTTCATTTCAGATTTAAAACCTAAATACTCTACACACTTGGACCGCCCTGATAGATGACCCTTGAACCTTTGTTATTAATCCTCTAATGACACATGACTTTAATTTGCTAAGTAATATATTGTGGTTTATTGTGTCGACAGCTTTTGAAAAATCTAAAGATACGGACAAAGTGTAATCTTTAGATGCTTTGTCATTATTGCTGGTTACATTAATATTGGATGAGTTGTTGAATGATTGGCCCTGAATTCATATTGATGTTCATATAAATCACCAAAACTATCTAAAAAATTGGAAAAAGTCGTCTACAAGCTGCTTTTTCAAGCAAATTTGAAAATATGGACAGTATACTGATTGGTCTATAGTTATTGAAATCCTTAGGGTTGCTAGACATGAATATTGGGTGAACGTTCGTGATTTTCATCTTGTTAGGCACAATACGAGTCGCAAATGACGGGCTGGCGACTTCACTGATACATAACTTCATAATTTTACTTGAGATATATTTACAATCTTTACATATTTTTGATTTCATATTACCTGCTATAGATATCATTCTCTGCGGTGTCGTTGGTGTAAAGAAGAATATATGAGGAATTAATTTGTTCATATATTTTGTGTAACACGTTTCTGAGGAACTGGTCACTCACCTTTTGCCCTCTACTGGGAAAAAAAAATAGTAAATGACTTTTAGTGGTGTTGGAAATGTGTACACCTTCGACACCAAAGTACAGTTAAAACTAGAAGTCCTGTCACGAATAGTGCGCTTATCTAGGCTTAATTGCGCGTTGGAATTGCGGGCAATTGCCATATCGAATGGCGTTCAAAGCACGGCAGGTTCTCCTGGTTACTCATAGCAAATACATGCAATGTTTCTGCCAATGGTTACCCGGAGGTCCATTGGCTGAAACATTGCCTGTGCACAGGCCATATGTACAGAATATGATAGCTTTAATTGGGCCATATCGCGCACGTTAACGCACATATCAACGTGCTATTTGTGCGCATTTCATGACAGAACTTCTAGTTTTAACTGTAAGAAGATGGGGGTGGAAACGGGTTTGCTGGTGTGAATAGCATCCCTTGATATTTTCCATGTTCTCTTCAAATAATATTATGTCTATTTTCTAGCAGAATCCGTTCGAAGTATAAGGTTTTGCTCCTGCGTTTGAGCCTGTTGAAATCTAAAAAAATTGTCGATAATTATATTTGTTTATTTCTGTAGGGGAGTTTAACATTTTACGAGAAAAGTCAGTTTTATAGACCGATGATTGTATCAGACCAGAAGTCATCCATGGCTGCCGCTTGATGTACTTGTGTTTCACAGCCATGGTTTTGAGTGGAAACGCGCTATCAAATATCGTTAGGTAAATGTTCAAAAAATGTCCATAGGCGTTGTTTGGACATGTGCAGTTTAGAATGGACGAGAAGTTGCAGGTTGACACTAGTTGTTTAGATGAGGATACATTTCCGTCACTAAAATACGTATAGAAACATCTTGAACAAATTTGATCTTGATGCTGCTGCTCGGTTCACAGTAAAATGTATCAAAGTAGTCCGCGACATCTGCAGCGATGGTACCTGATTTAGACCCTAGAAGGGGATTATTCGTGATTTGTGTTCAACGACACTTTCCATAACCAGTGTTGCGGGGAGAGGAAGTCGGAGTACTTGGGGCGAACCACCAAGCAAAGGCAAACATTTGCCAGACTCTCTCTTCGTATCAACTCCACTCAAACAAGGTTAATAACTTGGTTGAAGACAAGTGCACCATCGACGTGCAGTGCATCTTACTACAAAACGCCATCGTGCCCCGGATAAGGCCACTAAAATCCCATAGGTTAGGATATGTATTTCAGTTGTATGCATGACATATAAACACTAACGATAAACACATTTCAGTTCAACTTCAATACACGCAGTTAAGGTAGCCGAGTACTAGTACATTAACTCTTCCCCGGCCACACCAAAACAAGACCAAAATCCAATAACGCATACTAAGTCGAGACTTCGTTTACCAACCCTTGTCCGGCTGGTATGTTTCAGTTAACAAAGAACACACTTTTATTGTAAATGTTGTTTACGTCTTGGCCAGGCGTTCACTAAAACTCTCTTACTGTAACGGTTGGTTACGTTTTGTTCAGGTGTTAACAAACACACTCTTATTGTAACATTGTAACTGTTGGTTACGTCTTGGCCAGGGTTCACTAACACACTTTTACTGTAACTGTTGGTTACGTCTTGGCCAGGGTTCACTAACACACTCTTACTCTAACTGTTGGTTACGTCTTGGCCAGGGTTCACAAACACACTCTTACTCTAACTGTTGGTTACGTCTTGGCCAGGGTTCACTAACACACTCTTACTCTAACTGTTGGTTACGTCTTGGCCAGGGTTCACTAACACACTCTTACTCTAACTGTTGGTTACGTCTTGGCCAGGGTTCACTAAAACTCTCTTACTGTAACGGTTGGTTACGTTTTGTTCAGGTGTTAACAAACACACTCTTATTGTAACATTGTAACTATTGGTTACGTCTTGGCCAGGGTTCACTAACACACTCTTACTCTAACTGTTGGTTACGTCTTGGCCAGGGTTCACTAACACACTCTTACTGTAACTGTTGGTTACGTCTTGACCAGGGTTCACTAACACACTCTTACTGTAACTGTTGGTTACGTCTTGGCCAGGGTTCACTAACACACTCTTACTCTAACTGTTGGTTACGTCTTGGCCAGGGTTCACTAACACACTCTTACTGTAACTGTTGGTTACGTCTTGGCCAGGGTTCACTAACACACTCTTACTCTAACTGTTGGTTACGTCTTGGCCAGGGTTCACTAAAACTCTCTTACTGTAACGGTTGGTTACGTTTTGTTCAGGTGTTAACAAACACACTCTTATTGTAACATTGTAACTATTGGTTACGTCTTGGCCAGGGTTCACTAACACACTCTTACTGTAACTGTTGGTTACGTCTTGGCCAGGGTTCACTAACACACTCTTACTGTAACTGTTGGTTACGTCTTGGCCAGGGTTCACTAACACACTCTTACTGTAACTGTTGGTTACGTCTTGGCCAGGGTTCACTAACACACTCTTACTCTAACTGTTGGTTACGTCTTGGCCAGGGTTCACTAACACACTCTTACTCTAACTGTTGGTTACGTCTTGGCCAGGGTTCACTAACACACTCTTACTCTAACTGTTGGTTACGTCTTGGCCAGGGTTCACTAAAACTCTCTTACTGTAACGGTTGGTTACGTTTTGTTCAGGTGTTAACAAACACACTCTTATTGTAACATTGTAACTATTGGTTACGTCTTGGCCAGGGTTCACTAACACACTCTTACTGTAACTGTTGGTTACGTCTTGGCCAGGGTTCACTAACACACTCTTACTGTAACTGTTGGTTACGTCTTGGCCAGGGTTCACTAACACACTCTTACTGTAACTGTTGGTTACGTCTTGGCCAGGGTTCACTAACACACTCTTACTCTAACTGTTGGCTACGTCTTGGCCAGGGTTCACTAACACACTCTTACTCTAACTGTTGGTTACGTCTTGGCCAGGGTTCACTAACACACTCTTACTCTAACTGTTGGTTACGTCTTGGCCAGGGTTCACTAACACACTTTTACTGTAACTGTTGGTTACGTCTTGGCCAGGGTTCACTAACACACTCTTACTCTAACTGTTGGTTACGTCTTGGCCAGGGTTCACTAACACACTCTTACTCTAACTGTTGGTTACGTCTTGGCCAGGGTTCACTAACACACTCTTACTCTAACTGTTGGTTACGTCTTGGCCAGGGTTCACTAACACACTCTTACTCTAACTGTTGGTTACGTCTTGGCCAGGGTTCACTAACACACTCTTACTCTAATTGTTGGTTACGTCTTGGCCAGGATTCACTAACACACTCTTACTCTAACTGTTGGTTACGTCTTGGCCAGGGTTCACTAACACACTTTTACTGTAACTGTTGGTTACGTCTTGGCCAGGGTTCACTAACACACTCTTACTCTAACTGTTGGTTACGTCTTGGCCAGGGTTCACTAACACACTTTTACTGTAACTGTTGGTTACGTCTTGGCCAGGGTTCACTAACACACTCTTACTCTAACTGTTGGTTACGTCTTGGCCAGGGTTCACTAACACACTCTTACTCTAACTGTTGGTTACGTCTTGGCCAGGGTTCACTGAAACTCTCTTACTGTAACGGTTGGTTACGTTTTGCTCAGGTGTTAACAAACACACTCTTATTGTAACATTGTAACTATTGGTTACGTCTTGGACAGGGTTCACTAACACACTCGCATTGTAACTGCTGTTTACGTCTTGGCCAGGTGTTCACAAACACACTCTTACTCTAACTGTTGGTTACGTCTTGGCCAGGGTTCACTAACACACTCTTACTCTAACTGTTGGTTACGTCTTGGCCAGGGTTCACAAACACACTCTTACTCTAACTGTTGGTTACGTCTTGGCCAGGGTTCACTAAAACTCTCTTACTGTAACGGTTGGTTACGTTTTGCTCAGGTGTTAACAAACACACTCTTATTGTAACATTGTAACTATTGGTTACGTCTTGGACAGGGTTCACTAACACACTCGCATTGTAACTGCTGTTTACGTCTTGGCCAGGGTTCACTAACACACTCTTACTCTAACTGTTGGTTACGTCTTAGCCAGGGTTCACTAACACACTCTTACTCTAACTGTTGGTTACGTCTTGGCCAGGGTTCACTAACACACTCTTACTCTAACTGTTGGTTACGTCTTGGCCAGGGTTCACTAACACACTCTTACTGTAACTGTTGGTTACGTCTTGGCCAGGGTTCACTAACACACTCTTACTCTAACTGTTGGTTACGTCTTGGCCAGGGTTCACTAACACACTCGCATTGTAACCGCTGTTTACGTCTTGGCCAGGGTTCACTAACACACTCTTACTGTAACTGTTGGTTACGTCTTGGCCAGGGTTCACTAACACACTCTTACTCTAACTGTTGGTTACGTCTTGGCCAGGGTTCACTAACACACTCTTACTCTAACTGTTGGTTACGTCTTGGCCAGGGTTCACTAACACACTCTTACTCTAACTGTTGGTTACGTCTTGGCCAGGGTTCACTAAAACTCTCTTACTGTAACGGTTGGTTACGTTTTGCTCAGGTGTTAACAAACACACTCTTATTGTAACATTGTAACTATTGGTTACGTCTTGGACAGGGTTCACTAACACACTCGCATTGTAACTGCTGTTTACGTCTTGGCCAGGGTTCACTAACACACTCTTACTCTAACTGTTGGTTACGTCTTGGCCAGGGTTCACTAACACACTATTACTCTAACTGTTGGTTACGTCTTGGCCAGGGTTCACTAACACACTCTTACTCTAACTGTTGGTTACGTCTTGGCCAGGGTTCACTAACACACTCTTACTCTAACTGTTGGTTACGTCTTGGCCAGGGTTCACTAACACACTCTTACTCTAACTGTTGGTTACGTCTTGGCCAGGGTTCACTAACACACTCTTACTCTAACTGTTGGTTACGTCTTGGCCAGGGTTCACTAACACACTCTTACTCTAACTGTTGGTTACGTCTTGGCCAGGGTTCACTAACACACTCTTATTGTAACTGCTGTTTACGTCTTGGCCAGGGTTCACTAACACACTCTTACTCTAACTGTTGGTTACGTCTTGGCCAGGGTTCACTAACACACTCTTACTGTAACTGTTGGTTACGTCTTGGCCAGGGTTCACTAACACACTCTTACTCTAACTGTTGGTTACGTCTTGGCCAGGGTTCACTAACACACTATTACTCTAACTGTTGGTTACGTCTTGGCCAGGGTTCACTAACACACTCTTACTCTAACTGTTGGTTACGTCTTGGCCAGGGTTCACTAAAACTCTCTTACTGTAACGGTTGGTTACGTTTTGCTCAGGTGTTAACAAACACACTCTTATTGTAACATTGTAACTATTGGTTACGTCTTGGACAGGGTTCACTAACACACTCTTACTCTAACTGTTGGTTACGTCTTGGCCAGGGTTCACTAACACACTCTTACTCTAACTGTTGGTTACGTCTTGGCCAGGGTTCACTAACACACTCTTACTCTAACTGTTGGTTACGTCTTGGCCAGGGTTCACTAACACACTCTTACTCTAACTGTTGGTTACGTCTTGGCCAGGGTTCACTAACACACTCTTACTCTAACTGTTGGTTACGTCTTGGCCAGGGTTCACTAACACACTCTTACTGTAACTGTTGGTTACGTCTTGGCCAGGGTTCACTAACACACTCTTACTCTAACTGTTGGTTACGTCTTGGCCAGGGTTCACTAACACACTCTTACTGTAACTGTTGGTTACGTCTTGGCCAGGGTTCACTAACACACTCTTACTCTAACTGTTGGTTACGTCTTGGCCAGGGTTCACTAACACACTCTTACTCTAACTGTTGGTTACGTCTTGGCCAGGGTTCACTAAAACTCTCTTACTGTAACGGTTGGTTACGTTTTGCTCAGGTGTTAACAAACACACTCTTATTGTAACATTGTAACTATTGGTTACGTCTTGGACAGGGTTCACTAACACACTCGCATTGTAACTGCTGTTTACGTCTTGGCCAGGTGTTAACAAACACACTCCCATTGTAACTGTTGGTTACGTCTTGGCCAGGGATCACTAACACACTCTTATTGTGACTGTTGTCTCCGTCTTGGCCAGGGTTCTCTAACACACTCTTATTGTAACTGTTGGCTACGCCTTGACCAGGTGTTCACTAACACCCTATTATTTGTACTGTTGGAGACGTCTTGGCCAGGTGCTCACTAACACACTCTTTTTGTAACTGTTTGTGACGTCACTGCCAGGTGCTCACTTAAACACTCTTATTGTAAATGTCGGTTACGTCATGGTCAGGGTTCACTAACACAATCTTCTCGTATCTGGTGGTTACGTCTTGGCCAGGTGTTAAAAAACACTCTTATTGTAGCTGTTGTTTCCGTCTTGGCCAGGAGGTCACTAACACACTCTTATTGTAACTTTTGGTTACGATTTGGCCAGGTGTTTACTAACACTCTCTTATTGTAACTGTTGGTGACCTCATAGCCAGGTGCTCACGAGCACATTCTTATTGTAACTGTTATTTAAGTCTTGACCCGGTCTTCACTAACACTCTCCTGTTGTAACTGATGGTTACGTCTTGGCCAGGTGTCACTAACTCACTCTTATTGCAACTGTTGGTTACGTCTTGGCCAGGTGTCCATTAATACACCTTTATTGTAGCTGTTGGTTACGCCCTGGCCAGGGTTTCCTAACACAATCTTATTGTAACTGTTGTCTACCTCAAGGCCAGCGTTCACTAACACACTCTTTTTGTAACTGCCGTTTACGTCTTGGCCTGGTGTTCACCAACACACTCTTCTCGCGACTGTTGTTTACGTCAAGGCCAGCGCTCACTAACATACTCTTATTGTAACTGTTGTTTACGTCTTGGCCAGGGTTCACAAACATACTCTTATTGTAACTGTTGTATTCGTCTTGGCAAGTGTTCACTAAGACACTCTAAGTGTAATTGTTTGGTTACGGCCTGGCCAGGATTCACTAACACACTCTTATTGCAACTGTTGTCTACGTCTTAGCTAGGTGTTCACTAACACACTCTTATTGTAACTGTTAGTGACGTCTTCGCCAGGGTTCAATAACACACTCTTATTGTTACTCTTGTTTACGTCTTGACCCGATATTCATTGCCACACTCTTATTGTAACTGTTGGTGACGTCTTCGACAGGGTTCAATAACACACTCTTATTGTAACTCTTGTTTACGTCTTGACCCGATATTCATTGACACACTCTTATTGTAACTGTTGGTGACGTCTTCGACAGGGTTCACTAACATACTCTTATTGTAACTGCTGTTTACGTCCAAGCCGGAGTTCACTAACACACTCTTATTGTAACTATTGGTTACGTCCTGGCCAGGGTTCACTAACACACCTCTCTTATTGTAACTGCCGGTTACGTCTTGGCCAGGTGTTCACTAACAAACTCTTATTGTAACTGCGGGTTACGTCATTGCCAGGTGTTGACTAAGACACTCTTATCGTAACTGTTGTTTACGTCTTGGCAAGGTGTTCACTAACACACATTTATTGTAACAGCTGGTTACGTCTTGGACAGTTTTCACCAACACAATCTTATTGCAACTGTTGGTTCCCTCTTGGCCAGGTGTTTACTAACACCCTCTTATTGTAACTGCTGCTTTCGTTCTGGCCAGGATTCACTAACACACTCTTCTTGTAACTGTTGTTTACGTCTTCGTCGGATGTTCTCTAACACACTCTCATTGTAACTGTTTGTTACGTCTTGGGCAGGTGTTGTAACTGCTGTTTAAGTTGGCTAGTTGTTCGCTAACACACTCTTATTGTAACTGTTGGTTTCGTATTGTCCTGGTGTTCGCCAACACACTCTTTTTGTAACTGTTGGTTACGTCTTAGCCAGGTGTTCACTAAAGCACTCTTTTTGTAATTGCTGGTTACGTCTTGGCCAGGTGTGGACTATCACACTCTTATTGTAACTGTTGTTTACGTCTTGACAAGGTGTTCACAAGCACACTTTTATTGTCATAGTTGGTTACGTCTTGGACAGTGTTTACCAAACAATCTTATTGTACCTGTTGGTTACGTCCTGGCCAGGTGTTTACTAACACCCTCTTATAGTAACTTCTGGTTATGCCCTGGCCAGGATTTACTAACACATTCTTTTTGTAAGTGTTGTTTACATCTTGGCAAGGTGTTCACTTAAACTGTTGTTTAAGACTTGGCCAGGTGTTTACTAATACGCTCTTATTGGAAATGTTGTTTAAGACTTGGTCAAGTGTTCACTGGTGGTTACTTCTTGGACAGGTGTTGACTAACACACTCTTATTGTAACTGTTGTTTACGTCTTGGCAAGGTGTTCACTAACACACTTTTTATTGTAACACTTGGTTACGTCTTGGCCAGTGTTCACCAACACACTCTTATTGTAACTCTTGTTTAAATCGTGACTAGGTGTTCACTAACACACTCTTATTGTAACTGTTGTTACGAATTGGCCAGTTGTTCACCAACACACTCTTATTGTAACTCTTGGTTACGTCATGGCCAGGTGTTCACAAAGACTAGGTTATTATAACTGTTGTTTACGTCTTGGACAGGGTTAACTAACACACTCTGATTGTAACTGTTGGCTACGTCTTGGCCAGGGTTCACTAACATACTCTCATTGTAACTGCTGGTTACGTCTTGGCCAGGTGTTCAAGAACACACTCTTATTGTAACTGTTGGTTACGTCTTCGCCAGCGTTCACTAACACACTCTTCTTGTAACTGTCGTGTTCGCCTTGACCAGGTTTTCACTAACACCCTATTATTGTAACTGTTGGTTACGTCTTGGCCATGGTTCACTTACACACTCTTATTGTAACTGTTGGTTACGTCTTGGCCAGGGTTCACTAACACACTCTTATTGTAACTGTTGGTTACGTCTTGGCCCGGTGGTCACTAACACACTCGTATTGTAACTGTTGATTACGTCTTGGCCAGGGGTTCTCTTACACATCCGTATTGTTACTGTTATTTATGTCCTGGCCAGCTGTTCACTAACATACTCTCATTGTAACTGCTGGTTACGTCTTGGTCAGGTGTTCAAGAACACACTCTTATTGTAACTGTTGGTTACGTCTTCGCCAGCGTTCACTAACACACTCTTATTTTAACTGTCGTGTTCGCCTTGACCGGGTTTTCACTGACACCCTATTATTGTAACTGTTGGTTACGTCTTGGCCAGGGTTCACTTACACAATCGTATTATAACTGTTGGTTACGTCTTGGCCAGGTGTTCAATAACACACTCTTAATGTAGCTGTCGGTTTCGTCTTGTCCAGGTGTCCAATAATACACTCTTATTGTAAATGTTTTTGCTTACGTCTTGGCCAGGGTTCACTTACACACTCTTATTGTAACTGTTGTTTTCGTCTTGGTCAGATGTTCACTAACCCACCTTATTGTAACTATTGGTTTCGTCTTGTCTAGATGTCCACTAATACACTCTTATTGTAACTGTTGCTCACGTCTTGGCCAGGGTTCACTTACACACTCTTATTGTAATTGTTGTTTACGTCTTGGTCAGGTGTTCACTAACCCAACCTTTATTTCAACTGTTTGTTTCGTCTTGTCCAGGTGTCCACTAATACACTCTTATCGCAACTGTTGGTTACGTCTTGGCCAGGGTTCACTAACACACTCTTATTGTTACTGTTGGTTTCGTTTTGGCCAGGTGTTCATCAACACACTCTTATTGTAACTGTTGTTTACGTCTTGGTCAGGTGTTCACTAACCCAACCTTTATTTTAACTGTTTGTTTCGTCTTGTCCAGGTGTCCACTAATACTCCCTTATTGTAACTGTTGGTTACGTCCTGGCCAGGGCTTCCTAACACACTCTTATTGTAACTGTTGGCTACGTCAAGGCCAGGGTTCACCAATACACTCTTTCTTTAACTGCTGTGTACGTCTTGGCCTGGTGTTCATTAACACACTCTTATTGTAACTGTTGTTTGCGTTTTGGCCAGGTAGCCCCTAACACACTCTTATTTTAATTGTCGTGTACGCCTTGGCCAGGTTTTCACTAATACCCTCTTAATGTAACTGTTGGTTTCGTCCTGGCTAAGTGTTCAATAACACTCTCTTATTGTAACTGCTGGTTACGTCTCAGAGACACTCACGTAAGCCTGTTCATGAACGACATCATTTACTGGACGTCTTCTGCATTCGACACAAAGTATTACCGATGGTTTGAACAGAGATTTAATTTTTTGAAAATAAATGATGCCAAAAGCAATGAAGAAATCTGTGACAGTACCTCCGACGATGGGCTTCAGTTACCCTCATCCCCACACATTAAACGTGATATTGGAGGAGAGAATGAACTCAGCTATGAAAAAGCTAAAGGTCCCCCGAGTAAATGAAGACGTAAAGAGAGTAAGCCTGGAACATCCGAGATTCCACGAGACGAGCAGTTACAAATATCTGACCAATAGAATGCAGTTTGCTGATCTTGATACTGAGAAAGCTTATATTATCGGACATTATGAATTGAAAGCTATGCTTTATGGAGAGGAAGTTTCACTTGTTGAGTGGTACCGTGAAACTGGTCCTAAGACTGAAAGTCAATTATTCTTACCCGCTATATTCGCTGAACAAATCATCAAGGCCACACATTTCGTATATATGGGTATGATTAAAACTAAGAGAAATCAAGATGCTGATCATGATAATTTTGAGTTTCTGAGATTAATTGACTGCCATGAGGGCGAACTATTTATTTATTTATTATTTATTGGTGTTTAAGGTCACATACTTATGCACAATGGCTAATCGTGACCGTGACAGTTTTACGGGTGGAGGAAGCCGGAGTACCCGGAGAGAACCACCGAGCAACGGCGAGCAGCTGTCAGCTCTCCAACATCGTAACGCTGAACTCTGCACCGCAGCACAGGCAGGGTTAGATTGGTTGAAGACATGCGCACCATCGACGTGCAGTACGCCACAGTACACAGCGTCACCGTGCCCCCATGTAGGCAATCGGGGTGAAGTGTCTTGCCCAAGGACACAACGCGGTTGCCGCAGGTGGGATTCGAACAGAGGACCTCTCGGCTTGCAGCCTGCACCTCTACCAACTGAGCCACCGCGCCCCCATGAGGGCGAACTGTACGACGGTGTTAAACTAGCCCTACCTTCAGTTACTGAGCTACGTTTGAATAGTTTTAAGGGGAATTCGTCTGATGATGGTACATTAATTGTTGTCGAGGTTGAGGAGATTCAACAAACCCTGACTGTTGTTCACGATCTCGATGAGCTCCCCGATCTAAAGCAATGAGAAAGCGACGAGCCCGATGATGAAAATACTGAGGAAGAGCGATTCTGTCACAGCCACGGCTTTTGCAAATATTTATCCCATAAATGGCCGTTTATTCGAACAATAAAGGCCTTTGATAAATTTTTGCTTTAATTGCCTAGTAGGGTGATAAATTTTCCCCATACAGTTAAAACAAGAAGTCCTGTCACGAATAGTGCGCTTATCTAGGCTTAATTGCGCGTTGAAATTGCGCATAATTGCCATATCGAATGGCATCCAGCGCACGGCAGGTTCTCCTGGTTACTCATAGCAAACACATGCAATGTTTCTGCCAATGGACCTCCGGATTACCCGGAGGTCCATTGGCTGAAACATTGCTTGTGCACAGGCCATATGTGCAGAATTTGATAGCTTTACTTGGGCCATAACACGCACATTAACGCGCATATAAACGTGCTATCTGTGCGCATTTCATGGCCGGACTTCTAGTTTCAACTGTTGGTTTAACACACGAAACATTTATCACCCTAGTAGGGAGTTGGAAACGGACTATACTATGCTGACCTCCGGCGTATCCATTTGAAAGGTCGGGATATCTTGACCTGATTTCCGCATATCAGAAATCTGCGGAAACGAAGCAACGATCATCACTTAAACGTAATTAAATGAGTAGTACCTGTATGACATTATACGCCGCATGTTCAATGCGAGCAAACAATAAAGAATACTCCAAATTAATTAACAAAAGTATTCAAAAATAAAACTCGATTTTGAAATACCTAATGCCAGTAGTGACTGGTGTAGTGTTAATTTGGATTTTGCCTGGGGATGTACATATGCTCGATGGGCAGTACCTTGCATTGATAGACGATAAACAATTGTTCTGTTTCAGGAGAGATAGAACGTGAACGATGTTCTTTAATTATGAGTAACCTTTCCTCTCCTCCCAGCACAGCAACGCGTAACACGAAGTACACTCTGCACAATTCCAATACAACTGAATTCACACATTGTCAAAATAATTTGAACACACCTGTATCACATGCTGTTGAACCCATGGCTTCCACACACGAATCTCGAGTAACCGCAATAACTATTTCCTCATTAGAACGAAATGGTGGGACAAGTGTTAACATTAACGACTTTCATTTCCAGCAGACTGGCCTCTCGAATCCAAGCATATTATTGAATAGTTTATTTCACGGACGTATTTACGTTAACACTTTAAACATCAACATACAAAAATGAACTGACATTCGTGGCCTGCTTTGAAAGTGGCCCAATTGCTCTCACCCACTCAATGTTATATGAACGCGTTGTAATGTAGCATAATTAACAGTTTAATTGTTGTTTTCTTTAAAAGGTTTGAAAGTATTAAACAATGTCAGTACAAAAGAATATAGATTGTTCATTCAATAAAGGATTTTTGCAAGTTTAGCTGACAGTTGTTGGGGAATTATTTTTAGACCGAAATGTATCACTGCACCTTATTTATTTTTTACAATGTTTTCTTGTCGATCGAAATGGACAATGTACTCCTCACTTCGAGCTATGTATTGTAACAAATAACGGCACGATTTTGCCGCAACTTCTTTTGTAAAGATTTATGGGATAAACAAAATAAACGTATAGTGTTTTCAAGTAAAAAATTTATTCTACTCGTAGGATTAAGAATCAAACCGACTCATCAGAGACTCGTCGGTTTCATTCTTAATCCTACTCGTAGAATAATTTTTTTTACTTGAAAACACTATACGTTTATTCTATATATATCCAAGGAACGGCATTGTAAGAAATGTGTTAACGAAGGATGTGGTGGACACATAAGTAATAATTTAAATCTAGGCCAACCTGACAGCCATACATGATTTTGACCCGGTTGCGGCAAAGAAATTAAAACCATCCCTCTTGAGTGATACTAACAGTAAACTGAAAGAACACTAAAAGTGGCTCCATAACCATAAACATTAACACTATATCTGTCATGGTACGGAAGTAAATCTATATAATGATGGTCTGATGTGCGGCGCGTGCGTTTGCGAATGGAACGTTAATAGACTATGTATTGGAGCTGTGTAATTGTAATGTAAATACAGGAGTGGGATTATTAAAGTGATATCTTTCAAAAGGAAACGAATATATATATATATATATATATATATATATATATATATATATATATATATATATATATATATATATATATATATATATATATATATATATATATATATATATATATATCAAAAGGATTTAGACGTGTACCAAGAAAGATTGATATCCATGCATGTCGCCAGTCTAATCGAAATCGTGCAAGAAATCGCATGGAAGTTATGAATTGCGGGAATCCAACAATACCATAACTGGCAGTAAAAATGTGAGTTCGAATGAACTGAAAGAGCACGCTAATAGTGAGTGATTTTCTTGATTTTTGAAAGAAAGTGAGCGTGTCTGATTTACCTCAGAAGATTCTGTTGCGAATATGTGAAAATGTACCAACAAACATGAGAAATGGAGAACCAGTGAGTACACGCTTGTTGCTCCAGACTGAGTTCACGAACGATCATGACACTTACGTTACGCTGTTTCCTGAACGTTTTAAGAAATCAAGATAAGAGTCTACTTATCTGATATTTTTCGGACAGGTTCAGACTAAATCTGAGCATATTGCGAACGATGTAAAGTTCTTTAATGTTATAACCACACGGCCTTATGAGGATAACGATCCTAACGTTGTAGAGATCGGAACTATAATCAAGGAAGCAGAAGGAATGGATTTAGAGAGTCTCAATCTCCTCTCTGCGAACCGTCATGTGAGAAGAACCACACGAATGATCCATATCTTTTATCGCCATATTCGTCCGATACAGAGCACTTTCCTCATAGTCAAGACGCATCTACGTCTAAAGTCAAACTGTCACGGGAGAACGACCCCGTGACTGTACAGCAGATGTGTGCGACTAACGGGAACTGTAATCAGTCAGACAGTTCGCCGACCAATTGTCAGACCTGCGGTTCCGTCAGTTGTTACTGACACATTCTTAAATAGTCAGTGTATTGTACTGGTTGTGGCAACTTCATGCCTCGGTTAGTTGCCTAAAAATATCCTGTTAGTGGGAACATCTGCATAGACTTAGATGACTTTATGGAACTGCTGAATGTATAGACAGTGTGTACTCAGAAAAGCTTTTACTGTTGGTATACGTTAGTATACTTTACTATTATCAGGGACCGATCAGGACTATTTAAAATACGCTCTTGCCTCGAAGCCTATTTTTTCAATTCATGCGCCAGATTTCAATTTACGGAGTCACACTGCTGTTTGTAACACACACTGCAAGTATGTAATAGCTCTCATCATTTTCATTTAGTACACTATAGCAAACATTAATCTTCACTGTGATTTCTGATCAAGTCTTGGCTGCCTATTTAGGCAGCCAAGACTTGATCAGAAACCACAGTGAAGATTAAAGACTTGAAGTATTACCTTACCACAGTGAAGATTAATGCTTGGTAATTAAGACTTGAAGTATTACGTTAAGCACTCTACAACAATGATAAATGATAATCATATATATAATACATGTAAGAGTGTCTCTCTCGATTATCCATCGAAAGAATATCAAAATATGATCTGAGAAGTTACGCGCCAACTGAGAAGCCTATTTCTGAGATTTAAGAGCCAGGTCCTGATGTTCCAGAACCAAATACGCACTGGCGCATGCCCAGGTCGGTCCCTGTATCATCTGCAAAATGAGGTTAGTATACTTTAACCATTATATACTACCCAAAGTTTGTTAAGCAGCATATATTTGACACATCATTGTGAAATTTTCTTGTTTCTTGTGACACATTTGCGAAATTTTTGGTGGATATGATTGAGGAATGTATTGAGATGGTCCCCAGTGTTTACATTAGCTCTCGTGATAGGCAGACTTTTCGTGACAGTCATAGAAAGCATGTACCCCTTGATTTTCATGATGTTTTCGTGTCCTGTCTACATGTACATGAGATGTGTAGGGTATTCAGTCTTCATGTCAACACAAACCCTTGTGATTTAATGATTGAATATGGCGAATGCAAATGTAAGAAGACATTTGTCTGAAGCAGAAATGTGGCGGGATGTAGGGATGGGGGAACAAGGGGCAATCCATCGTCAGGTTGGTGAAGCCCTTGGTGTGCACCATACGGTGATCGCCAGAGCTTGGGCAAGATTTCAGCAGTATAGCACACCAGTCAGACGACATGGTTGTGGCAGAGACAGGTGTTGTAAAAATTACTTATGGTGCAATTGTAAAATCACTTTTAAAACTGATTGGAAATCCATTTTAACTGCTTGTAAAACCAATTAACTACTTTGTAAAAACTGATTTTATGTGAAAATAAAAAAAAACTGAACAGACAGAAAAATTTAGAGTTGTTCATTCCGTTTTGGCTTTAGTGGGCATCAAGTAACTCTATACCCAACATAAAACTGATTACGTGCTAACAGATTAATACGCTTCTTCTTGGCCAGATACGCTCTCGACAATAATAACGTAGAAAAATATGGTTGCTGTACATAAAAGCATTTTTCGAGAAACAAGTTCACACACTTCCTGAAGATAACGCACACCTGCTGTGGAGCTTATGTAATCTATTTATCACATGAGTGTTAACACAAACAAGATAATCATCTTAACCCTTTAGCCAACGTAACGGCCAAAACTGGCCAGCGCTATTCTCAAAAATCGCCAATTAATTTTCAAAATATTTTCATTTTTTGACTCAAAAACATAGGTTATGACCCCTCGTTGGAACGAGCTCGTCGAGCTCGTTCCAACGAGGGGTCATAACCTATGTTTTTGAGACAAAAAATGAAAAAAATTAGTTATTCAAGAATTTTTTTTGCAAGTATCGTCTGCTTTTCATGTTAGGTAAAGGGTTAACTGAGTACTTTGAAAATATCTCGGTACAACATTAACCTAAACACATTGTATATTTCGGAATCAGGAACGAGATTTTTGAATTTGAATTTTTTAATTTTAATTTTAATATTTAAATCACTGGCAGAGTTGCTTGTTTACGTCACAGATATCATGGATGGAAGACGCCATCTTGTCATCCGCCATCTTGGGCAAAAAAGGGATTCTCCAAAAGGTATCCTCGATAGGTATCCTCAATAGGTATCCTCAAATAATACAATTCCAGGCCATAGGTATCCTCAAATACCCGTATGTGCCTATGTGATAGGGCATATTGTGTCACATTGTGCCTTTTCACATAAGCACATATCGGCACATAAAGCATGTGCCTATGTAATAGGGCATATTGTGTCACATTGTGCCTTTTCACATAAGCACATATGACAAAAAGGGATTCTCCAGTAGGTATCCTCGATAGGTATCCTCAAATAATACAATACCAGGCCAAAGGTATCCTCAAATACCCGTATGTGCCTATGTGATAGGGCATATTGTGTCACATTGTGCCTTTTCACATAAGCTCATATCGGCACATAAAGCATGTGCCTTTGTGCTATGGTACATTGTGTCAAATTGTGCTTTTTCACATAAGTACATATGACAAAAAAGGGATTCCATAGCCACAGGTGTTTTCAAAAAAGGGGTGCTAAAATTGGGGTGCCTGGGGATATTGCCATTGGATATAGGCTTTTATTATGCAGAAGGGAGATAACTCTGCATACAGGTTATGGGAAATCAAGCAATCTGATTGGTTAGTTATATTCTAGATAAATGAAACAACAAAAGTACTTGGAATAGGGTCAGAACTAACAAGAAATAGACCAGAATAGCTAATTATAGTAATAATAAGGTAAACTGTTCCAACTAATAGGCTCTTCTACGCTGCTGGAGTATACTCCAGAACAAAGGAACATTCCTAGGTAGACGTAAACTATTACATATATAGATAGAAGCAGAGAATTCTGAACTAATTCGAAATAGTAAAAAGTTGGGTGGATTTTGATGATTTGGAGAGATTGTCGGGTTGTTTGTGGTAATTAGATTTACTCCGATTCAATCGAACATACCCTCCGAACATACCCCGTCTTATTGCAGAAAAATTGGGTAAAATAGCAATCACGTGCTACCATAGAAACCAAGACGGCGGCCTCCAGTACACAAAATGGACGACCGAAACGCGTATCACCCTAACAACAAGCGCTGCGTATGCGCACTCACACCACGTATCACTATGGAGATGACGTCACAAAATGGCCGCTCACGCGGGTTACCATGACAACACAACATGGCGCCACTAGGTCACGTGACATGACGTCACTTCCGGGGTCCCCCACCGGGGTCCCCCAACCTGGAGGTGAAATGTACGAGCTATACTACTGGCGATGATTAAATTAATTTCTAAAAAACTCTCATTGAACTAACTTTTAAAATTCAAATTAGAATGGGAAGGGGGTGGCAAATAAAAACATTGATACTGGGCTGGGCAAAGCACAATCTTTTGAAAGAACCTACTAGCGCTCCGATTTGTTTTCCTCCTGACCCCCCCCTCCCCCCCTCCCCCCCCCCCCACACTACCAGCTCACGATGCAATTTTTGACAGTTTGCGTTGGATTTCAAGAAGTATTTCACGAAATCCACCAGGGTGTGAAGTTTCCTGTCGTTAATCAAATAGTGGTTCGAATTTTGAAATTTCTAGACGTTGATTTCGTTTTTGGAGAGGAGGGGGTGTCCCTCCCAACTTTCGCAAAAACGAAGGCGCACGTCATCGAGGAACGTGGGCCACAGCGGTATACCTCACTCCCCGTCTCAGCCTCTCCTGCCATGTGACTTTAAATTCGTTTTATTTATTCCTGCTTCATCTTCGAAGATTTTGTTTATGAAGTTTAAAATTTGGGACTTTCTCCGCTTATTCAATTGGGAAGTTATAACTTTTCCTCTTAGGAATATGGAAAATAGATAAAATGAACAGACTGAAAACTCACGGTAAGATTTGCGAGTGTAAAGTGAACCTACCCTCGCGAAGTATATTACAAAGAGAGTGATCGCTTGACTGGACTGTCAACGTGAAATAATTCATGAGTGGTGAGGGACGTTGCACAAACACGAGTGCATCGAATTTCACGTGACCAGACCAGTCAAGTGATTACTCTGTTTATTACTTTTCATTATTAACGATAATTATATTATTTAACCCTTTACCTAACGTAACCGTCAAAACCGCCAGCGCTATTCCCAAAATCTCCAATTTGTTTGTCTCTAAAACATAGGTTATGACCCCTGATTGGAACGAGCTCGTCGAGCTCGTTCCAATGAGGGGTCATAACCTATGTTTTTGAGACAAAACGTGAAAAAAGTAGTTATTCAAGATTTTTTTTTTTTTGCAAGTGTCGTCTGCTTTTCATGTTAGGTAAAGGGTTAAAAAAACAAAACAATGAAGTCCCCATTACACCACGGCAAAGCGTCTTCGTGTGAGCGCACGGATACATGACACAATTGTTGATTGCATAATTCACTTGTGAAGTTATTGTTTATAATCAAACCCGGAAATCCCAGTAAATCACAGTTTGGAAAGTAATAAAATGTTTTCTAACAATGATTTGAATGGTATTAAAGGGGGGCGCGGTGGCTCAGTTGATAGAGGTGCAGGCTGCAAGCCGAGAGGTCCTCGGTTCGAATCCCACCTGCGGCAACCGCGTTGTGTCCTTGGGCAAGACACTTCACCCCAATTGCCTAAATGGGGGCACGATGACGCTGTGTACTGGGGCGTACTGCACGTCGATGGTGCGCATGTCTTCAACCAATCTAACCCTGCCTGTGCTGCGGTGCAGAGTTCAGAGTTACGATGTTGGAGAGCTGACAGCTGCTTGTCGTTGCTCGGTGGTTCTCTCCGGGTACTCCGACTTCCACCACCCGTAAAACTGTCACGGTCACGATTAGCCATCGTGCATAAGTATGTGACCTTAAACACCAATAAATAATAAATAAATAAATAATGGTATTAAACGCTGACGACCCCAAACATATGTAAAACACAGACACAAAATACTTTGTCGAGCTTCGAGTTTAATGTTATTGAACTGGATCGAACGAGTGGGAAGGTCGGGGGTTGGGCGTGGTCAAAACATGACACGTCTTGAATAGCCAGATTAATCTTTTAAAGGTAAGTTCAAGTTATACGTATGCTCCGCCCAAATTAAAAAAAAATATTGGCTATAAATTCAATGACAGGGAAAATTTGGAACGTGTGTCTATATGTCACATGGAAGAGTAGAGTGCATTTTTTCGTGAATATTGTGAGCATCGCGTAGACAGTCAGACAGCTATCCAACCAAAGACTCTTAAATCTGTTTCCTTGCAAGACATAAATTATATGCGATAAACCAAAAATAGTTTGCCCATTTCCCCTAACTTGATTTCAATGTGTCACCAGCTATCCAACCCCAGACTCTTGAATCTGTTTCCTTGTAAGACATAAATTATATGCGATAAACCCAAAATAGTTTGCCCATTTCCCCTGACTTGATTTCAATGTGTCACCAGCTATCCAACCCCAGACTCTTGAATCTGTTTCCTTGTAAGACATAAATTATATGCGATAAACCCAAAATAGTTTGCCCATTTCCCCTGACTTGATTTCAATGTGTCACCAGCTATCCAACCCCAGACTCTTGAATCTGTTTCCTTGTAAGACATAAATTATATGCGATAAACCCAAAATAGTTTGCCCATTTCCCCTGACTTGATTTCAATGTGTCACCAGCTATCCAACCCCAGACTCTTGAATCTGTTTCCTTGTAAGACATAAATTATATGCGATAAACCCAAAATAGTTTGCCCATTTCCCCTGACTTGATTTCAATGTGTCACCAGCTATCCAACCCCAGACTCTTGAATCTGTTTCCTTGTAAGACATAAATTATATGCGATAAACCCAAAATAGTTTGCCCATTTCCCCTGACTTGATTTCAATGTGTCACCAGCTATCCAACCCCAGACTCTTGAATCTGTTTCCTTGTAAGACATAAATTATATGCGATAAACCCAAAATAGTTTGCCCATTTCCCCTGACTTGATTTCAATGTGTCACCAGCTATCCAACCCCAGACTCTTAAATCTGTTTCCTTGTAAGACATAAATTATATGCGATAAACCCAAAATAGTTTGCCCATTTCCCCTGACTTGATTTCAATGTGATTCGTTTGAATTATTATTTTATTCTGCCCAGTTCAATGACAGGACAGTACCGGAGTGGATTTCAGGTGATTGTTGGGAGAGAGGGGGGGGGGGGGGGGCGGGGGTTAGTGTGGGGGGGGGGGGGGGGCGCATCACCAAAAGTCTATTCACAGTTTAGTGGGATGAGTTTTTGCTCTTGGCTCGAGGGGAATTTTGTTTTAGGCCTCTTGTTGGTAAATTAGGCTAAAAGTGTTAGATGCAAAAACGGCAGGTCCTACTTGATTTGGTTGTTCAATCAGAAATCTGTTCTTTGGTCTGGTGAAATATATAGGGGTTATCCAGGGATGTGGCTAAAGGGTTTCAGCTGGGGGGAGGGGGAGATGCCACCGGTGTAAATTCCAACTGTGAGTAGGTTCGATAGGTGGTTGCACTGCAGCGCTGGGTGATATCTTTTAATCTTTTAATTCCTTTGACCAACGAATCGCCCACATCCGCCGCGTAGTATGCAAATACAGCTGCTGAAAAAATATTATTTTTCGAAAAATTTCAACAAAACTATATCATGTGTCCCCTGTTTGGAACGAGCTCGCCGAGCTCGTTTCAAACAGGGGTCACATGATATGGTTTTATTGATTTTTTTAAAAAAAATGATATTTAAAATAATTAATTTTGAAATCGTCTGCGTTGGGTAAAGGGTTAAAGTGATTATATATGTATATACACATGTTTATGAACCCTACCGAAAATTTTCACTAGTCTTGAAACGGAAAAAGCATCATTTATAATGTGTCTGGGTCAGAAAATTTACCGGATTGATGTCAGAGTCAAAATTTTGAGGCCATTGTCAATTTTAGAGTAGTAAATTTGAAACTCAAGTTTCCAGTTGGAAATAAAAGATCGAAATTTCTCATCATCAAGTTGGAATTTTAATATTTTTCAGTAACAATGTTAATTTACTGAATATCCAACTATTTGATTTTTGACCTCAGAATTTCCAACTATTAAAAAAAATACTCCTAGCTGGGGGTGGGGGGGGGGGGGGTGAGACACCCCACACCTCCACACACCCCTGTCGCCACATCCCTAGGGTTATCTCCACCACAACCGAAGATAAACTTCGGCCTTGCAAAAGAATTTTCCTCGGAAAGGAATTTTAAGCAAAAATTCTGAATTATTCACAGTCCTGCTTTCGTGCACGATGTTTCTGAAGAAGTTACATATCACTGTGAACATCAAAATTTTATTTAGAAAGCATCTACAGTTATTTTCCGTCGTATTTTATTTATTTTACTGAAACGGTCATTATTTTGTGGTCGCAAGTTGTATCCAAATCCATCAAAACACAACTCCTCGAAACAACACCTGAAACCCTCATATCAGGTGAAAACAGAGTACGCTATCCGTTACGTCATTGGTAAACAAACATGCCGGCTGCTGGCGTTAAATGACCACGACAGAGTGCTTTTGAGTGAAATCAAGGGAAAATGAACACCCGCCGATAAGGTAGTAGTGCGGAAATGTGTTCATGCACCTATTCTTTAATTTGAGTGGTTGTTTATAATTGAAAAACGAACAGAACAGGAGATACGTGAAATAAACAAAAGGCTGGAAGGAAAAGACAGTAAGTGCATTGCCCAAGGATATAACGCAATCACCCCTGGCCGGGATCGAACCGTGAATCTCTCGGTTTGAAATTCAATGCAGTAAGCGCTGAGCCACTGCACTCAGTCAGTTGTAATGGTCGCAAGAGGGGGGGGGGGGGGGGGGTTCTGGAAAAAAACTGCAGACACAGGATCTAAAACATTTTTTTTTCCGCCTGCCGGGTACCCACCACCACCCCAACCCTGTAAATTGTTTCCACCCCCATATTTCATTCCGGAGCTCAAAATAGTGCTGAAACCTGGCCAATTATCAATGTTCCATTTCCTATGCTATTGTGCATTCTCAAATTTTAGTTTGTCCTGCATAAACTAATACAAGGGAAGTAATTCTAAACTGAAATTCAACCTCATGTTATAAATCCATTTAAAATGATTTAACAAAGATATTTGTCATATAAATTGTGTTAAGGTGAACTATTCTATGAGACACATTCTACACCCTGCAATTCTTTATTAGCACCATATACCCATGTTACATAAATATAATTTGATTTTGAAGAGATTCGGTTTACTTTTCCATGTTTTATTTTATATTCAAGGTTTTATTTTATCACAACATTTTTGATTTATAAATATCTTAATTTTTTTTCATAGAGTTAACTTCTTAACCAAGTCATGGTTGAATATGTTTTTATTGATTTTAGTCAAGTTTACATTTTATATACAGTTAAAACTAGTAGTCCTGTCACGAATAGTGCGCTTATCTAGGCTTCATTGCGCGTTGGAATTGCGCGCAATTGCCATATCGAGTGGCATCCAAAGCACGGCAGGTTCTCTTGGTTACTCATAGCAAACACATGCAATGTTTCTGCCAATGGACCTCCGGTCCATTGGCTGAAACATTGCTTGTGCACAGGCCATATGTACAGAATTTGATAGCTTTACTTGGGCCGTAACGCGTACATTAACGCGCATATCAACGTGTTATTTGTGCGCATTTCATGACAGGACTTCTAGTTTTAACTGTAAACTAATCAAAATGAATCTGATAGTTTTTGCTTTTTACAGGTGGAGAGACGAGTTGTGGGATAAGGCAAACTCAAATGAGTTGGTTCTAAAGACTATATAGCAAAGACATATTTTGTTAAAGTATATTAATAGCTGAATTCAGAAGGGTAATTCTACATCGGTTAGTTTGGTTGAATTGAAAAAAAGTGTTCATAACAAAACTCAATTGCAAATTATTCAGATTTGATCAGTGTATGTTAATGTTTCTAATGTCCACTTCAGTTGTCGAATTTGCGAATCTTCACTGAGAACATTTTGACTCTACTGAGCTTGTCTATACCCAACATTCTCTCCTCCAAAGCATGTTTAAAATACTCTATTCACCACCCTTAATCATCTTAAAGGTATAAGAACATCATTTTTGAATGCATTCAAGTGCAGGAAAAAATTTGCAATTAGGGTCATTTCCACGTTTTTTCCAGGCCAATGGACCCACCCACCCCTACCGTGTGTCTGGAATTTTTTTGGTAGACAACCCCCCACCCCCCCACCGATAGTCGTGCCATAAAATGTTCAGTTGAATAGTCACATTTTACATGTAACTATTACATCAGTCGCTGTGACATTCAATTGTTGTTTAGTAAGAGCACCCTCAGTCTAAATAGTTAGAACAGAGCGACGGGCGTTTGGAATAGAAGTTGGAAATTGCCAAATGCATCGAATTCAGGGTGTGGACACTTTGACACATCTCTTGTGTATATCTTCATGTTTTCGTGAATATATGTACATGCAGACGTATAACTTGAAAAAAAAATCAACACCCACCGCCCAAGAGAAAAATATAACCCACAAACCAGTTTGCTGAATGATTTCGTCACGCTTCACACTGTTACTATGAACATTAGAAATGTGAACATCAAGGAGTTGTTCATTGCGAGGAAAAGGAATCATGGATATGAAAAGTAACGTCCCTGGCAGTTTTGGTACCATTTTCACGAAACCGACAACTAGCGATCTCAATTTGATTTTATTTTTTTCCCAACTATTTCTCACAAAATGAAAATGTCATGAGAATTTGTGAGTGTTTTTTAGAACCATCAGCAGACTGGAAACAGTTATATTGAACAGTTATCGCGAGCATCAATAACTATTGCAGGCAGATCACTACTCGAGAATATTTATTAACCATTTACCCAAGGTAACGACCTAAACCGACCAGCGCTGTTCTCAAAAATCGCCAATTAATTGTCGTTATTTTTTCATTTTTTTTGTCTCAAAAACATAGGCTATGATCCCTCTTTGGAGCGAGCTCGTCGAGCTCGTTCCAACGAGGAAACATAACCTATGTTTTTGAGAAAAATAAATGAAAAAATAGTTATCCAAGGATTTTTTTGCAAGTGCAGTCTACATTAGAGCGCTAGACTCTAGACTATCAACACCCATCTAGTTTTATCTACAGTAGAGCACTAGACTATCAACACCCATCTAGTTCTGTCTACAGTAGAGCACGAGACTATCAACACCCATCTAGTTCCATCTACAGTTTAGCACTAGACTATCAACACCCATCTAGTTCTATCTACAGTAGAGCACTAGACGCTAGACTATCAACACCCATCTAGTTCTATCTACAGTAGAGCACTAGAATATCAACACCCATCTAGTTCTATCTACAGTAGTCCACTAGACTATCAACACGCATCTAGTTCTATCTACAGTAGAGCACTAGACTATCAACACCCATCTAGTTCCATCTACAGTTTAGCACTAGACTATCAACACCCATCTAGTTCTATCTACAGTAGAGCACTAGACGCTAGACTATCAACACCCATCTAGTTCTATCTACAGTAGAGCGCTAGAATATCAACACCCAACTAGATCTATCTACAGTAGTCCACTAGACTATCAACACCCATCTAGTTCTGTCTACAGTAGAGCACTAGACTAGCAACAACCAACTAGTTCTATCTACAGTAGAGCACTAGACTATCAACACCCATCTAGTTCTATCTACAGTAGAGCACTAGACTATCAACACCCATCTAGTTCTATCTACAGTAGAGCACTAGACACTAGACTATCAACAAACATCTAGTTCTATCAACATTAGAGCACTAGACTATCAACACACATCTAGTTCTATCTACAGTAGAGCACTAGACACTAGACTATCAACACCCATCTAGTTTTGTCTACAGTAGAACACTAGACTAACAACACCCACCTAGTTCTATCAACAGTAGTCCACTAGACTATCAACACGCATCTAGTTCTATCTACAGTAGAGCACTGGACTATCAACACCCATCTAGTTCCATCTACAGTTTAGCACTAGACTATCAACACCCATCTAGTTCTTTCTACAGTAAAGCACTAGACGCTAGACTATCAACACCCATCTAGTTCTATCTACAGTAGAGCACTAGAATATCAACACCCAACTAGTTCTATCTACAGTAGTCCACTAGACCATCAACACCCGTCTAGTTCTATCTACAGTAGAGCACTAGACTATCAACACCCGTCTAGTACTATCTACAGTAGAGCACTAGACTATCAACACCCATCTAGTTCTATCTACAGCAGTCCACTAGAACATCAACGCTCATCTAGTTCTATCTACAGTAGAGCACTAGACTATCAACGGCCATCTTGTTCTATCTACAGTAGTCCACTAGACTCAAGACTATCAGCACCCATCTAGTTATATCTACAGTAGAGCACTAGACTATCAACACCCATCTAGTTCGATCAACGGTAGTCCACTATACTATCAACACCCATCTAGTTATATCTACAGTAGAGCACTAGACTATCAACACCCAACTAGTTCTATATACAGTAGTCCACTAGACTATCAACACCCATCTAGTTCTATCTACAGTAGAGCACTAGACTATCAACACCCATCTAGTTCTATCTACAGTAGATCACTAGACGCTAGACTATCAACACCCATCTAGTTCTATCTACTGTAGAGCACTAGACTATCAACACCCATCTAGTTCCATCTACAGTATAGCACTAGACTATCAACACCCATCTAGTTCTATCTACAGTAGAGCACTAGACGCTAGACTATCAACACCCATCTAGTTCTATCTACAGTAGAACACTAGACTATCAACACCCAACTAGTTCTATCTACAGTAGGGCACGGGAATATCAATACCCATCTAGTTCTATCTACAGTATAGCACTAGACTATCAACACCCATCTAGTTCTATCTACAGTAGAGCACTAGACTATCAACACCCATCTAGTTCTATCTACAGTAGTCCAATAGACTATCAACACCCATCTAGTTCTATCTACAGTAGATCACTAGACTATCAGCACCCATCAAGTTCTATCTACAGTAGTCCACTAGACTATCAACACCCATCTAGTTCTATCTACAGTAGTTCACTAGACACTAGACTATCAACACCCATCCAGTTCTATCTATAGTAGAGCACTAGACTATCAACACCCATCTAGTTCTATCTACAGTAGAGCACTAGACACTAGACTATCAACACCCATCTAGTTCTATCTACAGTAGTCCACTAGACACTAGACTATCAACACCCATCTAGTTCTATCTGTAGTAGAGCACACGACTATCAACACCCATCTAGTTCTATCTACAGTAGAACACTAGACTATCAACACCCAACTAGTTCTATCTACAGTAGGGCACGGGACTATCAATACCCATCTAGTTCTATCTACAGTATAGCACTAGACTATCAACACCCATCTAGTTCTATCTACAATATAGCATTAGACTATCAACACCCATCTAGTTCTATCTACTATAGAGCACTAGACTATCAACACCCATCTAGTTCTATCTACAGTAGGGCACGGGACTATCAATACCCATCTAGTTCTATCTACAGTATAGCACTAGACTATCAACACCCATCTAGTTCTATCTACAGTAGAATTACTAGACGCTAGACTATCAACACCCATCTAGTTCTATCTACAGTAGGGCACGGGACTATCAATACCCATCTAGTTTTATCTACAGTATAGCACTAGACTATCAACACCCATCTAGTTCTATCTACAGTAGGGCACGGGACTATCAATACCCATCTAGTTCTATCTACAGTATAGCACTAGGCTATCAACACCCATCTAGTTCTATCTACAGTAGAATTACTACACGCTAGACTGTCAACACCCACCTAGTTCTATCTACAGTAGGGCACGGGACTATCAATACCCATCTAGTTCTATCTACAGTAGTCCACTAGTCTCTAGACTATCAACACCCATCTAGTTCTATCTACAGTAGCGCACTAGACTATCAACACCCATCTAGTTCTATCTACAGTAGTCCACTAGACACTAGACTATCAACACCCATCTAGTTCTATCTGTAGTAGTGCACACGACTAGCAACACCCATCTAGTTCTATCTACAGTAGATCACTAGACTATCAACACCCATCTAGTTCTATCTACAGTAGTCCACTAGACTATCAACACCCATCTAGTTCTATCTACAGTAGTCCACTAGACACTAGACTATCAACACCCATCTAGTTCTATCTGTAGTAGAGCACACGACTAGCAACACCCATCTAGTTCTATCTACAGTAGTCCACTAGACTATCAACACCCATCTAGTTCTATCTACAGTAGATCACAAGACTATCAACACCCATCTAGTTCTATCTACAGTAGAACACTAGACTATCAACACCCATGTAGTTCTATCTACAGTAGTCCACTAGACTATCAACACCCATCTAGTTCTATCTACAGTAGATCACTAGACTATCAACACCCATCTAGTTCTATCTACAGTAGTCCACTAGACTATCAACACCCATCTAGTTCTATCTACAGTAGATCACTAGACTATCAACACTCATCTAGTTCTATCGACAGTAGTCCACTAGTCTATCAACACCCATCTAGTTCTATCTACAGTAGAGCACTAGACTATCAACACCCATCTAGTTCTATCTACAGTAGATCACTAGACTATCAACACCCATCTAGTTCTATCTACAGTAGTCCACTAGACTATCAACACCCATCTAGTTCTATCTACAGTAGATCACTAGACTAGCACCACCCAACTAGTTTTGTCTACAGTAGAACACTAGACACTACACTATCAACACCCATCTAGTTCTCTCTATAGTAGAGCACTAGACTCTCAACACCCATCTAGTTCTGTCTACAGTAGAGCACTAGACTATCAACACCCATCTAGTTCTATCTATAGTAGAGCACTAGACTATCAACACCCATCTAGTTCTATCTACAGTAGATCACTAGACGCTAGACTATCAACACCCATCTAGTTCAATCTACTGTAGAGCACTAGACTATCAACGCCCATCTAGTTCTGTCTACAGTAGAGCACTAGACGCTAGACTATCAACACCCATCTGGTTCTATCTACTGTAGAGCACTAGACTATCAACACCCATCTAGTTCTATCTACAGTAGAGCACTAGACGCTAGACTATCAACACCCATCTAGTTCTATCTACAGTAGTCCACTGGACTATCAACACCCGTCTAGTTCTATCTACAGTAGATCATTAGACGCTAGATTATCAACACCCATCTAGTTCTGTCTACAGTAGTCCACTAGACTATCAACACCCATCTAGTTCTATCTACAGTAGAGCACTAGACTATCAACACCCATCTAGTTTTATCTACAGTAGATCACTAGACTATCAACACCCATCTAGTTCTATCTACAGTAGAATTACTAGACGCTAGACTGTCAACACCCATCTAGTTCTATCTACAGTAGTCCACTAGACTCTAGATTATCAACACCCATCTAGTTCTATCTACAGTAGAGCACTAGACTATCAACACCCATCTAGTTCTATCTACAGTAGAGCACTAGACACTAGACTATCAACACCCATCTAGTTCTATCTACAGTAGTCCACTAGACACTAGACTATCAACACCCATCTAGTTCTATCTGTAGTAGAGCACACGACTCTCAACACCCATCTAATTCTATCTACAGTAGTCCACTAGACTACCAACACCCATCTAGTTCTATCTACAGTAGATCACTAGACTATCAGCACCCATCTAGTTCTATCTACAGTAGATCACTAGACTATCAACACCCATCTAGTTCTATCTACAGTAGTCCACTAGACACTAGACTATCAACACCCATCTAGTTCTATCTGTTGTAGAGCACACGACTATCAACACCCATCTAGTTCTATCTACAGTAGTCCACTAGACTATCAACACCCATCTAGTTCTATCTACAGTAGATCACTAGACTATCAACACCCATCTAGTTCCATCTACAGTAGTCCACTAGACTATCAACACCCATCTAGTTCTATCTACAGTAGAGCACTAGACTATCAACACCCATCTAGTTCTATCTACAGTAGATCACTAGACTATCAACACCCATCTAGTTCTATCTACAGTAGTCCATTAGACTATCAACACCCATCTAGTTCTATCTACAGTAGATCACTAGACTAGCACCACCCATCTAGTTTTGTCTACAGTAGAACACTAGACACTAGATTATCAACACCCATCTAGTTCTATCTATAGTAGAGCACTAGACTATCAACACCCATCTAGTTCTGTCTACAGTAGAGCACGAGACAATCAACACCCATCTAGTTCTATCTATAGTAGAGCACTAGACTATCAACACCCATCTAGTTCTATCTACAGTAGATCACTAGACGCTAGACTATCAACACCCATCTAGTTCTATCTACAGTAGTCCACTAGACTATCAACACCCGTCTAGTTCTATCTACAGTAGATCATTAGACGCTAGACTATCAACACCCATCTAGTTCTGTCTACAGTAGTCCACTAGACTATCAACACCCATCTAGTTCTATCTACAGTAGAGCACTAGACTATCAACACCCATCTAGTTCTATCTACAGTAGATCACTAGACTATCAGCACCCATCTAGTTCTATCTACAGTAGAGCACTAGAATATCAACACCCAACTAGTTCTATCTGCAGTAGTCCACTAGACTATCAACACCCATCTAGTTCTATCTACAGTAGATCACTAGACTCTCAACACACATCTAGTTCCATGTACAGTAGAGCACTAGAATATCAACACCCAACTAGTTCTATCTACAGTAGTCCACTAGACTATCAACACCCATCTAGTTCTGTCGACAGTAGGTCACTAGCATCTAGACTATCAACGCCCATCTAGTTTCATCTACAGTAGAGCACTAAAATATCAACACCCAACTAGTTCTATCTACAGTAGTCCACTAGACTATCAACACCCATCTAGTTCTATCTAGAGTAGAGCACTAGACTATCAACACCCATCTAGTTCTATCTACAGTAGTGCACTAGACTATCAACACCCATCTAGTTCTATCTACAGTAGAGCACTAGACTATCAACACCCATCTTGTTCTATCTACAGCAGTCCACTAGTCTATCAACACCAATCTAGTTCTATCTACAGTAGAGCACTAGACTATCAACACCCATCTAGTTCTATCTACAGTAGATCACTAGACGCTAGACTATCAACACCCATCTAGTTCTATCTACTGTAGAGCACGAGACTATCAACACCCATCTAGTTCCATCTACAGTATAGCACTAGACTATCAACACCCATCTAGTTCTATCTACAGTAGAGCACTAGACGCTAGACTATCAACACCCATCTAGTTCTATCTACAGTAGAACACTAGACTATCAACACCCATCTAGTTCTATCTACAGTAGGGCACGGGACTATCAATACCCATCTAGTTCTATCTACAGTATAGCACTAGACTATCAACACCCATCTAGTTCTATCTACAGTAGAATTACTAGACGCTCGACTGTCAAGACCCATCTAGTTCTATCTACAGTAGTCCATTAGACTCTAGACTATCAACACCCATCTAGTTCTATCTACAGTAGAGCACTAGACTATCAACACCCATCTAGTTCTATCTACAGCAGAGCACTAGACACTAGACTATGAACACACATCTAGTTCTATCTACAGTAGTCCACTAGACACTAGACTATCAACACCCATCTAGTTCTATCTGTAGTAGAGCACACGACTATCAACACCCATCTAGTTCTATCTACAGTAGTCCACTAGACTATCAACACCCATCTAGTTATATCTACGGTAGTCCACTAGACTATCAACACCCATCTAGTTCTATCTACAGTAGTCCACTAGACTATCAGCACCCATCTAGTTCTATCTACAGTAGATCACTAGACTATCAACACCCATCTAGTTCTATCTACAGTAGAGCACTAGACTATCAACACCCATCTAGTTACATCTACAGTAGAGCACTAGACTCTCAACACCCATCTAGTTCCATCTACAGTAGAGCACTAGAATATCAACACCCAACTAGTTCTATCTACAGTAGTCCACTAGACTATCAACACCCATCTAGTTCTGTCTACAGTAGATCACTAGACGCTAGACTATCAACACCCATCTAGTTCCATCTACAGTAGAGCACTAGAATATCAACACCCAACTAGTTCTATCTACAGTAGTCCACTAGACTATCAACACCCATCTAGTTCTAACTACAGTAGAGCACAAGACTATCAACACCCATCTAGTTCTATCTACAGTAGAGCACTAGACTATCAACACCCATCTAGTTCTATCTACAGTAGTCCACTAGACTATCAACACCCATCTAGTTCTATCTACAGTAGAGCACTAGACTATCAACACCCATCTAGTTCTATCTACAGTAGAGCACATGACTACCAACACCCATCTAGTTCTATCTATAGTAGAGCACTAGACTATCAACACCCATCTAGTTCTACCTATAGTAGAGCACTAGACTATCAACATCCATCTAGTTCTATCTACAGTAGTCCACTAGACTCTGGCCTATCAACACCCATCAAGTTCTATCTACAGTAGATCACTAGACTATCAACACCCATCTAGTTCTATCTACAGTAGATCACTAGACGCTAGACTATCATCACCCATCTAGTTCTATCTACTGTAGAGCACTAGACTATCAACACCCATCTAGTTCCATCTACAGTATAGCACTAGACTATCAACCCCCATCTAGTTCCATCTACGGTTTAGCACTAGACTATCAACACCCATCTAGTTCTATCTATATTAGGGCACTAGACGCTAGACTATCAACACCCATCTAGTTCTATCTACAGTAGAACACTAGACTATCAACACCCAACTAGTTCTATCTACAGTAGGGCACGGGACTATCAATACCCATCTAGTTCTATCTACAGTAGATCACTAGACTATCAACACCCATCTAGTTCTATCTACAGTAGTCCACTAGACTATCAACACCCATCTAGTTCTATCTACAGTAGATCACTAGACGCTAGACTATCAACACCCATCTAGTTCTATCTACAGTAGAACACTAGACTATCAACACCCAACTAGTTCTATCTACAGTAGGGCACGGGACTATCAATACCCATCTAGTTCTATCTACAGTATAGCACTAGACTATCAACACCCATCTAGTTCTATCTACAGTAGAATTACTAGATGCTAGACTGTCAGCACCCATCTAGTTCTATCTACAGTAGTCCACTAGACTATCAACACCCATCTAGTTATATCTACAGTAGAGCACTAGACTGTCAACACCCATCTAGTTCTATCTAGAGTAGAGCACTAGACTATCAACACCCATCTAGTTCTATCTACAGCTGTCCACTAGTCTATCAACACCCATCTAGTTCTATCTACAGTAGAGCACTAGACTATCAACACCCATCTAATTATATCTACAGTAGATCACTAGACGCTAGACTATCAACACCCATCTAGTTCTATCTACTGTAGAGCACTAGACTATCAACACCCATTTAGTTCCATTTACAGTATAGCACTAGACTATCAACACCCATCTAGTTCCATCTACAGTTTAGCACTAGACTATCAACACCCATCTAGTTCTATCTATAGTAGAGCACTAGACGCTAGACTATCAACACCCATCTAGTTCTATCTACAGTAGAACACTAGACTATCAACACCCAACTAGTTCTATCTACAGTAGGGCACGGGACTATCAATACCCATCTAGTTCTATCTACAGTATAGCACTAGACTATCAAACACCCATCTAGTTCTATCTACAGTAGAATTACTAGACGCTAGACTGTCAACACCCATCTAGTTCTATCTACAGTAGTCCACTAGTCTCTAGACTATCAACACCCATCTAGTTCTATCTACAGTAGCGCACTAGACTATCAACACCCATCTAGTTCTATCTACAGTAGTCCACTAGACACTAGACTATCAACACCCATCTAGTTCTATCTACAGTAGAGCACTAGACTATCAACACCCATCTAGTTCTATCTGTAGTAGAGCACTAGACGCTAGACTATCAACACCCATCTAGTTCTATCTACAGTAGAACATTAGACTATCAACACCCATCTAGTTCTATCTACAGTAGAGCACTAGACTATCAACACCCATCTTGTGCTATCTACAGTAGAGCACTAGACTATCAACACCCAACTAGTTCTATCTATAGTAGAGCACTAGACTATCAACACCCATCTAGTTCTATCTACAGTAGTCCACTAGACACTAGACTATTAACACCCATCTAGTTCTATCTACAGTAGCGCACTAGACTATCAACACCCATCTAGTTCTATCTACAGTAGTCCACTAGACGCTAGACTATCAACACCCATTTAGTTCTATCTACAGTAGTCCACTAGACACTAGACTATCAACACCCATCTAGTTCTATCTATAGTAGAGCACTAGACTATCAACACCCATCTAGTTCTATCTACAGTAGTCCACTAGACGCTAGACTATCAACACCCATCTAGTTCTATCTACAGTAGAGCACTAGACTATCAACACCCATCTAGTTCTATCTACAGTAGATCACTAGACTATCAACACCCATCTAGTTCCATCTACAGTAGTCCACTAGACACTAGACTATCAACACCCATCTAGTTCTATCTATAGTAGAGCACTAGACTATCAACACCCATCTAGTTCTATCTGCAGTAGTCCACTAGACGCTAGACTATCAACACCCATCTAGTTCTATCTATAGTAGAGCACTAGACTATCAACACCCATCTAGTTCTATCTATAGTAGAGCACTAGACTATCAACACCCATCTAGTTCTATCTACAGTAGTCCACTAGACGCTAGACTATCAACACCCATCTAGTTCTATCTACAGTAGATCACTAGACTATCAACACCCATCTAGTTCCATCTACAGTAGTCCACTAGACACTAGACTATCAACACCCATCTAGTTCTATCTATAGTAGAGCACTAGACTATCAACACCCATCTAGTTCTATCTACAGTAGTCCACTAGACACTAGACTATCAACACCCATCTAGTTCTATCTATAGTAGAGCACTAGACTATCAACACCCATCTAGTTCTATCTACAGTAGTCCACTAGACGCTAGACTATCAACACCCATCTAGTTCTATCTACAGTAGTCCACTAGACACTAGACTATCAACACCCATCTAGTTCTATCTATAGTAGAGCACTAGACTATCAACACCCATCTAGTTCTATCTACAGTAGTCCACTAGACTATCAACACCCATCTAGTTCTATCTACAGTAGTCCACTAGACACTAGACTATCAACACCCATCTAGGTCTATCTACAGTAGCGCACTAGACTATCAACACCCATCTAGTTCTATCTACAGTAGTCCACTAGACACTAGACTATCAACACCCATCTAGTTCTATCTATAGTAGAGCACTAGACTATCAACACCCATCTAGTTCTATCTATAGTAGAGCACTAGACACTAGACTATCAACATCCATTTAGTTCTATCTACAGTAGTCCACTAGACACTAGACTATTAACACCCATCTAGTTCTATCTACAGTAGAGCACTAGACTATCAACACCCATCTAGTTCTATCTACAGTAGTCCACTAGACACTAGACTATCAACACCCATCTAGTTCTATCTACAGTAGTCCACTAGACACTAGACTATCAACTCCCATCTAGTTCCATCTACAGTAGTCCACTAGACACTAGACTATCAACACCCATCTAGTTCTATCTATAGTAGAGCACTAGACTATCAACACCCATCTAGTTCTATCTATAGTAGAGCACTAGACTATCAACACACACATCTAGTTCTATCTACAGTAGTCCACTAGACACTAGACTATCAACACCCATCTAGTTCTATCTACAGTAGTCCACTAGACACTAGACTATCAACACCCATCTAGTTCTATCTACAGTAGTCCACTAGACACTAGACTATCAACACCCATCTAGTTCTATCTATAGTAGAGCACTAGACTATCAACACACACATCTAGTTCTATCTACAGTAGTCCACTAGACACTAGACTATCAACACCCATCTAGTTCTACCTATAGTAGTCCACTAGACACTAGACTATCAACACCCATCTAGTTCTATCTACAGTAGCGCACTAGACTATCAACACCCATCTAGTTCTATCTACAGTAGTCCACTAGACACTAGACTATCAACACCCATCTAGTTCTATCTACAGTAGTCCACTAGACACTAGACTATCAACACCCATCTAGTTCTACCTATAGTAGTCCACTAGACACTAGACTATCAACACCCATCTAGTTCTATCTACAGTAGCGCACTAGACTATCAACACCCATCTAGTTCTATCTACAGTAATCCACTAGACACTAGACTATTAACACCCATCTAGTTCTATCTACAGTAGTCCACTAGACACTAGACTATCAACACCCATCTAGTTCTACCTATAGTAGTCCACTAGACACTAGACTATCAACACCCATCTAGTTCTATCTACAGTAGCGCACTAGACTATCAACACCCATCTAGTTCTATCTACAGTAGTCCACTAGACACTAGACTATCAACACCCATCTAGTTCTATCTACAGTAGCGCACTAGACTATCAACACCCATCTAGTTCTATCTACAGTAGTCCACTAGACACTAGACTATCAACACCCATCTAGTTCTATCTACAGTAGTCCACTAGACACTAGACTATCAACATCCATCTAGTTCTACCTATAGTAGAGCACTAGACACTAGACTGCTAACACTCATCTAATTCTATCTATAGTAGACCTAGTCTACACGCTAATCTATCAACACCCATCTAGTTCGATCTACAATACACCACTAAACACTAGACAATCGTTCTTAATCTACCACTTCTCCGACCACTAAACTCACAATTTAAAAGTGGTGAAGTAAGATCATTTTATAACTTTCCTGAAGTAGAACAACCAATCGATGACTGTAGAATTAAAAGGTTGCTTCACGTTCTGACCATTGTTTTCTCATAGACTGTACATTTGGGGATGAGATTAAGGATGTTTGTTTATGTAGTGTGCAGATCTACAATTTGAATATTCTTTTTAGTCAGAACATCCCCAGGTGGGGATTGACCATACCCTACTAGGCGGGTCCTCAGGTGGCAGATAAATGACGGGATGCTCACTTGGGTAGGTTTGCTGGTTTTAAATCAGCAGGTTTGCTCAATTGAGCTGGTTGGCTGCAGAATATATAAATACGCAGCCCCGGGCCCAAATTGTCAATCCTGCTTATACCATCTTGCAGGCATCTTGGTCTCCTGTGAGGTGGGTTCCGAAGGCCCCGGAGGAAGGAATCCTGGCAGTTGAGAACAGACTGGGCCCCGGTTATGGTAAATCTCCAGGATGGAGATCAGGTCGTAAACACTGCTTTACCCCTGATCTCTATCCTGGAGGTACCTGTTCTATACACTGCTTCGGCCCCAACTTCGGGAGTAGAAGGATGGTCGGATGGTCTGTTCTGGCCAATCGGAAGCCCCCACCCCTAAAACTTTAGGGTGTGACGTCGGGGGCATTTGGTGATCATTCAATTAGTCATTTCTTTTACTCACATACCTTAATTGTCATTGTGTACTCTTTTTAAACACATTACATTCTTAACAAATACTTAGGTTTTCTGCACTGTTTGTTTAAGTTATACATGACAACTGTAATTACAGTGCTTTGAAGCCATCTGAAGACCTGGCACTTCCACACACAGTCCAATCAGTCAGTGGTATGTTTCGGCATCAACACTGAATGAGTATACTGCTCCATACCAGGTATGTGGGGATACTGGCAACCAGGCGGATTCACTGCGTATCAGTAACCCTACCCTTGTTGGACTCCGTGGTGGGTGAGAGCCCGGGCAATGAACGTTTAAAATATTAAACATGGCTACTCAACAACCAAAGATCAAACGACCGTTTTTAGATACTGGACAAAGAGATTCTGACTCTGAAAAAGTACTTACTAAATCACTGATTCCACCTGAAGAAAACCTTCCAAAATTCATTCTACTGCATTCTACAGATGACAATACAAAATTAAGTAATCTAAACCACTTTGCTCTAGATAAAGCCATCAAAGGTATAGCAGGAACTGTAAAAGATATAAAGAAATTACGCTCCGGAGATTTATTAATCCAGTGTTCCCGACAAGTTCAGACATTCAATATTTTACATTCTATAAAATTAATCGACATCAATATTAAAGCAAGTTATCACAAAACTTTAAACGGTAGCAAGGGAGTTATAAGAACTCCTGAACTAGCTGACATGGAAGAAAATGAAATTACATGTGAATTAAAACCTCAAGGAATCATCTCTGTAAAACGTATTGAAATCAGCAAACAGGGAAACAAAATAAAAACTAACACACCTTCATCTGCACCTTTGATGGTACAAGACCTCCCAATTCAATCAAGATTGGTTACTTGAACGTCAGAGTGGATTTGTACATCCGAAATCCACTGAGATGTTTCAAGTGCCAAACGTTTGGACATGGCCACGATTCTTGTCGTGGCAAGAAAATCTGCTTTAAATGTGGTCTCAACCATGAAGATCCGTGTAACACTACCTACTATAAATGTGTCAACTGTCAGGACATTCACATGTCATTCCTTAAGGATTGCCCTGTATGGAAAAGGGAAAAACTTATACAAAAGGTAAAGTGCGAAAAGCAAATTAGTTTTAAAGAAGCAAGGCAAATCATAATTTACCACCATCATCTTATGCAAATGCTATTAACCAATCTACAACAACTACAAAATCAGTGCAATGTCAAACAGATCTTACATGGCTTGATAAAATAGAACTGAAACCTTTAAATCCATTTAGTTTTATACAAACAACAAATACGAACAGTTCATCTACTCAAACTAAAACAACTGATAGTAAAAACAAAGGAAAAAAGGTTAATGAAACGTCAAATGACCATCCACATTCTAGTCTACGTCAGAGTCAAAGTCAAAGTCAAAAAAGTAGAAAAGAAAACTCTTTCAGATCGAATTCCCAAATTTTCTAGAGATATTGTCACTAAAAATGAGGCCTTCGAGGAAATGACTGTTGACGAATGTCTCTCGGAAACATTTTCAGATAATCCCCTTCCATCATTGCAGGGAAGGTCCCCACGTAAAACTTCACCAAAAAGAACAACGGAGGCAATTTCGCCCATACGACCACCTTCAAAATCACCAACAAAACATGGAAAGCACACCTAACCAAAACATAATACAGTAGAATTGTCGAGGTTTTCGAGCTAATTTTAATGAACTGGGTCTTCTAAGCCAAATGTATCAACCTGCATTTTTTTGCCTGCATGAAACTCATTAAAAGAAACCGAGGCTCAGGACCATTCAGTTTTTAAGCATTATTATATTTCGTATAATGCTTGGGCAGATGATAATGATCTTCATATTCTTGGAACGTCTGTCTTGGTTAGAAACGACATTATTCAGATTTGTACCATTACACTCAAATTTACAGGCTGTAGCGGTACGCCAAACTTTAGACAAAACAGTTACAATATGTTCGATTTTCGTTTCACCAGGTAAAACAATTCAACTGAATGATCTTGAGTTGCTGGTGCAACAACTTCCAACTCCATATATTTTGTTGGGTGATTTTAAAGCTCATAGCCCCCTTTGGAATAATTCCTGTAGTCAAGAGGATGTAAAGGAAAAACTGTAGAAGAGCTCATTACAAAATTTAACTTATGCTTATTCAATAATCGGTCAGACACTTACCTGCACCCCGTATCTAGTTCTTACACTTCAATTGTTCTTTCAGTTGCATGCCCTTCTATCTTTATCGATTTTTCTTGGAAGGTGGAGGGCGACTTGTGTGGGAGTGATCACTTTCCAATTGTGTTGGAGAGTGTAGTTCCGGTTGACGATGAGAGGGTGCCCCAATTGAACTTTAACCTTTTACCTAACGAATCGCCTGCATCCGCCCGCGTACTATGCAAATACAACTGATGAAAAAATATTATTTTTCGAAAACATTCAACAAAACCATATCATGTGACCCCTCTTTGGAACGAGCTCGTCGAGCTCGCTCCAAAGAGGGGTCACATGATATGGTTTTGTTGAAATTGTTTTTAAAAATTAAAAAAAAATGATATTTAAAATAATGAATGTTGAAATCATTCATGGGGCACTTTCTCGTCGCTCTGTTCTGAACGACTCACATGGGAGAAATTTAGTGAAAGGGTGGACCAAATAGATCATTTTACAATCGAATCACGAAACATTGCAAACACAGTCATCCCTAAAACCTCGGCAAATCCGAAACGTTTCACCAAACCATGGTTTGATAGTGAATGTAAGCCGGCTATAAAAGATCACAAGAAAACTATACGGGAATTGAACAAGTCACCAACCACACATAATTTGGATAAACTACGCATCAATCGGGCAAAAATAAGACGACTTATACAACATAAAAAGAAAAGTTGATGGGAAACTTATGTTTCTAAACTTTATCAAAACAACCCCATTACTAAAATTTGGAAAATGATTAAAAAAAACTTAAATGAAAAGAAACGAAGTCAACCGTACATCACCTACAAGATAACAACACACTCATTACACCAAAACAAGAGGAACAAGTTGTTTGTGCAAATCCACGGAAAGGATGATCAATGATCGACGTGTCTGGTTTCTGGACACGAACAATCTACTTGTGAATGTTCAGTGTGGTTTCAGAAACCAGAGAAGTACTGTGGATCATTTGGTTAGACGTGAAACGTTTATAAGAAATACCTTTGCCAGAAAAGAATATGTGGTCGTCATTTTCTTTGTACTGGAAAAAGCATATGACACAACATGGACGTTTGGTATTTTAAAAGATCTTTTTAACATGGGGTTGAGACGGCGTATGCCTCTCTTTATTGAAAACTTTTTAAAGGACCGCAAATTTCAGGTTCTTGTTGACCTGATCCTCAGGAGTAGGGATTGGGGGTTCCCCAGGGTCAGGGATGTGGCGACTGGGGGTGGGGGGTGGGGGGGGGGGTGGGGGTCTCATCCCTCAGCTAGGAGTTTTTTTTCAATAGTTGGAAATTCCGAGGTCAAAAATCAAATGGTTGGAAATTCAATAAATTAACATTGTTCATGAAAAATACTTAAATTCCAACTAATGATGAGAAATTTTGATCTTTTATTTCCAACTGGAAACTTGAGTTCCAAATTTCCTACTCTAAAATTCACATGGCCTCATAATTTCGACTCTGACATCAATCCGGTAAATTTTCTGACCCAGACACATTATAAATGATGCTTTTTCCGTTTCCGGACTAGTGAAAATTTTCAGAAGGGTTTATAACCCTTTACCCAACGCAGACGATTTCAAAATTCACTATTTTAAATATCATTTTTTTAAATTTTTAAAAAAAAATTCAACAAAGCTCGTTCCAAAGAGGGGTCACATGATATGGTTTTGTTGAAAGTTTTCGAAAAATAATATTTTTTCAGCAGCTGTATTTGCATATTACGTGGGCGGATGCGGGCGTTTCGTTGGGTAAAGGGTTAAAAAATATCACCCAGCGCTGCAGTGCAACCACCTATCGAAACCACTCACAGTTGGAAATTACACCGGTGCCCCCCCCCCCCCCCCCCCCCAGCTGAAACCCTCTAGCCACATCCCTGCCCAGGGTAGTATTTTATTGTTACCCGTTTCTCAGTGAAAATCAATAATAATACTGATGCAATTGAGGATATGGTTGACTCGCCATTGTATGTAGATGATTTTTTAATCTGATACAGCAGGAAAGACATTAATGATATAGAGAGCAAACTTCAGCTGTGTTTAACCCTTTACCCAACGAATCGCCCGCATCCGCCCGCGTAATATGCAAATTCAGCAGTTGAAAAAATATTATTTTTCAAACAATTTCAACAAAACCATATCATGTGACCCCTCGTTGGAACGAGCTCGTCGAGCTCGTTCCTACGATGGGTCACATGATATGGTTTTGTTGAATTTTTTTTGAAAAATTTAAAAAAATATATTTAAAATAATAAATTTTGATATCGCGTGCGTTGGGTAAAGGGTTAAACAGAATCCAGAAATGGGCCCACAGAAAACGGCTTCAAATTTTCAAAGACGAAAACGAATTGTGTTCATTTCTGTAAGCTCCAGAAGCACCACCTTGATCCGGAATTGAAAATAGATGGGAGTCGTATTAATGTTGTTAAAGAAGTGAAATCTTGGGTTTGTTGTTTGACAACCTACTGAATTCCACTTCTCACATAAAACAACTAAAGGTAAAATGTAAGAGAGCATTAAACCTACTGAAGGTTGTTGGTAGCACTGATTGGGGTGCTGACCAAAAAACATTACTTCATCTGTATAGATAACTCGTTAGATCTAAATTTGATTACGGTTGTGTGGTTTACGGTTCCGCATTGAAGTCGTATCTCAAGCCACTTGACGCGATTCATAATAGTGGCATTAGAATTAGTCTAGGTGCTTTTCGAACATCAAAACAGATTCAATGCTTATTGAAGCTGAGGAGCCTTCTCTTGAGAAGCGCCGAATTAAACTGTCTCTCCAATATGTATCTAAACGTTTGGCTAATTCATCAAATCCTGCTTATAATTGTGTTTCAGAACCTCAAAATGTTGAAATTTTTAACCGACATCAGAAACATATTCCCCCATTAGGAATTAGAATTAAAACCCAGTTGGAGTCAGCCAAAATTGGTTCTGATTCTATAAAAGAAAACCGTAAATCACATATTTCTCCTTGGAGACTTAAAAAGCCAACAGTTATTTTGGACCTAGCTTCTACCAAAAAGTCTGAACCAAATTCACTGCAGTTTTAAACAGAAATATGCTGAAATTAAGTCAAAATACAGTGAATATACAAGGATATATGCAGATGGAGTTACAGATGGTGACAAAGTACCAACAGCCGTTGTCACTGATGATCACATCACCTCATCAGAATACCAAATAAAAGTTCTATTTTCACAGCTGAAGTTAAAGCTTTACAACTCTCGCTTGAACACATCGAGAATGTACAAGAGAAGAAGTCGATTATTTTTTCCGACTCTCTTTCCTCTTTACTTGCTTTACTCAACCCATGTTGAAGGACCCTCTCATTTTGGAACTTCGTGAGAAGTTGACAACTCTCATGTCTGACCAATATGATATCGTGTTTTGCTGGTTACCCGTGTTGCGGAATAGAACGAAAATGTTTATCGATCTGTGATCGTAAAATGTTGATTTCCACATTGTAATTACTGGTAGTTCTATGGGGTTCCACCAGCCCCTGGTCGTTTGGGTTTCCTTGTCGATGATATCAGACACAGGCTCAAGATTCTGGGTTCAGTAACTTCACGAATTTGTCGTGTACATCAGAACAAAGACCAGTATCGAATTATCTACTATTTTATTTAAACTCAGCAATTATTCTATCATAAAGCGCTACTAAACTGTCGTTGTCTCTGGCATAAAAATGTACAGTTAACAAACAAAGTTCATACATTGAAATCATAGTGGCGGAATCCAGGGTTCCTTCTTGTAGAGTTCGATCTGTATTCATCAAGAGCCCAGAGACAACTTGTCTAAGCAGTCAGAAATTAGTGCTTATATACACCCAATTTCTGATGCAATACTTGGGGTAAGTGACGACCGTCAACAGTTTCCCCCTGACCTCAGGGAAACTAAAGGAAAGTCCCCTGACGTGGCGGTCGCCGTTTTGTAGGCTCTTATACTGCCATGCAGACTATCGGTCAGTCTGCATGCAGTCCATGGCATTTCGGCGCTCAGTTAGTATTCAGCCTGGCGCCAGTTAATCGGCGGAATGTCCCGGTGACTGTGGCTAAAATGCAACGCAGCATCCTCAGTCCAATGGGGAGTGTCACCAGGTACATGTTATGATTTGTTAGACAGTTCGAACACCAATATCCCAGTAATACTGCCGAATGTTATTGTTCCATCTATCAACAAATCCTCAAATAGTACTGCCTGTTGACAATATTGGCTTGCAAAGGTATGCCTGATATTGTCAACTGAAAATCTGGCATGTACCCACAAAGTACGCCTGTACTCTGGTCGCCAGTTAAATACAATTCCATGTAATTTATTTGTCATGTTTTAATCTGTTCAAAAAGTATGAAAATAAGTTAAAAGTTAAATAAAATAAGTCCACCGAATTCCCAAAATAAGACCCTAAGAACTCGAGCTCTTACCCGAGCTGACGAGCTTAATTAACCCCTACATGTAGGTATCGGTGGTAATACCAGAGCAGACAGTGCAGCAAAACAGGCTTTAACCAAGCCTCACACTGAGTTTAACATCCCTTTCAGTGATTTCAAACCATATATCAATAATTACATCAAATCTGTGTGGCAGGCGGAATTGGACAGAGCGACAAATAACAAGCTCCATCGCTTCCGACCAACAATTTCAGATCACTACCCGTCTAATAAACTTTGTAGAAAGGATCTTGCAGTTTTGACGCGGTTTCATATTGGTCAAAACATGTCTAGCACATTCCTTTTTGTTGGTGGGTACTGTGCGACCAGAGTGTGTTCCCTGCAAGCAGGTGCTGTCATTGGAACACATTCTTTTACATTGTTCTGATTTTAATCATGTCAGAGGGCAATATTTTTCTGTAGGATCTCTAAGAGAACTTTTTTTATCGTTCGAGTCCGAATAATCTTCTCTCATTTTTGAAATTTATCAACTTTTTTAGAAAATTTTAAGATTGTTTTTATTATTTTAAACTAGAGTCTTCAAGACTTAAACTCATCAGGTTGATTCTAGGGTCCTGCGAATATTCGAGATTCGATTCGATATCGATACCATACGTATGCTTCGAGATCGATCCCGAATCAGTCTCAGGATTTGATTTTTTCGAATCTCTCGTACTAACTTCAGTTTGTTACATTTTCAACAAAAATAGGATAAAACTGTCATTAGAAAATTCATTCATGTAGGCTCAATTCCTATTTATTTGAGTAATTGACAATGTTTAATTGTTAGGTAAGGTGTGAATTTGGCCCAGTACATTATCCATAGTTTTGGTTTTTGAAGGCTTAACTTGTTACTATTCACGTTCTTAAAAACGTGAATAGTGAACACCTTAAACACCAATAATATTCTCTGCAGCGACGGTGCTACAGAGAATATTATTGGTGTTTAAGGTGTTCACTCCGTCGCGTAAGGGTCATCACAGTGTTCCGTAACTTCCGTTTGATGCAATATGAAATAGCTTGTCTTTTAAGATTCGATTCGGGATTCGATTCGATGTCGATATCAGAGACACGATTCGATTCGAAATTCGATTCGAAAAAAAATTTGTGATTCGCAGATCCCTAGTTGATTCATATTTCTTGTTTAGTCACTCATCATTACAATTGTTCATACCACATTGTCTTTGTCATTTTTATTCTAGTTGTTTTATGTTTTTTACTCATCTTTGTATTTCATTACTGCCATGTTTGTTTTAACGTTTTCTCGCCACGTTATAGCCTTAGCTGCTGATGTGGTGTAAACACCAATAAATAAATAGTCAGAAAATCATAATATAATGTTGAAAATGTATTTAAAAATTATTATCAAATTGTACCAATAAGATGTTTGAAATATACAAATATTCCGTTTGGAGAAACGAATTGTCCACAGTTTGAAAATTCAGACAAGTAATCGGCGGAGTGAGTCCCAACTCAATGATCTCATCATTCAGTCAAGTTTCCCTTACGTACAATTTACACGTACCGCATTGAAAATGTTAATTTTTATCTCACGAAACTCTCAAACACAATTTAGGCATTATGCTACTTTCAATGCTGTTACATATAACTCATGTTTAACAAAAGGGAGAAAGATAGAAGAATTGTTCAAAAATTTCATTCTCCTTCCTACATTATAGTTTAGCATTTTTCATGGACCGATCTCGTGGTATTGCAGCTATGGTTGGAAGTCAAAATATACTAAAATGAATAACGAATATTTTTTATAAGTGTGGGCGACCTATTCCTTAAATTCGCCACGTAGATGGTTGACAGTTATAAATATAATATCGTCTTTCAGGAGATCAGTCCTTGAATCATCAGTAAAATTGTATCGTATATCACTTTGAAGTTTCTTTATATATCGTTCAAGCTAAAACTTATAGCCAAAGATATTTATGGACGATTTATTTGTTTTGCCATCTATGTCCTCTACATGTGAAGTTTCGTAAAGTCATTTATCAATGGGCAATTAAAGCAGTCTCAAACCACTGATATCAAATATACTGTTTCATATATATATCGCAGATAATACTCTTTTCATTTTTAAATGGGAATATCTCTCCAGAGCTGGATATCTGAAACGTCAGCGTAAAGCGAAGCAACTCAATATACCCCCCCCCCCCCCCACTCCCTCAAAGCAGCGCCATATAATCAACGTGTAACTCTTCCCATTAGTTGCGTGTTATGATCTACAGTTAAAACGAGAAGTCCTGTCATGAAATGCGCACAAATAGCACGTCGATCTGCGCGTTAATCTACGCGTTATGACCATAGTAAGGCTATCAAATTCTGTACATATGACCTGTGCACAAGCAATGTTTCAGCCAATGGACCTCCGGGTAACCCGGAGGTCCATTGGCAAAAACATTGTCTGTGTTTGCTATGAGTAACCAGGAGAACCTGCCGTGCTTTGGATGCCATTCGATATGGCAATTGCGTGCAATTCCTACGCGCAATTAAGCCTAGATAAGCGCACTGTTCGTGACAGGACTTCTAGTTTTAACTGTAAGAACTGTTACACGATCACAGTGTAAACGCTTTCACATCATCAAACATCAAACGAAAGCCAATGCTTGTGAGCAAAAATAAAATATATTGTAAATATTCAAATTGTATTGTCTCAAAAACTTCTCATCAGCATATTTGTTTTCCAGATGCTTCAAAGTACATTTCTTTAAAAATCAATTGGCGATTACGAAGCATCGGGAAAATAATTAAAAATTATCGAAAGCGTTTTACGATGAGCATTGTTTATTTATAGTAACCAACAAACACATACCTTCCAAGCTGACGGCCGCTTGGACACTTTGTCATTTATTACCAATGGGCATTCGCTCTTATTTTTCCTTTCAAAAGAAGGCCTTCGTTGGTAGCACCACTGGAGATGTGTTTTAGAAACCAGCCTCCATGCTTGATGGAGAGTCAATGTATAATTAAAACTGCTAATAAGATAGGTGGTTTGATAAGAGGATATAGAAGGCATGGATTCTCTCCTTGAAAGTGTTTGGGGTTAGTGCTGTCGTAGTAGCTTCTGAAAGGCAGTTTCACAGTCTGTTGTCAGATGGAAAGAAAGATTCCTTATGTGTTCTTGTTCGTCTGAATATGGCCCGGTAACGGTGTTGGTGACCTCCCATGGTCGGCACCGAAGTTGTTGAGATGAGAGTGGGGAGTTAGAGAAGTGCTACGAGAGAATGTATTAAGGAATGCATCATTGTAGCTTTGGTTCGTGCACGGTGTCCTTAACCCTTAAGACAACGTAACGGCCAAAACCGGCGAGAGCTATTCACAAAAAATGCCATTCTATATTCATTATTTTTTTTTCAATTTTGGCTTAAAAACATAAGTTATGACCCCTCATTGAGGAATCATAAGATATGATTTTGACGCAAAATGTTTAAAAACATTAGCTATTCAATAATTGTGTTTGCAAATGTCGCCTGCTTTTCATGTTAAATAAAGGGTTAAATACTGTGCTATTTCTGCGTGGTAAGCATGGATGATTAACACTACAGGTAGAATTGTAGCTACCTGTAACAAAGTTGGCTATCCTGTCTGGACTGATTCCAGGTGATTTGTGTTGCTCTACATGTGCAGGTCGCAGACGTTAAGGGTACATACAAGCTATCGAAGGATGAATGTGGTATAGCATAAACCTAAATGAGTGTTGCACTTGATTAAAAGTTGCATCATAAAAAGGTGGTGTTGTTTATCTTCTTGCAGATGTTGTCAATGCGGTGATTCCAAGATAGGTTTGCGGGACATGGTGGAGCCTAGGCATGTGGCTTTAGTCCTGCTGCTCAATTTTTTTGCCGTGTATCGCTATGAAGTAGGCAGATGAAATCTCCCGTGGCTTGTTGGTAATGAGTACAGTTAAAACTAGAAGTCCTGTCACGAATAGTGCGCTTATCTAGGCTTAATTGCGCGTTGGAATTGCGCGCAATTGCCATATCGAATGGCATCCAAAGCACGGCAGGTTCTCCTGGTACCTCATAGCAAACACATGCAATGTTTCTGCCAATGGACCTCCGGCTTACCCGGAGGTCCATTGGCTGAAACATTGCCTGTGTACAGGCCATATGTACAGAATATGATAGCTTTAATTGGGCCATAACGCGCACATCAACGCGCATATCAACGTGCTATTTGTGCGCATTTCATGACAGGAGTTCTAGTTTTAACTGTATGACATGGCACTTGTCAGGATTAAAGTACATCTGTTAGTTCTCCCACACGCGGATGTTTGTCAAGATCCTTTGCGGTGATGATATGCCATGTGGTTTTTTCAAGGTGTTGTGCAGGAGACCGCCATCTGCAAAACTTGTTGCTGTTCCCTTGAATTTGCTATACTGATCGTTTATACGTCCCAGCAACCCAGTACACGCTAAAAACTAAAGTGTTAAAAAGTGCACTTGAAGTGCTGTATTTAACACTTACTAAGTGCTGAACTAGCACTTTGTTCAAGTGTAGATATCCCAGAACTTGACAGGTGTTGACAATAATACCACTTGACAAGTGTAATGTCGCGACACTTAAAAGGAAACAACGCAGATGACGCGGATCAGGCTCGAACTCTCGAGCCTGATCCGCGTCATCTGCGTTGTGTACTTTTAATTATGTACCCACCAAGCGCAAATCAAATTATGGACGATTCTGGAAGAACCACCAATGCTAGACACATGGGAAGTGCCATCCATTCAAGTTTCAGATGTCTGACGATTGTAATGTCTAAGTTCTTAAAGCATTGCACTTTGAGTGTTAAAATCAAACCATAAGAGTTAGAATGAGCTTAACACCTTGAAAGTGTCAGTTTTAACACTTTAGTTTTTAGTGTGTATAGAGATCGGTAGAAGTGAATGACACTCGGTTCATAATTTATTTACTGCTGTGGACACCTTGATCTGCACCCCATCTCTTGTTGTAGTTACCATTGTTGTTTGGCCACAGACATCTTACGTTTTCGCGAGTACTTTCCATCCCAAGACAGCATAGAAGAAGGACCAGTTCTTGGCTTGTTCGACCATTTGTCCCACTTTTTTGTAGTTCAAGCTGGGATTACTGGGTCTCTTCGTGGCCTCTTCTATATCTCCGCTGGTTCATCCCTCCGACAAAAACTCCTCGAGCAGTTTGTCTTGCTTTTGTTCTACCGAAATTGAGGCCAATATATGTTGGATACCCCTTTCACTTGCCGTCCAGGGACAGATTGATATGTTGGGTATCGAGGTTTCCCAGTCACTTGCAAAAACTCGTCCATAGTAGGGGCATTCATTCCAGATACTACAGCGATTCCATACTGCCTTTAGACCTCTGTTGCAGGGAGCTTCCCCGTAGAGATTGGATTTCTTAGATTTGAGTTGTCAATAAGTCTTTCACGGGTAGCGTGGGCTATTTTCGTGTTCCCATGCATGGTTCCCATGTTCGTTCAAAATGGATTCCATGGAATGCGTACCACAATACTGTACAATGCTGTGTAGACCAAGAAATAAATGTGCAGATGACAAGCAAGTGTTGCGCAAACTCTGGAATATATTATCTACAAGGACCACAATGCAGCCACCATCCATTTTGGAGGGATATGTTTCCTTATATGCTCGACCAAGCCGTTTTCGCTCTGCTTCCAACCCCGTACCCTTTGGCAGAAAACCATAAACAACGAGGGAACCCCAACATACTTTGTAGAGTTCCCAAGAAAGGTTTTGATTACAATTTCGTTGTTTCGTGCCAAACCACATTTACATCGATGACCCGCAGCTTCGTATCTCCAAACACTGCTGGACACATTGTTGAACAAGCTATCGAGAAACCGGTGCAAACGTATTGTCAACTGCTCTCCTGTATATACGTTCAGTTCACATGCTATAGGCTTACTGAACGACCATATATAACCATTTATCTAACAATCATATAGATTCTGGCCTGAAAACCACGAGAAACGGTACGTATCACATAATGTGTTCCGATTCCGTATCATCCAGACGACTCATTCTGATTCCGTATCATATAGACGACTCGTTTCCGGTAGCGCTACGGGCTATCATAACAGGCGCATGGATACATTCTATGTGCGTTTCAGTGATCGACCGAACGTCATGTCTCAAAAATGTTTTAAAATAATTTAACCCTTTACCTAACATGAAAAGCAGACGACACTTGCAAAAACATTCTTGAATAACTAATTTTTTTTCATTTTTTTCTTAAAAACATAGGTTATGACCACTCATTGGAACGAGCTCGACCTCGTTCTAACGAGGGGTCATAACCTATGTTTTTGAGACAAAAAATGAAAAAATAATGGAAATTAATTGGCGATGTTTTTAGAATAGCATTGGCCGGTTTTTGCCGTTACGTTGGGTAAAGGGTTAAGATTTAATCTGTTTATGTGGCAGAATCGTTAGATAAATGAATTATCATGATAATATGCATGTCCTGTGATTTGTATCAGATTCTCGGTGGTGTCCAAAAATAGGATCACAACTCGTCGGCAAAGCCGGATCGTTAACATCCCATTCTGGACACCACCTCGTATCTGATACAAACCACAGGACATGCCCATTATCATGATAATCTGTATATATACCAGAAAACCACAAAACATTCGCGTTGGAGTGGAGATCTGCAAAGAAGGAAACAGATACGAAAAAGAACGTCTGGCAGGTTGGGAACAGGTGAGGAGCAGAAAGTCTGGGCGTAACTTTCGGAACTTCGCAACCATGTCGCTTTCGAGGATTTCGACGGAACACGGACTGTGGGTCAAGTTTTCGCGGAAGCCTGTCTGGAATCAGTTGGGTGGAAACGTAGATTGCTGACCCGCTGGAGGGATTGGCCGGCGCGCCTACAACCGACTATTGGCCGATTTGGTGACTGCAAACAAAACTGTGGCTGGAATACAGTTCAAAATATATACTAACAGCTGGAAGAAAACTCTTGAGAATGTTAAAGTGCCTTTAAGATAGATAAACTGATTAAATCGCATTAAAACATCGATATCAGTGTCTCATTAGCCTTTTCGCAAAATCAGACTAAATCGTTTTACCACAATGAATGCTTACGACATTCTCACATATATTAAAACGTTTGCCCTGTTGTCACTTATCTACGGGCCATATATGATAATCTGGACCTGAGACAAATTTATAACAAATTTTACAATTAAATTGGTCTTGTTTTATATTTCATTAACTGCTTATCTAATACAAATAATCAGCACCAAAATTTTAATTAATAAAGCACCGGGTTGTACCCGGGTTGTACCGGGTTGTACAGAGGCGGGTTGTACCGGGGCGGGTTGTACCCAGTGCTTCATTAATTAAATTTTTGATGACTATTCCTATATTTAATGTTTGGAATGGGAGCGCGGAGGCTGAGTGGTAGACTGTTGGACTTCTGTGCTAGAGGTCCCACGTTCGATCCCCGTAGGGACGACCCGCGTTGTGTCCAGGTTGTCTACATGTGGGCATGATGACGCCGTGTACTACGGCGTACTGCACGTCGATGGTGCACATGTCATCAACCGGTGTAACCCTACTCGAGCGGAGCTTGAACAGAGTTAGCATGTTCAGGAGCTGACAGTTGCTCGTCGATGCTAGTTTGTTCTCTCCGGGTACTCCGGCTTGATATATTATGTGTTAACTGCCACGGTCACGATTAGCCGTTGTGCATACGTATGTGACCTTGAACACCAATAAATAATAATAATAATAATCCAATACAAATAACAGCTGGCAATTGTAAAAAAAGCAACGTTCCCTGAAGGGAAATAGCTAAACATTTTCATATTTGTCTCGGAAACGTACCTTATGGCCGCTCTCTGGAACGAGTTCGATGAACTCGTTCGAATGAGAGGGAATGAGCTATGTTTTGAGGGCAAAAGTTGAAAAAATAAAAATTTGTTTGGCGATTTTTGTGAATAGCGATGACCTTTTAGTCGTTACTTTAAGTAAAAGGTTAACCCTTTACCCAACGTAACGACCAAAACCGGCCAGCGCTATTCTCAAAAATCGTCAATTAATTTTCAAAATATTTTAATTTTTTGTCTGAAAAACATAGGTTATGACCCTCGTTGGAACGAGCTCGTCGAGCTCGTTCCAACGAGAGGTCATAACCTATGTTTTTGAGACAAAAAATGAAAAAAATTAGTAATTCAAGAATTTTTTTTGCAAATATCGTCCGCTTTTCATGTTAGGTAAAGGGTTAAAAGAATCTCATATTCGTCACAATCTGTCATGAAATTTCTTAATTTTATTCACTAAACGATTTGAGCCTCGGACCACTTCGCCTCATGTCGATTTTAGCGAATTCTGTACAGAAATTTCATATGAAATCGCGACTTATTAGAGAGTCATTTAATAGATTTTCTGGAAATCAAGGGCTGCTGTGGAAACATTCTGGGGGTTGGCCAGCAGAACTTCCTCTCCACAACCGAAACACGCTTTCACCGAGAATGATTTTGTTACATTACCACCTCATGATTTTGACACACGCAACTGGGTTTTGCTTAACCCTTTACCTAACATGAAAAACAGACCACACTTGCAAAAAGAATTTTTGAATAACAATTTCTTTTCATTTCTTGTCTCAAAAACATAGGTTATGACTCCTCATTGGAACGAGCTCGACGAGCTCGTTCCAACGAGGAGTCATAATCTATGTTTTCGAAACAAATAATGAAAAAATAATGAAAATCAATTGGCGATCTTTGAGAATACCGCGGGCCAGTTTTAGCCGTTACGATTGGTGAAGGGTTAATCGCGATATGATATCGATCTCTCAAAGAATCCAACTGACCCCAAACAACCTATATCTCGTGTTTGCCTAATACAAATGCGTTCGGTCTCATTAAAATTCGAAGACTGAATTGAAACACGTGCATTATGACGTGGATTTGGACTATAAGAATACAACAGGATCAGCAAGTCAACTGCTGTTATTTTTGTATACCGCTACTGACATGAAATATATCAAAATACTCTACTTTCTATAACGACCTAAGATTATATTGACTGTAAATAAAAGTAGCACACACCGTAAGATTATTTACTTACAAATTAGAGAACACTTAAGCACACAATAAAGCTTAGTCACAGTAACAGAAATAATGATTTCTGTGTTATCAGTTCAACAGAAAGCAGTACACTTCGTATCTGTAATTTTGTCAACCCTTTTTGGCGATGGTGGTCAGTTGTGAAGAGTGGTGGAGAAATGTTGCTCTAGTGTAGATACGTGAGTGCGAAGACAGATATTTTCGATGCGATTTAGCGTTGCTAACCATCACCTAAATCCCTATTAATGTTCGAGATTAGATTCGGGTTCGAAACTTGTCACTGATTCGATTCGAAACCATTTCGTTTATTTAAAAACAAAATCTAATTTGATTTCATACATTTCTTTATTATTGATATCCTGAAAATGACGTAACTCGACCTCCAGGGTTTTGGGATACTAGATTGTATGTATCGAATTTAACTGAGTAACAAAAACAAAAATATCAGTTGAAGCGATACCGAGGAATGTGTTACGTCTTGATATAAGGCTTTTCTCGACCATCGATCTCATTGATGATACCTGATCACATTGCATTTGAATATAGTTCCATTCCTAAGAGAAGTGTACTTGCCATCAATTCTTCTCCTAAATCTCTTATGTAGAATGCAAACAGAGTCGGGGACAGGAAAATCTCTTACTTTGGGCCTTACTTTGGGCCTATTTCCGCCCTCTATACTCGTCTCTCTACAATATGTCGTACGCTTTTTTCACATCTCGGAATGTCATAAACATCTTTTTCCTATTGACTTTATAATTTTTGATTCTATCAGATCCGAAAGAATAAATGAGTGATTAATGACAGCTTATTCATTTCCGAGAGCCGGATCCCCGGCAATCTCTCTCTTCCACAACTTCCTCAAGCCTTTCATGGAGAACCTTGCAGAATAACGTCTCAATATTGTTACCTGCCGTTAACCTTCTACAATTAATCAAAGACGTCCCTGTCCCCCTTTTTATGAATAAGGTTTGCCCTATTTTCCTTTCCTTCCACTCATTTGGGACCTCTTCCTTTCTGATTGCCATGTGAAATAATGCTGAAAGATGCTCATATAATGAATCCCCTCCTCTTTGTGAAAGTTAATTGAGAATTCCGTAAGTACTTGCTGTTTTGCCGTTCTTTAACATGGTGACAGGATTTCATTCTTATCCTTTCCCAGTTTCACTGTACAATAAGTGGGTTAAGTTTTCTCTACTTCCCATCTCACAGTCTGGTGGAATCTCTTCCTTCCATCTTCTATCATTTACCTTTGACCAATTCTGCTACATTTCTAAACTGGTCATGTGCTACAGTTAAAACTAGAAGCCCTGTCACGAATAGTGCGCTTATTTAGGCTTAATGGCGCATTGGAATTGCGCGCAATTGCCATATCGAATGGCATCCAAAGCACGGCAGGTTCTCCTGGTTACTCATAGCAAAGACATGCAATGTTTCTGCCAATGGACCTCCGGGTTACCCGGAGGTCCATTGGCTGAAACATTGCTTGTGCACAGGCCATATGTACACAATTTGATAGCTTTACTTGGGACATAACGCGCACATTAACGCGCACATCGACGTACTATTTGTGCGCATTTCATGACGGGACTTCTAGTTTTAACTGTATTATAATCCCCTCCCCCTTAATACTATGTGAGGTATTACTACTCTCCTCCCTGTTTTCCAGATTGTATTAATGAGATTACTATTCCTTTATCTCCTATTTTCTACTTGATTACATTAACTCTTTTGATCGCCACTTTATATACTTCTGTGGAATTTGTAGTGACTGTGTTGTTCAATCCTTAAGATTTCAACTTCTAAAAGCAGACCATTTTTCCTTCCTCTCTTTTATTGCATTTTTAGCTCATTTTTACACTAGTGGTAGGACATGCTCTACTCGACTCTCATGTTCTGGAGCCCATTTTCCGGATCACTACCTGACGTCATACTGCTATGTATTATGGTATCACGTGGTTATCATCTTAACCCATGGGTGCGGCCATGGTGATGGGTGATGTGAGTGCTCATCCGCAGCTCGTGTTGTTAGGGTGACACGTGTTTACGTCGTCCATTTTCTGTGAAGGAGACCCTCATTTCTGTTTCTATGGTAGCATGTGGTTGCTATGAGCCTGGTATGTTTGTGAAGGAACGGGGTATGTTCGAAGGTTGTGTTCCTTTGTATAAGAGTAAAACTAATTACGCAAATACACTCAACAATTTCCCCAAATCACCAAAAACTGTGTAGAATCACCGAAACGGACTTCGCGAAGCCCCAACTTGGGCTTATAAGATTAGCACGTCGTGCTATAAGGCGCATTCCTTTGTATAAGGGTAACTTTGTTGTCCCGGGTTTTTCCAAAGTTCTCGTTTAATCCGTAGAATACAAATAGACTCGTTAAATACCCCCAAAGCACCGAAAAAACAGAATCGGAATTTAATTGGATTACATTTTGTTATTCTGGGCTAACATCCTCTTTTCTCAAGCCCTGCCCTGCTTCCGCAGACTATCGTTCCGTTCTTCTGGAGTATGAATGGTTCACTTGCTGCCCATATTATTTCGTTTGTTGTGTTACTAATTCTTTTACTAATTTGGACTAGACCACCAATCACATCACTTCACCAGGATTAAACAACCAATCAAATCGATCTATTAAGCTTAACTCAAGTCCATCATCTTCTCTGCTCCAATGATTGTGATTTTTGTCTACGTAGGTGCTTGTACACAATGTGCGAATATCATCTCATGCAAAATGCGCCTATATGTGTCTGTGTGCAAGTGTACAATGTGATCACAACACATCCAGCACATTCGCACATGCAGGTATTTGAAGTCCACGGGGGACCATATTTTGGGGACTACTGCAACTACTTGTGGGCTACTGGGGACCAGGACATGCGAGCTAAATCTATCGCTGCCACAACGTGATGTGCTTGTACACAATGTGCAAATTGCACATGCAGCACATGTAAAATGTACAACTATGTGTCTGTGTTCAAGTGCGTAATGTGCGCACAACACATGCATCGCATACGTACTTGTGGATATTTGGGAAACAGCAGAGGCCATATTTTGGGGACTATTGGGGACCAGGCTTTGGGGACTAGTGGGGACCAATGTTTGGGGACCAGTGGGGGATGTTATGGGACTAGTAAACAAATAACACAAGAATACATGACATCCGATTCCATTTATTTATTACCCTTTTGTACGGTTCGATCCTAATCCGTGTAATAGGGCTTCTACCCTTAGGTACGATCTTTAAACCACCATCTCCTAAACTGCAGCAATGTAGCACTGTGGACTAAAGTTTTTACAATACTGGTACCTTCAACCAGTCGTCTCCTGAGTTCTACAATGTCCTATGTCCCGTAGGGGACACAGGACATTGTAGCACCCAGACGACGCAGTGTTAATCCCGCCTGTGTTGGGTAAGTAAGTAAGTCCGACAGTTAATAGCTCTTTCTGTGTGATTCTCTCTGGGTACTCCAACATGTATGTCATATTATTGGGGTTTAACGGCACTTTAGACATCCAGGGTCACAGTTTGTCAAACAGCTTTGCAAGTGGAGGTTGGGACACTCAGGGGGGGGGGGGGGGGCGCCCAGCCGCGACGACCAACTGTCAGATCCCCAATGTACTAATTCTGCACAGACAGATTTGGCATCGGTTGATGACAAGAGAACCGTCGATGTACAGTACACATTAATATACCCACCCGGCCCTCACGTCGGCAATCGGGATTAACTGTTTTGCCCAAGGACAATGCAGTTACCCCTGGTAGGGCTCGAAGCGTGGTCCATTCAGTATTAAGACGTATGCTGCCACCACTGAGCCAACACGCCCTCATTTTGTACTTAGGAAAAATTCTTAGTCCTCGCCGTCTAAACTGGAGCATGGTGTTGCCGTGTACAAATGTATCAACAGTACCCTTGCCTTTAACCAGTGTTAATCCCGTCTGTATAAGGTAAGTTGGAGAATCATACAGTTACTGCTAGTTATGTGTGGTTCTCTCTGAGTACTCCAACTTCTTATATGACATATACAATCCAACGCGATAAGGCCACGGCCGTGTGAAGTGTCGTTGAAACCATATTATTACTTTCCAAAGTGTGATTTACTGGGATTTGCGGGTTTGATTGTAAACGATAATTTCACAAGTGAATTATGCAATGAACAATTGTGTGATGTATCCGTGCGCGCAAACGAAGACGCTTTGCCGTGGGTGTAATGGGAACTTTATTGTTTGTTTTTTAACCCTTTACCTAGCACGAAGAGCCAACGACACTTGCAAAGAAAATTATTGAATAACTAATTTTTTTTCATTTTTCGTCTCAAAAACATAGGTTATGACCCCTCATTGGAACGAGCTCGATGAGCTCGTTCCAAAGAGGGGTTATAACCTATGTTTTAGAGACAGAAAAATGAAAAAATAATGAAAATTAATTGGCGATTTTTGAGAATAGCGCTGGCCGGTTTTGGCCGTTACGTTAGGTAAAGGGTTAAATAATATAATTATCGTTAATAAAGGAAAGCAATAAACAGAGTAATCACTTGACTGGACTTGTTACGTGAAATAATTCATTCGAGGCGAGGGACTATATTGTAAAACACCCGTGCGCATTCGCGCACTCGTGTTTGTACAACGTCCCTCACCTCGCATGAATTATTTCACGTAACCAGTCCAGTCAGACGATTACTCTCTATATAATCAAATAAACAATCATGAACATGCGAGGGGTTAACCCCAACTTCCAGATCAGCACATACCTTTAGCTGTCTTTTGTTATCGAAGTATTATCTTAAATTCAAATGCAATAAAATTTAAATATCTTCGAATGAGGTTATCGCCCACAACCCCTGTTAATTGACGTAGAGTTTGTTCAGTCTACTGACATACTTTAGAAAATGTGTATATATTGCAGACAAATAATGAGAAACCAGAGTGGTGTATCTTTGGCTGTTAAATTATATTGAATAGAGACACTGGTAGTGCAGAGGATATTCAATAGATAGTTTATAATCGGAACTAAAGACAACTCTACAATGGGAGAATATACAGACACTGAAAGCAAAATGATGCTCTATAATCTATCGAGACTACGAATACGTAAAGCTGATCCAGGAACAGAAGGTATGAAAAGCTTATTTCTTATGTTTAACTGTCTCAGTGCAAGAGTACACTATGACGAGATTGTGTTATCACTAAAAGTAATGCAGACCGAGGTTCCACGTAAAAAATGGCTCATGTCATATCGAAAAAACGTCTAGAGAAGCACAGGCGCTATCTAACATTTGGGTGGACTCGAATCCCAAATAGAATCAGGCAGATAAGTTAGAATCGAATCGAATCTCGAATCAAATCAGGCAGATAATTTCGTGTCGAATCGAATCTCGAATCGAATCAGGCAGATAATTTAGAATCGAATCGAATCTCGAATCGAATCAGGCAGATCATTTAGAATCGAATCGAATCTCGAATCGAACCAGGCAGATAATTTAGAATCGAATCGAATCTCGAATCGAATCAGGCAGATAATTTAGAATCGAATCGAATCTCGAATCGAATCAGGCAGATAATTTAGAATCGAATCGAATCTCGAATCGAATCAGGCAGATGATTTAGAATCGAATCGAATCCCAAATCGAATCAGGCAGATAATTTAGAATTGAATCTCGAATCGAATCAGGCAGATAGTTCAGAATCGAATCGAATCCCGAATCGAATCAGGCAGATAATTTCGTATCGAATGGAATCAAATTTCAAGTTATCACGCCTTCTTTCAACCGTAAATATTGTCTCTCTACTGAACTATTCTACGCAACTTGGACAAATCAATAAAAAAGGGGGGGATAAGCCAGAACCGAATCAAAGTAGTTTCGGAAGCGGAACTCTCCTTGAACTTTTCTTCTCTTATCAGGACTCCTGTACAGAAGATGTTCCTGGTGATAGAAGAATTTAAGCAGATACAATTTGAGGGATTGTGAGCAATGATAGAAGGAGCACATCTCGACGATTCGTAAATTTCCGAATCAGCTCAAAGCATATGGAATTTGGAAGTTTCAGTAGGTCCTACCGGAAGTCTATTGATGGAAAAATTACTTATACGTCTTCTTGTCGTAGAATTCTGGAGATATTATCTCTTGACAAACTCAGTCTACAAGTTCGTGCGTGAGAATCAGTGACATTTCAATCCCTGGTCACTGTATTCCATGAAATGCGCAGGCCCTAGCTGTTGGTGTACTGTTTTGATACATCGTATTTGAAAATTCAATAAAATTTAGGCTCCTAAAATCCCTCAATGCTCATCACCAGAGGCTAGTATTTTTCAGTAAAGGAAACGAAGAGAGAAAGTTTTATTGGACAGTTTATCGTCTCTGTGCATTACGAGAGCTCAAATACAGAGAATGAAAGATTGTCCACCGTTTTCGTATAATTCTTTACCAAACCATTTGGATCATGATTAGAACCGATGCTTACCCTGCTAGTGTCGGATTATTAGGTTGGAGACTCCATTAGTTACACGCCGCTACTCCTTGTTTCTCTCCGGCTTCTTCCACCCGTAAAAACTGTCTGACACGTTATGAAGCACTATGGTTGCTGAGAGGATCGCTTAAACCCAGTAACTACCTGACTAACCAACTAATTCATCCTTGCCTAACACGACCAGAAGGCAAAAAAGGAATAAATAACGAATTTATATTTTGCTTAAAAACGATAGCTCATGACCCTCTCATTGGAATGAGCTCGACTGAGGTACAGTATTGTCTCCGTGGACTGCTCGTAATTCACGTGTGGGCAGTGATGATTACGCATGCGATTATCATGTAATAAAAATCAGCAGCAGCAACATTTTAATTAATGAAGCACCGGGTTGTACCCGGTGCTTCATTAATTAATTTGTTGATTATTATTCCTGTTTGGAATCCAATATTACTGCATCCGTGGAAATATTTCCCACCCATGGAAAGTGACTAGCCCACGGCAGCCTTACTGTAATATGGAATGATAATACTGACAAGTTAGAAGATCTTTACTGTTGAGTATTACAAACAAATTGATATTTCCAACCTCAAGATAAGAGAAGTGATTAATGTTTACGCTGGTCGAGTCTCTCCTATTCTATGTCTTCTGGGTCCGCAGTTTGATAACATTGGACTTTGAAAAGCAAATTTAGCCGGAGTACCTGGAGAGAACCACCGGGCAACGACGAGCAGCTGCCAGCTCCACAACATCGCAACTCCGCACTGCAGCACAGGCAGAGTTAGATGGTTGAAGACATGCACACCATCGACGCGCATTACGCCTCAGTACACGACGCCATCGTGTCCCCATGTGGACAATCGGTTTTAAGTGCCTTGCCCAAGGACACAACGCGTGAGTCCGAATTGATCGTTCAGACGGTCACCCATCCAAGGACAAACCGGGCTCGACGTTGCTTAACTTCAGTGATCTGACGAGATCTTCCGTACAGCTGATTTCCTCGTTATTCTTTCTTTGAAGTGTATTTCTTTGTTTTCCTTTGTGTTACTTTTTAGAGTGATCCACAGTACTTGGAGCTGTATCTGTCTACGGATGGGGGAGCTCGGTGGCTCAGTTGGTAGAGATGCAGGCTGCAGGCCGAGAGGTCATCGGTTTTAATCCCACCTGCGGCAACCAAGTCGTGTCCTTGGGCAAGGCATGTAATCCCAATTGCCCACGTGGGGCACAGTGGCGGTGTATACTAAGGCGTACTGCATGTCAATGGTCCAATAGGCTGATTCACTGAATAACTTTGTTAAATATTTCAATACAAGTGTGTGTAGACCACCTAAGTACTTCAACAATAGCGATAGGGCGGTTAATATAATATACTGCAAGCTTCGAAATTCCTGTAGCGAACTAAATTTTGATAAATATTCTAACTATATTCAAAATACACCTAACTGTTCATGTGGTTATGAGACCGAAGACGCGAACCATTACTTCTTCAACTGCAGTAACTACTCAGACGAAAGACTTGTCCTACAGAGAAATCTTGTGCATCTGCCAATAAAAACGGCCAATGATCTTCTTTATGGTATTCCAAACTTACCGGATCCGTCAATATTCACCTTTTTCGCAGTGTACAAAATTTCATAAAAACCACGAAGCTAGATGAGCACTGGAGTCTAAAAGCATCCTTTTTCTTTTCTGTTAGTCTTTAAAATCAGTAGTCTTCTCTGTTTAACTCACAAATGGCTCACTTCTATTCGCTTGTTTGTCCTGTCTGTCAATAGTAGTGGTGTGGACTCCGCGGGAGTCGCGGTGGTGCTGTAATATGGCCCATAGGCTTGTTGACCCAAGCCAGCAGTGTTGTAGTGTGGCATTTCATTTTTCTTCTCCCTCCCCCACCCCCACACTTCTTTGTTCTGTCACCAGCAAAGTTGAGTACCCATCAGCTATCTTCTCTAACTTTGTACATACATAAAATTGTTTCAATATATACACACACATTTTGTTTCGCCATTACATATAAATTCATGTAACTACTTGTTAACATGTCATAATTTGTAAAGGTAAACGTATTTCAAGAAAAGGATATAATCTAAGTGCTGGGCACTTGTTATCCAATCCTTTTTGTTGATTATAAACAAATAAAATATGTTTAATCTAATGGTCCACTTGTCCTCAACCAATGCTAACCCTGCTTGTGTGGAGTTACTACGCTGGGGAGTCTGACAGCTGCTCGCCGTTGCTAGGTGGTTCTCTACGGGTACTCCGGCTTCCTCAAACTGTCCGACCTAAAAATGTCCGACACAGGTGACCCCTGGCTGTCAAAAGTGTCGTTAAACCCCAGTAAATAAATATCTACAGATGTATGAAATCATCAGTGGGGATTGACATTGATGTTGTACTTCATTGTAGCAGGGCACGGTTCGTGATATTTTCACACTGATTTAATGGGATTAAGTGGGTTAAAGTGCTTTGCTAGTGACTTGTTTGTCTCGTCTATGTACTAACAAAAGTAACGAAAGAGGATTGTTACTTACGACTGACAAATAGTTAAACTCTGCCCCGAACTTTACTCTATTCTCAATTCAAATTTTGTTTCTATTTATTTAAAAAAAAAATGCAAATGTCGACCGCATACACACTAAAAACTAAAGTGTTAAAACTGACACTTTGAAGGTGTTAAACCCATTCTAACTCTTAGTATTTGATTTTAACACTCAGAGTGCAATGCTTTAAGCACTTAGACATTACAATCGTCAGACATCTGAAACTTGAATGGGTGATACTTCCCATGTGTCTAGCATTGGTGGTTCTTCCAGAATCGTCCATAATTTGATTTGCGCTTGGTGGGTACATAATTAAAAGGACACAACGCAGATGACGCGGATCAGGCTCGAGAGTTTGAACCTAATCCGCGTCATCTGCGTTGTTTCCTTTCGAGTGTCGCGACATTACACTTGTCAAGTTAGTTTTTAGCGTGTAAGGAATTTGGTAGAAATGAACATCCCATGGTCTCAGGTAATTCTCTTTAAACGTATTTTTCGTCAACTCCCCCCCCCACCCATAATAGACTACTGAAATAAACATGTGCACGTGACGAGTAATTTGATCAACTTTGATTCTGTCACTCATCCCCACGTGTTTTTACCGATTCATTGAAAACGAGTAGATTAATACATTCAGGTCGCTTCACAACCATTACAATTCAAGTGTAATTATAGGCTAGTTATGTTGTTAGGGGACCCAGGCGTGTCATGGTTTCACACCCATTACAATTCAAGTGTAATTATGGGCTAATTATGTTGTTAGAGAACCCAGGCGCGTCAGCGTTTCACACCCATTACAATCCATGTGTAATTATGGGCTAGTTATATTGTTAGAGAACCCAGGCGTGTCAGGAAACGTTTGCCGACACAAAGCTTAATTTTATTTTTGCCGAATTTCCGTGGATTTAATCTCGGTGTACCACGTCACAGACGTTACTTTGTATAAAGAACACGTTAAATTGTTTGTTACGTTTTGGTTTCAATTAGTGACAACATGTTACTGTTTTGGCGACAAACATGTGTTGTTTTAATTGAAACAAATAAATATATATATTTTAATTATAATTTAATACAGCCACCAAGTGGGAGGACATTTCTGATACACTCACTTGCTTAACTAGCAGAAACTTGAAAACAGAGGGAAATCTTCAGTTAACGGACGACCAACAGATTTAGTTGATGGGTTTTCAAGTTTATATTTCTCTAGCAAGTTACTCTACGTAAAGTGTAAGGAGGTTTCCGCAAGCGCAATACCTCAAGCGGGTTTCCAAAGAACATGGCCGTTCAAAACCCAGACAAAGATATGCAAATTCGCAGAGAAATTATCCCAAAATGCATTTCTCATTAGTCCACAAAACCTCATTCCACAGCGAAGGGGTGGAAATACTGGAAAGTGGATTACGTAAGAAGGACTCTGCAGGTTGACTGGAAAGTGGAGTTCCGTAATTGAAAATCTGTAAATTGGGCTCCTGATCTAGTTCAGGTAGAAGTAATACTGGAGACTTATACAGTAAATGCTGTTGTAAAGACTGGATGTAGGTGTGGCGAGTACTACGATGTGAAGACAAATTGGATGCATAATGACTAATCCATGTACACGGTCTCACCGCTGCGACAGTCTAAACGGGAGGAGGGTCTTTCGCATCAGTGATTCTCTTAAAAAAACACACATCAATGAAGCACCGTTGTAAGGTGACGCAAGAGGTTATTTATGAAATCACCTGTACCCCGGTTTATTGTAATTGTGCAAGGTACCGCCACAGGCCTGTTTTTGTCTATTAGAAACTGCCGCAAGGTACCGTCACAGGCCTGTTTTTCTATTAGGAACTGCTGCATAAATGCATTTCATACAGGCGTCATGGTATCCAGCAATGGGAAGAGATTATGGAGGCATTGTAGAAGATCCTAAGGCAGTGATTAGGTAAATATATTCCATTTAAAGAATTTCAGTAAATGGGTTTCCGCAATACCACAAGTGGGTTTCCAAAGAACACGGCCGCCCAGACGAAGATATGAAAATTCGCAGAAAAATGGTCCAATAAGGCATTCTCATCAGCACACAAATCCTCATACCACAGCGAAGGAATGGGAATACTGGTAAGTGGATTTCGTAGGAAGGAGTAAGCAGGTGGATTCGGAAGTGGAATTCCGTAAGTGAAAATCAGGGTTCCTGAATCTTGTTCAGGCAGAAGTAGGGTTTAATCCAGGGTAAAATAATTTTCTAGTTCTCGTTTTTGAAAGTCAGTCACGATACCAGGAATTTTCTGTTCTCTTTTCCGAATATTAGACACCGTACCACGAATTTTATAGGACTGAAACGCAACGTTTGTTTCCAAATTCTATACTACGAATTTTCCGAGCATTAGTACTGATTTTCAGAACCGGAACCGGGAAATTCCTGTTCGTCAGATTAAACCATAGCTTGGACGGCCGTGTTGGTTTCAGAAGAAAATGATATTCGCTGTAATTTCATGGACTATATTATGCAATCACTGACACCATGGTCTGCGAATTTCCCGGGAATCGTGATTGACATTCAGAACCGGGAGCCGTAGAGCCGTAAAATTCCCGTTCCCGGTATTAAACCTTCGGCAGAAGTAATATTAGAGTCATTTGATATAATTACTATGGTGAAGGCTGGATGTAGGGGTAGCAAGGACTAATACTGGAAGACAATAGTAGATTGAGTGACTTGAAGAGGGGCCGCAGAGCTGATAAAGGAGACCAGTAGAACTAGGGATGTTACAACTGGTGACACTAAGAAAAAATCGCGACATCGACGCCGTAGCTGCGACGGGTGGTGCAATCTCACAAAAATCTAAGTTCATCAAGGGCCATAACTCCAAGAAAAATATTTGAACAACACATGCGTTGAACAGTGGCTAGACATCAATAAGATACACTTACATACCAAATATAAAGTCATGCGACCGACCGACCGACCGACCGATCGACCGACCGACCGACCGACCGACCGACCGACCGACCGACCGACCGACCGACCGACCGACCGACAGACAGACCGACAGACAGACCGACAGACAGACAGACAGACGGACGGACGGACGGACGGACGGACGGACGGACGGACGGACGGACGGACGGACAGGCAGACCGACATTGCCACTTATAGAGCTGCTAGTCGCAGCTAAAAATGATAGCACTCAAAGTATTAAGCAGACAGACATCCTTGACCTTTCACCCAACACGAATAGTGGATTATCACTAAATCGCTCCACTCAAACAAAAGCCCTTGATAATTTTTTTTTCTTCTATCTTTTCGAACATTTAAATTACTGAACTTCTACATATATTTCTCATAACAGGAATGACTGGAACACACACTGGACACAACAGGAATGACTGGAACACACACTGGACCAAAATATATTCCAAAACGTCAAATTTATTATTCTTTCAATACCCACCTCTTCCGTTTGTACATGTTCACTGCTTTTTGTATGTGGAAACGATATCAAATAAGCTTAAAGCTTACAGTCGGATCCACAAATAGTATTTATGTATTAATATCTTAGTATTACAACTGGAAATAAACATTGTTTAAACTAAACAAAAAGCCCTTGGCTTAAACTGTGCTTGTTCTTTTCGTGCATTACCACAGAAATCTACTGTCATTGTCTGTGTGAAATCTCCACTCCAGGGGTGTTTTAGTGGTAATTCACTCTCCACGTAATGTATGTGTTTGATAAAGATTGAAAATATATAAAAAAGATTGAATATTTATTTTTGTGAATAGCGATGGACGGACTAGCACGTCGTATAAAGGGTTAACCCTTTGAACCCCAGCGGCCGATTTACCGGCAAGGAACATGATTCGTCACAACGTCAGTATAGAGGATGGGTGTTTAATAAATATTGTGGGGTCGACCAATCGTTATTTTCAACGTGCAGCCCGAGGCTGCACGTTGAAAATACTGATTGGTCTACCCGAAATAATGAAATTGGACTCTTCTAATTGCTGCCCTTGAACTGAAATGGAAAATGCCACTAGAGTTCTGAGGGTTAAGCAGGGATAATTCTTCGAAACCGGCATGTTTGTGAACATATTGTCACCTTTCACACGAACACTTTCTGGACAATAGTGCAGGCAACATTTAATCCTCCATTAGTACAATATTACGTTAAACTGATCCTTTAATACCCATATCGTCTATCTTCTCATATTAGCATTGCAGATTGCGCCTTGTACCACTCGAGGGACGAAAAGAAAATCTGATCTAGTACATAAGGGGGCGCGGTGGCGTCTCGGTAACCGATTCTCGTCAGGTCACCGAAGTTAAGCAACGTCGAGCGCGGTTAGTTGTTGGATGGGTGACCATTTCAGCGACTGATTCGCGCTCCCGCGTTGTGTCCTTGGGCAAGGCACTTAACCCCGATTGCCTACATGGGGGCACGATGACGCTGTGTACTAAGGCGTACTGCACGTCGAAGGTGCGCATGCCTTCAACCAATCTAACCCTGCCTGTACCGCGGTGCAGAGTTCAGATTTCGATGTTGGAGAGCTGACAGCTGCTCGTCGTTGCTCGGTGGTTCTCTCCGGGTACTCCGGATTCCTCCACCCGTAAAACTGTCACCGACATGATATGACCCTGGCTGTTAATGTGTCGTTAAACTCTAATAATAAAAAAAATCTAGCACATAAGAACCTCACAGAATGAGGGCGTAGCCTGCAAAGCGATAGATATAGGCGTCCACCGGCCATCATAAAGTTCAAAACGTAGGTTTATTTATTTATTTCTGCTAGAGACCACCTCAGCACCAGTAGCGGCAAAACGTGCTTAGTATAAAAAGGTGATTATCATTTATGACGCAAGCATGTATGTACAATCAGGTAAAAAAATAAAATACGGTTTTACAGAAATAAGTAGTTTTAACAGTCAGATGCGTCCTGGAGATTAGGGGTAGCAATGAACGCCCGATTTGTCTATACTCCGATGACTGGATCCGCGACTGATGAAATATTATGACTACGCCATCGCCATCAAGATATGACTTCGTTTAAGGCGTGCCTTGATGATACAGTTGGAATATTCTTCATTAGGAAATATAGAAAAATAGCTTGAGACCTCTTGGAAATTTGACAGCGGGTAAATAATATAAACAAAGAGAATTTGTGATGTATCATCGTATTTAACCCTTTACCCAACATGAAAAGCAGACGACACTTGCAAAAAAAATTCTTGAATAACTAATTTTTTTCATTTTTTGTCTCAAAAACATAGGTTATAACCCCTCGTTGGAACGAGCTCGACGAGCTCGTTCCAACGAGGGGTCATAACCTATGTTTTTGAGACAAAAAATGAAAAAATAATAAAAATTCATTGGCGATTTTTGAGAATCGCGCTGGCCGGTTTTGGCCGTTACGTTGGGTAAAGGGTTAATTAATACGTACCGTGTCGGTACTAAAAATTGATTATACTGACCTACCAACACCCCGAATCGGATACAACAGTCCTCCATTCATATTCCAGACTGTGTGTGTGACAAAAGTCCATACTCATCCACCACACACCTCGAATCGGATACTACAGACCTCCATTTATAATACAGACTGTATGTGTGACAAAAGTCCATACTCATCCACCACACACCTGGAATCGGATACTACAGACATCCATTTATATTACAGACTGTATGTGTGAAAAAAGTCCACACTCATCCACCACACACCCCGGATGGGATACTACAGACCTCCATTTATATTACAGGCTAACGTCTATACTTATCCAACACGCACCCTGAATCGGATACTACAGACCTCCGTTTATATAACAGATCGGATACTACAGACATCCACTTATATTACAGATCATATACCACAGACCCCCATTATATTACAGATCCTCTACTACAGACCCCCATTTATATTACAGATCAGATACTACAGACTTCCATTTATATTATAGATCAGATACCACAGACCTCCATTTACATTACAGATCGGACACTACAGACCTCCGTTTATATTACAGATCGGATACTACAGACCTCCATTTATATTACATATCTGATACTACAGACCTCCATTTATATTACAGATCGGATACTACAGACCTCCATGTATATTATAGATCATATACTGCAGGCCCCCATTTACATTACAGATCCGTTACTACAGACCTCCATTTTTATTACGGCAGATCGGATACTACAGACTTCCTTTTGTATAACGGATCGGATACTACAGACCTACATTTATATTATACATCCGATACTACAGACCTCCATTCATATTACAGATCGGATACAACCCACCTCCATTTATATTACATCTCCGATACTACAGACCTCAATTTATATTACAGATTGGATAATACAGACCTCAATTTATATTACAGATAGGATGCTGCAGACCTCCATGTATATTACAGATCGGACGTTACAGACCTCAATTTATATTACAGATCGGATACCACAGACTTCCATTTATATTATAGATCCGATGTTACAGACCTCCATTTATATTATAGATCTGATACAACACACTTCCATTTATATTACATCTCCGATACTACAAACCTCCATATTACAAATTGAATCCTACAGACCTCCATTTATATTACAGATCAGATGCTACAGACCTCCATTTATATTACAAATCCGATACTACAGACCTCCTTTTATATTACAGATCGGATATTCAGACTTTCATTTATATTACAGATTCGATACTACACACCTTCATTTATATTACATCTCCGATACTACAGACTTCCATTTATATTACAAATTTGATACTACAGACCACCATTTATATTACAGATCCGATGCTACTACTCTCCATTTATATTACAGATCTGATACTACAGACCTCAATTTATATTACAGATTCGATACTACAGAACTCCATTTATATTATAGATCGGATACTACAGACCTCCAATTATATTAAAGATCCGATACTACAGACCTCCATTTATATTACACATCCTATACTACAGACCTCCATTTATATTACAGATCCGATACTACATTACTCCATTGATATTACAGATCCGATACCCCGGACCTCCATTTATATTACAGATCAGATACTACAGACCTCCATTTATATTACAGATCGGATACTACACACCTCCATTTATATTACATCTCCGATAGTACACACCTCCATTTATATTACAGATCCGATACTACAGACCTCCATTTATATTACAGATCCGATACTACAGACCTCCATTTATATTACAGATCCGATACTACAAACCTCCATTTATATTACAGATCCGATACCACAGACAATTATATTACAGATCGGATACTGCATACCTCCATTTATATTACGGATTGGCTACTACACACCTCCATTTATATTACATCTCCGATACTACAGACCTCCATTTGTATTACAGATCCGTTACTACAGACCTCCATTTATATTACAGATCCGATACTACAGACCTCCATTTATATTACATCTCCGATACTACAGACCTCCATTTGTATTACAGATCCGTTACTACAGACCTCCATTTATATTACAGATCCGTTACTACAGACCTTCATTTATATTACAGATCCGATACTACAGACCTCCATTTATATTACATCTCCGATACTACAGACCTCCATTTATATTACATCTCCGATACTACAGACCTCCATTTATATTACAGATCCGATACTACAGACCTCCATTTACATTACAGATCCGATACTACAAACCTCCATTTATATTACAGATCCGATGTTACAGATCTCCATTTATATTACATCTCCGATACTACAGACCTCCATTTATATTACAGATCCGATACTACAGACCTCCATTTATATTACAGATCCGATACTACAGACCTCCATATATATTACCGGCTATGTGTGTGACAAAAGTTCAAGTATCTGATCTTGTTTGGAATCAGATCATTACTAACAAAAACGAATTAACTTCTAAGATCCCAATCCTGACGAAAATGTCACGTCTGAAATAAAAATGGGGATGTCACTCATCTTCCACAACACCTTTCACAACACCCCCTTCCACTATTAGCGACGTCACTGATAGAAATCGATTCAAATAGGTTTGAAGAAAATATTGAGTTCAAAAGAATTTATGAAAGTTGATTCACTTGAAAAACGACAGAAGTTTATGCGAGTTTCTGTTATAAATGAGATCTCTAACAGACACTGTACTACACAAAATGCCTTATGACATAATTGGAGGCCATACAGTGTAAACGAATGTTCTCCAGTCTCAGCATCTACTGACTAGTAACACCTTCCAATCGTTTACTACCCTTCAGCGAATAAAGTTCTCTGAAGCCACAATTGGTAGTGATGAAGTTACAGAACATCACTAGTTGCTACGTGACTGTAGGAGTAAATTCGTGCATATTGTACTTTTTTCTGTAACATCGCAACGGATACCGACAGCTTTGTTCAGACAATCCATTACCAAACGGCTTTTGTGTTACTGCAGATGTCCACCGATGCATGATGTCGGGGGAGGCAAAGAACCTAGGGGCGGAAAGCACCTGCAAAGATTATATCGAAATGTACTCTGAGCTTGTATACTATAACGAAGAGAACTAGCAGGTAAATGTAACGTTGGTTCAGTAATTCCGAAATATGCAACCATTACATGGAAAGGGACGCTGCCCGATCAATGTAACAATGGGTTGCGCAGAGGGCTTTGAAAGAGGTCATTGTTTCAATAAAGTCGGTGTCTGACGTCACCACAACATTTGCTACTCCAGACGTTCGGTTGAGTCAAGAAAACTACCCTGTTCCCTTCATATCTTCGTTACAATACCTGTATCATACACCTAAATACACTTACTTCGACACATATTATATATGATTATGCCTCACGTTTGTAACATCAGCCGTGATTGGTTAATTTGACACCTTCTAAAAGTCATAGTACTGGAGTTTTGGGGTAAAACACGGGTACTATCGGACCGTTTTTCCCTGGAGACAAGAGAACGAAGAAAATGTAAGTTCCACTTTCCATTGATCAGCGTCGAATTTCTCAACACCAAACGCTGGCTCCGTGTTCGTTTAACTTTTTTTCGTCACAGGTAGACACAAACTTACCAACAAATGAAATGGGCATCTTCAGTGGGTGTGTTTTCAATTTTAACTGCAAACAATGAATTCAAAAGAATCAGAAATATTAAAAACGCACGTGTTGTTCACCACCTCAGTGAATCCCGAATATGAGTTATGACTTCAATCAATTATATTTCCACAAGTTTAGAGTTTAGTAATCCTCGTCCTCACTGAACCTCCGCCTCAAGTTCAAAATAAATGGTTTCATTCCGCTTAATTCTATCAACTGTCGTCGACTGAGAAACATGAATTTATATTCCATTAATTTATATAACTTATCACGCAAGCATTAACAATGAATTATAACATGAACATCTGTAAACACTGGCATTTGTTGATATAGAAACTCCTAAAGCGACGGCACTTGTGACAAGTCATTTTCGAAGAGACGTCATTGGTTCGAAATGACGTCATGTTTTTGGATTCGACTACATTGTTACAAGATTGATGGCATGCTGCAGTTAACGCTTAACAATGAACGTTATTTTTTGTTCGGCATGATAAAATAATTAGAACTTCGCTGCTTCAGGTTTTATTTCAGAAATTACACAAACTCAGGTACTATCGGCCGATAGAACATGAACAGAAACGTTCTAATATTATAATAGAACACATGGTTATGTTCTTTACTATGCGTGTATTATAAATATTACAAAAGAAGTTGAATCAGAAACGCAATCCACTGAAATATCCAAGTCGTTGCTATACATTCCTTAGCATTATTTTGGTCCTATGAAAATGTGCCTTCAGGCACTCTTCAATATATTTTAACAACAGAAATGCATGTGAATAAATTTTGATCACCCAATTTAATCTGAAAGCATACTAGCCAATACGTATGCCATAAGGTAATGGTTGCGGGTCTAATTTCGTCGGGTAAGCATTTGTCATGTGTCGCCAGCCTGAAGCAGAGTAAAGATATCAAAACCATAGTGACTTTTTCCCATTTGTGTCGATGCGATCTCAGTCAATCTTGTGGAGTGACAGAACTTGTTTTGTTTCGGAAAAGATTTTGATGAAACTGTGAGTTTGAAATATTTTTCTAAAATGTATGTCCGGATATAGGCCTGTGTGAATATAATGTAATATCTTCAAACTTCAGAAGATATATTTTCGCATGTCATTGCAGCACATGCATGGTAACAACATAATTACGCCAGAATCCCCATTGTCATGTCCGCAACGTCTCTTTCGGGATGGACTCCAGTTATCACGACCGTGTAATTTTGTCGTGGTATTCGGATAGGAGTAGGCCTGCTATTGCCCTTTTGAGTAGGGTGGGTGTGGAGGGCAGCGGAGTCACTCGCCAACTGTTGGGAATTTTTCAACATAGGAATTTCCTGTGCCTTGGAAGCTATAATTGAGTGAAAGAGTGGAGATCAGTCGATTTTTTGTTGTTTGGCACCCCCATGGTGGTGCCGATTCCACTTTATCTATTGACTAAAGTGAATTTTTTGATTTGATTGGTTGATAGATACGTGGTATGAGACCATATTCATTGAAACCCACGATACGTCCGCCCAGCCACTGACAAATTCCCCATACCCAGTGGAAGCCTCGTTCCGAAATCTACAAAGTGTCGATACCCCGTAGAAGATGCATCATTCCAGTTTTACAGTGTGCATGTATTATATTTTAATGTTTTATCTCCAAAATATAGCTCGTGACCCCTTATTGGAATGAGCTTGTCGAGTACCCTTTAATGTGGGGTTCATAAGCTATGTTTTTGAGACAAAAAAGAAAAAAAGAAATTCAATAATTTTTTTATACTAGTCATATCGGCATATTTTCACAAAAACTCTTTTGCACAAAAATTCCACAGAAACCTGTATGGCTCAACAATGGAAGATAAAAGATCTCATGCTGTGTGTGTTCACACATGAAATAGATTGTACTTCTAAAACGGAAAGTCAATAGATAAATTCGTTACCCCGTGTCTGATCACGTGGTACGGGTTTTTACCTACCCGAAGCCAGCCGTATCCCATGAGGCCGAATGGGATACGGCTGGCTTCGGGTAGGTAAAAACCAGTACCACGTGATCAGACACGGGGTAACTAATAATATCCATCTCCATGATGGTGGGAGTGGGGGCGTGGCTGACTGTTTGTGGGATTGGGTCGGGTTGTGTCATCTGAGCTTTCATTTTGTGAGTGACCTGTGAAAGTGGGTGTCTCACCATCCGGACCACCGTAATTAATGTCTATAGCAGTAATGCAACGCAGGGTTATGTTTTTCAGATGAATATGACGGTGACAAAAGCCAAGTCAACAAATGGAGACAAACGCATCCAGAATGGTTCACAACTGTTCTTGATCCCGGAAATGTCAGCTTTGCAAACTCAGGTGAGACATTAACCCTTTACCCAACGAATCGCCCGCATCCGCCCGCGTAATATACAAATTCAGCAGTTGAAAACATATTATAGTTCAAAAAATTTCAACAAAACCATATCATGTGACCCCTCGTTGGAACGAGCTTGTCGAGTTTTGTTTTGAAAAAATTAAAAAAATTGTATTTAAAATAATAAATTTTGATATCGTTTGCGTTGGGTAAAGAGTTAACTATCTGTTATATCTTCGCAGGGTCAGCCGGAGATCCAGTTCTCGTCCCACGCAAATTCTAACGGGACCGTACCAAAATGTTTGTGGTATATCATGTGGAGATCTTGCCTTAAATATTTATTTATTCACAGGGATTTAACGAATACACTTTGATTTCTGCGAAAAATGAATATATTAATCATTTGCAGATTTTTCGTGCCAGTACAAAATAAATATTTACAGCATAATATTATTTTGGTTATTATTAACAACAATGGGGGCCAATAAAGGGGATTTGATAACTATTTATACCATGCTCACATAAGTTACTACCTGTGAAAAGCCCTTTTATTAAATATTATTTATTTATTTCTTTATTTATTGGTGTTCAAGGTCACATACTTATGCACAATGGCTAATCGTAACCATGACAGTTTTACGGGTGGAGGAAGCCGGAGTACCCGGAGAGAACCACCGAGCAACGACGAGCAGCTGTCAGCTCCCCAACATCGTAACTCTGAACTCTGCACCGCAGCACAGGCAGGGTAAGATTGGTTGAAGACATGCGCACCATTGACGTGCTTAACGCCTCAGTACACAGCGTCATCGTGCCCCCATGTAGGCAATCGGGGTGAAGTGTCTTGCCCAAGGACACAACGCGGTTGCCGCAGGTGGGATTCGAGCCGAGGACCTCCCGGCTTGCAGCCTGCACCTCTACCAACTGAGCCACCGCGCCCCTATTAAATATTAGCTTTTGACCACACTACCAGTGTAAAACTTCTACTGCGGTTAACCCTTTACCCAACGAATCGGCCGCATCCGCCCACGTAATATGCAAATTCAGCAGTTGAAAAAATATTATTTTTCAAAACATTTCAACAAAACCATATCATGTGACCCCTCGTTGGAACGAGCTCCTCGAGCTCGTTCCAACGAGGGGTCACATGATATGGTTTTGTTGAAATGTTTTGAAAAATTTGAAAAAATGATATTTAAAATAATAAATTTTGATATCGTCTGCGTTGGGTAAAAATTGACACCTCTAGTAGTTACTACATCCAACGTGACCTTTGACATGACCCAATTTGCCGACTTCGACAAATTCAGATTTCGCGATGTTTTTTTTCAAATATTCGAAGTTTTGCGATACTATCTATTACGTAAAATGGCTTTTAAAGTTTAAAATACCTTCAATTAAATATTTAAAATAAAATTTAAGAATTGTTAATAAAAATTTGACTGAAAAAGCAAGGTAAATTCAATCATCTTTGTTGATGTGTCTAGCTGTCAATCAAGCATTCACGTGAAGCCGAAAGTTCTGCCCACCGGAGCAGGTGTGAACAAAATAAACCCATGTGTTTAAAGTATCGTTCTTTTCTCCGTTTTAAGTTATTATTTATTAAGGGCTTGGTATAAATAAAACAAATAGGTACTGGAGTCGGTAATCAGATTTAAACCCTTCGTAGAATAAGGGTTATAACCACTCAGCAGAGCCTCGTGTTAACACCATTATCCTACTAGTGGTTTAAACCCGATTACCGGTCCTAGTACCTATATATGCAGGGTAAAAACACGGCGTTTGATAAAGCGAAAGTTGTTATGCCATCACGTCATCAAACGTCATGTATTGGGAGGAGCTATCGTGTTGATTGACTTGACGCCATCTTGGGGGAGAGCAGTTTGGGTGGCGACATGTTTCGCTGACGTTCCAGCAATCCGGTTGTTCATAGATCAGTGGCTCTTTTTAGAGGCGGATGAACTGGGTTGAAGTAGGAGTGTGATCTAGACTGAATTAAAGTAGGTGTGTGATCTAGGAATATGTTTCAGGGGCGGATAGACTGGGTTGAAGTATGTGTGTGATATAGGGATATGTTTTAGGAGCGGATGGACTGGGTTGAAGTAGGGGTGTGACGTGCGGGTATGTTTTTGAGGCGAATGGGCTGGGTTGAAGTAGGAGTGTGATCTAGGAATACGTTTCAGGGGCGGATGGACTGGGTTGAAGTAGAAGTGTGATCTAGGAATATGTTTTAGGGAGATGGGGGGGGGGGGGGGGGGTAGACTGGGCTAAAGTAGAAGTGTGATCTAGGGATATGTTTCAGGGGCGGATGGACAGGGTTGAAGTAGGGATGTCATATAGGGGAATGTTTTTGAGGCGAATGGACTGGGTTGAAGTAGGAGTGTGATCGAGGGATATGTTTTAGGGGCGGATAGATTGGGTTGAAGTAGGAGTGTGATGTAGGGGTATGTTTTAGGGGCGGATAGATTGGGTTGAAGGAGGAGTGTGATCTAGGGATATGTTTTCGGGGCGAATGGACTGGGTTGATGTAGGAGTGTGATCTAGGGATATGTTTTAGGGGTGGATGGACTGGGTTGAAGTAGGAGTATGATCTAATGATATGTTTTAGGGGTGGATAGACTGGGTTGATGTAGGAGTGTGATCTAGGGATATGTTTTAGGGGTGGATGGACTGGGTTGATGTAGGGGTGTGATCTAGGGATATGTTTTAGTGGCGGATAACTGGGTTGATGTAGGAGTGTGATCTAGGGATATGTTTTAGGGGCGGATGGACTGGGTTGATGTAGGAGTGTGATCTAGGGATATGTTTTAGTGGTGGATAGACTGGGTTGTTGTAGGAGTGTGATCTAGGGATATGTTTTAGGGGCGGATAGACTGGGTTGAAGTAGGAGTATGATCTAATGATATGTTTTAGGGGTAGATAGACTGGGTTGAAGTAGGAGTGTTATCTAGGGATATGTTTTAGCGGCGGGTGGACTGGGTTGATGTAGGAGTGTGATCTAGGGATATGTTTTAGTGGCGAATAGACTGGGCTGAAGTAGGAGTGTTATCTAGGGATATGTTTTAGGGGCGGATAGACTGGTTGAAGTAGGAGAGTTATCTAGGGATATGTTTTAGGGGCGGATGGACTGGGTTGATGTAGGAGTGTGATCTAGGGATATGTTTTAGTGGCAGATAGACTGGGGTGAAGTAGGCGTGTGATCTAAGGATATTATTTTGGGGACGGATATATTGGGTTGATGTAGGAGTGTGATCTGGGGATATGTTTTTGATTCAGTACTCTTGAAGTGTTTGAACATCAAAATCATTGATCATGTTTCCTTCCGTTTGAGACCGCTTTATTGTTGTGATATGTAGCATGCTGTATTATAGATCGTCCGGTGGAGTATTGTGGATACAATAAGGGCGATATGGCAGTATAGTACAGTACAGTACTGACGGGTTCACTTATTTGACTATCATATCCTTGTGAACACCTGCAACATAACGAGTCGAACAAGGAATTTTTCCCAGTTCTTCTGGATACGATCACCCGGTCATAATGGATGAGCATTTGACAAGGGAGATACCTTTGCATGGACTGATACTCAGGTGGTCTTTGTGGAACATATGTCATCTTGTTGATTGTTTGGTCTAACGCGGCGATTTGGTTGAACGATTTGTCAAGGTGGCGAGGATAGAGCTCGGGTGGGACAAGTACGAGGTAGCTACACAAAGTAGGAGACTGGATGAACGAACATTACTCAAAATTACCCATGCCATGGGCACCAACTGGTAATACAGTAAATATGGTCCCTGCGGACACAATTTGAAATCGGGGGTTTCACCCACAACCAAAAGAGGTGTGAACGGATTATAATTTTGTGTTTGCATTATGCAACACAGGCGAAAATGATATGAATATTAACAAAGGACTAGTTACGTTCCACACATGACTATGATACATGTGACACAGCCGTAGGCTATAAAACTGTCGCATTACACCAACAGGGAGGCCTAGTATAATGTTGCGTGTAGTTAAGTTCTAATTGTAGTTCCGTGAGCTGAAAGTAGACAGAAATGAGGCAAGATCGGCACTGTTGTTCTGCCGTAATAAATTAGTTAAATAATATACTTGACCTCGGAATACGTGATAAGGTCTACAGAACAAGGCGCTATCAAATACAACAATATGAGGACCACAAACGTTCAGGCCGTGAAGTACATTGAATACATTCCGGGTTAGGTGATAACAGAAGAGGTCAATGTTAAAAACGTTGAATTGAACATGCGTTAGATCTTTTCCTTCCAAATCGCCTTATATTTTCCCACAGAAACATGTAACAGGCTATGTAATGCGAGAAGCTCAAATGCCTGATAAATCAGTTGGGTTATAAACCAACCCAAATCAACTAGGCTGAGTTAATATGAACCCAATTGGGTTCATATTAATTCAGCCCAGTTGATTTGGGTTAATTGTTAACGCAGCTGATTTTAGGATAGACAGCTTGGTCATTTCTTCTCCGCCAACACCCTCTTTGAAAGATGAATTCCTTGATTGTTGACGGCTGACCGGGTTCAACATTTTGTAGAGAGCTATCGGCACGTTTCCAAGGAAATCCTCGAGAATTCATTGTGAGAATTATAACTCATGATGAGACATCAATCCATTACTTTTGTCAAATTTTTCCAGAGTCAAAACTTTAAAGCAAACAGTGAACACATCGTGGTACACTTTCAAGAAGGTGGTAATGCCTGTTGACAAGACGATGGTTTCGGTGTACTCATGATTTACCATCTGGATACAAATGGCACCACAAATGGGTAATGGTACTACACTGAATTTTGCAAGTTGGGGGGACTTACAGAGAAAAACGGTATTGGAAAACTTCGATCAAGGGTGTTTCTGCCTCAAAACAATTCAGAACACTACAAGTGGCAGTTGCTGCTGCTGCTGCTGCTGCTGCTGCAGGGGCATGTGCTTCGAAATATTTTATTTCACCCTTTACTCTCCTGATATTGCCCCCTGTAACTTCTGTCTTCCCAAAATATAAATCACACCTACTAGCGAAGTAGAGATTTTGCGTCTCATAACGAGGGTCATTGGTGATATAGAGATACTCGTCGTGGGTCAGAGCGAAGACTTATATAGATAGTGGATTACCATTCTGAAGCACCACTAAAATAAATGTATTGAAGTCCTGGAAGATTATGCAGAAAATTAATGTGAGGAACATTATGATTCAATAAAACTATTAATGTGAGGTTACGAACTTTTCAACCCCCGTCGTAGATTGTTGCATTCACAGATTATGATGCTATATCTTTCGTTTTTCATGTTGCGTTTGAGTTAAGTGATGGACGCGAAAGTTCCGACTTGTGTTACAAACCCTGATGCTGAACATCGCCGACAATTGTACTCGATTTACAGGTGGACTAAAATTGCCCACGTGGACAAAATTGTCGATGGGAGTTAGGCGTGCATCACGCCTTGTAAATGCTATGCATGAAAGGTACATAAACTTCAGACTCAAGATTTATAATCATTTGTTCAATTTGCGATGATTTCGGATATATTTTATTTCACAAAAATATGACATCAATGACGTCAAATGACAAACTCGGAAAACGTCAAAACACAGCTCCTGTTACTCCCAGGCGAAACTTATTTCCAGTGCTATACTTTTGAAAATTAGAAAGTCCAGAAAATGTGACTCCATTTACTTCAGATGCAATTGATGAGGTCTGAGGTGACATTTACAACGATTGATATATAGTTTATGAAACTTCGGTGGCAAAATTTACCAGATATCGAATTTTAGCTTAGAATATTTGAACATGGGGAAGTTAGGGAATAGTGACGCCATGGGCTTCAAAAACGGCAGAAAATAACGGGGCAGAAAATCAAGACCCAGTCGATTTTGCGTTGGGGGGGGGGGGGGGGAGGGGAAGGGGGGCTTGCTCGTGAATACCAAATTTCGGCTCAATAGCTATCTAAAAGATGAAGTTCGAAAATTATTTAACACTCGACCGCATCCGCCTGCGTAATATGCAAATCCAGTAGTTGAAAAAATATTATTTTTCAAAAAATTTCAACAAAACCATATCATGTGATCACTCGTTGGAAGGGGCTCGTCGAGCTAGTTCCAACGAGGGGTCACATGATATGATGTTGTTGAAATTTTTTGAAAAATTTGAAAAAATTATTTTTAAAATAATAAATTTTGATATCGTCTGCGTTGGGTAAAGGGTTAACCAAAACGTGAGCTCAGTATGTCAAGACATGGACGAGCCACATAAGGAACAACGAAGGACAGACAGGTAACGAATTGTTAAAAAAAACCTGACGTCAGTGGTGTGGTGTGAAATGGTCTCATTGGTAACAGTCGAATCACACGATATGTTTCTTCCGGGACAAAATTACCCTCATGTATCAAATGGTTGCGTAATATCTTTGGAGATGGCGAGTTGTACCCGATAACAAAAACAAACCACGTCAGTGACCAGGTTTCGCGTCCACCGACGACGTGTGTTTTTGGTGCAATTGGGATAGACACTTTAAATTCAAGACATATTAAAGATTTTTCAGCGCCTTGTCGGCGATTTAATTTCTGACATACCTGTTTTGTGATAACTTGATATTGATTGGCCACTCTTTTCACTGTTTCTCTACATTGTAAACTGAACCGTAAGATGGAGGAAATTTTATGTTTCACACACACAAATGCGCATACATTTCCTTGTCTCCTTTCGTTTTTTATAACAACCATAGAATAACATGATTGTTTATTACAGAAAGGAAGCACATACGTTGCAGAGGAAGAGGGAAGTCCAACGAGTTTGAAGACCTGCACGTGTTTTCCTCAGGGCAATTACAACAGTCGACGCATACTCAAAACGCAAAAATGATAAGATGTAATTCAGGGCGAGAAATCATCAGAAAGAAGAAATCTTTCTCCAGTTCCGAAAACACATATGAAAAAGACATAACGTTTTCAGACAACGATGTTTCGCGAGCCTGTCGAACCCGGCAAGATATTTCAGAAGAGGATGAAATAATAGACACATCAACCAGAGACAGACCTGATTTCAAACGATCAACTTCGTTGCTTACCCACAACAAAGAAAGAATACATTCGGTTTGCATCGGATCGAAGGCATGTTCGAATAAACCTTCTTCTGCTGGAGCAGAACGCAGAAGGAAACCTTCTGGAAAGAAATCGCTCATATCTCAAATGAGTCCGAGTACTCTGAACAGAATATCCTCTCAGAATTCAGAAAGGCCGTCGATTTCCAGACAGCGTTCAGTATCAGATTCTTGTGCACCTGGACACAAGCTTATTAGGAGATAACTTCGATTACTTCCAATGGACTTGTTTTTGTCGTTGCAGATAATGATAGTAAACTTTTTCTCGAATGGTCTATCGATATTTTCAGTTAAAACTAGAAGTCCTGTCATGAAATGCGCACAAATAGTACGTTGATATGCGCGTTAATGTACGCGTTATGGTCCAATTAAAGCTATCATATTCTGTACATATGGTCTGTGCACAGGCAATGTTTCAGCCAATGGACCTCCGGGTAACCCGGAGGTCCATTGGCAGAAACATTGCATGTGTTTGCTATGAGTAACCAGGAGAACCTGCCGTGCTTTGGATGCCATTCGATAAGGCAATTGCGCGCAATTCCAAGGCGCAATTAAGCCTAGATAAGCGCACTATTCGTGACAGGACTTCTAGTTTTTACTGTACAGAGAAACCCGAAGAAAATATCACATTATCACTGCATTATGCTTCACAACGGCTATCTCTCAAAATCAGTTAATACTATTACCAGCTCATTGGGCGCCCTCTAGAATATTATGTATTTATTTTTATTTATTTATTGGTGTTTAAGGTCACATATTTCTGCACAATGGCTAATCATGGCCACGACAGTTTTACGATTGGATGAAGCCGGAGTACCCGGAGAGAACCACTGAGCAACGCCGAGTAACTGTCCGCTCCCAACATACTAACTCCGCACAAGCAGGGATAGCATTGGTTGAAGATAAGTGCACGATCGACGTGCAGTACGCCTTAGTACACAACGCCACCGTGCCTCAGCGTGGGTAATGGGGGTGAAGTGTCTTGCCCAATGACACAATGCGATAGCCGCAGGCGCGATTCGAACCGAGGAGCTCTCGGCTTGCAGCTTGCGCCTCTACCAACTGAGCCACCGCGTCCCCCTGTAATGACTTGAACACGATCAATTGTTTTAATCGTGCAATGGGATGCAGGGATGTGGCTAGAGGGTTTCAGCTGGGGTGGGGGGGGGGGAGCCACCGCGCCCATTCTACCTCTAGTATATTAACGGAATTATTAAAACGCAAAATTCATTAACAACCTTCTTCCGGTCGTGGTAATAATACTAACAACACTATTTTCTCGGGCGCCTTCGTTTATTAACAGTCCGTGATAAATAAAAAATATCTCGGGCCGGTAATAAACCCTCGGACTGTTATTCTTGTTAATAAACCTACAGTTAAAACTAGAAGTCCTGTCACGAATAGTGCGCTTATCTAGGCTTAATTGCGCGTTGGAATTACGCGCAATTGCCATATCGAATGGTATCCAAAGCACGGCAGGTTCTCCTGGTTACTCATAGGAAACACATGCAATGTTTCTGCCAATGGACCTCCGGGTTACCCGGAGGTCCAATGGCTGAAACATTGCTTGTGCACATGCCATATGTACAGAATTTGATAGCTCCACTTGGGCCATAACGCGTACATTAACGCGCATATCAACGTGCTATTTGTGCGCATTTCTTGACAGGACTTCTAGTTTTAACTGTATCGAACCTCGTGTGCAGCGAAATCAAAACGGAGGAGGTGCGAAGGGTGATCTCAAAATTAAGGAATGGAAAAGCAGGAGGGGAGGATGAAATTCCTGACGAGTTTATCAAAAAAGGGGGAGAGGAAAGCTTAACTGCCCTATTCAATTTAGCCATAGAAAAACAAAAGGTCCCACAGGAGTGGAGGGAAAGTGAAGTGATATTTATTCACAAAAACGGGGGAAAAGATTCTTGGATAGCTATCGAGGGATCTCTGTCAGCAGCAACATTGGAAAAGTCTTTTGTGGAGTTCTGTATGGGAGATTAGAGGAGGTGATTGAAGAGAAGGGTTTTGGGGAGAAATCCAGAATGGCTTCAGGTAGGTAAGGAGAGTCACTGACCATCTTTTCACGCTATCCCAAATGATAGAATCCGCGAAAGCAAAAACGAAAACGATGTCTATTGCCTTTTTGGATGTTAAAAAGGCATACGATAGAGTATGGAGGGAGGGTATGTGGCGCAAGCTGGAGGCTCTGGGCTTGGGAGGCGAGTTTGTTGCGATTATGAAAGCATTATATAAAGATGTACAGGGTAAACTTAGCATGGAAACATTACAACAAAACATGTGCCTACGGAGATAGGCCTAAAACAGGGGTGTATCCTTTCGCCAATTCGTTTTGCACTGTACATCAAAGGTTTAGGAGATGAACTCCTGCATAGCGACGAGGGGGTTGCAGTTGGGGGACTTGAAGATCCCAGGGCTATATTTTGCAGACGATATGGTGCTATTGTCAGAAAGCGAAGAGGGGCTAGCGAAGATGCTGAGAATTGTTGGGAAATATGGGAGCAAATGGAGAATCGAACTTAATGAACGCAACAGCAAAGTTATACCTGTGGGCCGCCAAGTGGACCCCACTCGAAGGTGGGGAGTGGGGGAGTTGTGCATTCCGGAAGGTAGCAGCAATCTTCTTAGTGTAGGAGAGACTAGTGACAACGAGTACCTGGGGTAAATATAAACATCACAGGAAGAGGCATCTACCGAAACCCCACAAATAAATTGATTCTGAAGGGGAAGCGAATCCTTAACCAAATGAAACTTATAGGGAGAAACAGTTTCAATAAGGTTTTCGTGGGGAAAACCATTTGGGAAATGGTGGGTCTGCCAAGTATAACATACGGAAGTTGTACCCCTAAACCAGACGGCTGTTAAGAGCTTGGAAATCCTTCAGAACGATGCAGGCCGATGGATAACAGGGTCGGGTAATGCCGCAGCGCTAGAAGCAATCAGGGGTGATCATGGGTGGATGAGGATCAAGGACAGGATAGACCTATTGAAACTCGGTTATCTTAATTATTTGGGAAATCTCCCCCATAGCCGATGGTATAAAGTAATGTTCCTGAGAACCTTCAACTCAAATATCAAGACGGGTGGATGGTTCAAGTGAGGGAGCTAGTAGAGAACTACAAATTGGAGATCTCGGATTAGACGTTGGGGAAAACCAGGGTAAAAAGATCGTAAGAGAAAGGGTCATGGAGGATTGTAACCGTAATTGGCGAGAGGGGGTCAAATTAAAGAGATCTTTGGGTAGCCTGCATGATAAAGAGAAGTTTGGCTTTGAAGAGTACCTTGATGGCACCTTTGGGGGGGGGGGGGATCACTGTTGTTCAAGCTGAGGTCGCGGTCCCTGGAGCTGAGGGGGAAAATTGAGAACAACAGTGAAAAGGAGTGCCAGATGTGTAAATTGGAAGTGGAAGAGATCCTGGAAAACTTTCTTCTAGAATGCCCAAAATACCAGTCTAAAAGAGTAAGATTCATGGGGAGTATAATGGGGAAGGGGGTGGGAGAATGAAGGACATGTGGTTAGGGGGCGACTCAAAAGAGAGGGTTAATATGCTAATCGGAGAGATTGGGAAGAATGGGGCAAGGGATGTCATCAAGCAGTTCGTCTCCGGGTGTTGGGAGGAGAGAAGAAGCGTGGGAATATGGAGGCAGTTGGTAGAACAGGGGTAACCGAGGCCTCCTCATACGAGAACCGCGTCAAATCAGCGGCCGGCCGAAGTGTTATTATTATTATTAAACCGTTACGCATTGCAATCTCACGTTATTATTACATTAAACTGTTCAACCTGACGTGCATAGCGTTTTGCTAAAGGAAAAAGTTGGACGTCCATGAATAAATAACAAAGGAAACACCAAATTGGGAAGATTGATCTGTAATAATCATACAACCCTTTGAGCTGTGTATTATTAAATTATTACCAATGCTCCCTCCAACAACAAAACAGACATCGCAACAAATCAGCGGCCGGCCAAAGTGTTATTACATGGCTGACAATTTTCGTCATTGTGTTATAGGCCAGAAAATGTGTAAATTTCAGAGTAATTATATGTCTTGGTAAAATATGAACATCTGGTCTTATTTCCAATATTTTCGTAAGAATTGTATTGCATTTGAGTTATTAAGTTATTATTGAAAGCCGTTTACAGTCTTTGTGGATCAGTTGTTAAATAATTAATTAGTAACTTGTTCAGTAGCATAACAAGCTTACAACAGTGGACGCTGCTGGCTGTATTAACGGGATTAACTGTTAATTCAATACATGAAAGTTTCAGTGACATGTTTTAGATGGCTTAAGTGTTAACCAACAAGCTGAGTGATTAGTTATCAATTGTTTGTCACTGGGCAACTGTTGACAACTCACACACTGAAGAAAGATATAAATTCTTACGTGTCTGAGGGCAGGTACCCAGTTCAGTGGATTGACAGTCGTACTGATCGGACGTGTCTGTGAAAGCTCCTGACTGAACACATCTCACAGCTTGGATATTAACAAAGCCTATTGTTCTCTGTACCACTTCTGTGCACTCTAGTGTAATTTTGTAAGTGTTTATCTTTAACTCTATCTATTTTCTGTCTGCTTTTCTCTGTTAAAACTAAAAACTAATATTTAAGTCAATACAATTTAAGTCAATACAATTAAATTAAAATCTTTAATAACTCAAAAAATAAAATTTAGAATTTTAGAATTATTTACAAATAAAAATAATGGATAAACAAAGTCAAGCTCAGTTAAACAGTTCTGCCTTTAATTCTGGTAGTCTGAGCAACAGTGGAAATTCCACTAACACTGATATGACATCGATGATGTTGATGATGTCTGGCTTCCAGAAAGAAATAGCCAGATTAAATGACACCATAGAGGGCTTGCGGTCAGAGCTTCAAGCCCAGAAGTGGCAGGCAGATAACGAAAAGGCTGAATTGAGAAGGGAATTGGAAAAGGCAATTCTGAAAGCCAAACCAGGTAAGGAGGACAATGCTCCTCCAGTTCCTGACTTACCATGTATTGACGCTGCTACAAAAATGAGAAGACCTGCGTCCGCCGGCACACTGCCGGGGATATCTGAAATAGATTCAGATCTAATTACCCCCAGCCAGGATAACTGGCTGCGTTCCATAGTAGAAGAAGCTACCAACACGGTCGCAGTTTCCCCGGCCGTGGCGGTTGAAATTCAATTGGATAAAAATTCAGCTAAAGTCCCCAAATCGCAGCGACAGAAAAAATCACCAAACCAAAATCGATCGAAAAGGAAACTCTCCAATGAGTTCCGTGAAAATGATGAAACCGTGGACGTCGAAGACGAAAATGGTTTCTGTATGACTATTGATCGGCATGTCAAGAAGACAAAAATCATCAAGAAAAATTCACAGAGCACCGCTACTGGAAAGGACTCGGTGGTCACACCAAGAAATGGGGACTCTGTTAACGCAACAGAGTCTACATCACCGGAAATAGTGAATGCGACAGCTAGCCCAACCGATAGAGCGACGTACGCCGATAAAGTAAAAGCCAAAACGCCCCCTAAGGTGACCAATAAAACCAACAAGACACAGGGCCACCCGCAACCAAACCCCTGTGTCGTAATCACACGCGTCCACCCCAAAACGGAAAAAAACTCGATTGATAAAGCCCTTCCAGGATGCTCGTGGGAGAGATTAATCTCCAAAGCCACGGGTAACCATACTTGGAAAATAAAAGTAAAATGCCCTAATAGAGCAACGAAATTAAATCTGATAAGCAAAGGGGTAATTATTAATGGCAAAAAATACGAAACCGAGGAATATCGTGTTCTTCCGCAACCCGTTCAGTGTCACAAGTGTCAGAAATTTGGGCACTTGTCACACAAATGCAACGGGGAGCAACGATGTATGAAATGCGGTGACAAACACATCGCGAAGGCATGTAGTGCTAAAACTCTGAAATGCCCGAATTGCGGTGGTCAACACCCCAGCAACTACCGGGGTTGTAGCCACTTCAAAAAAGTTAAAACAAACATCCAGCTTAAAGCTCTAAATGTAAGTGATGTCGAGAACTCATCTTCCCCTTATTCCACGTGTACTCTAATGGCTGGCTCTATTTTCAGCGTAATGAAGAAACACTTGGACACCAGTCTTTCGGACGTTTGCAAAGAGATTAGTAAAACAGCCTCTAAGTTATATAATACTCAAATATCTCACACGCTATTAGAAGCGGCCGTCAACAGAATATAATTATGTAACAATATTACAAATAGTAATTAAACTTAAATAAACTTAGTACAGTTATTCCTAAACCATTCATGGATACACTAAAAATAGTCCAGTGGAACGCTCGAAGCGTTAATCAGAAAAATTTGCAAATGTCACATTATTTAAAAAATACGGACGTAATTGGAATTATCGAAACCTGGCTTAAACCAAACAAACAATTCTCGTTATGTGGTTTTGATATTATTAGAAGAGATCGCCCCGCCCAAAAAGGCGGCGGTGTCGCTCTGTTAATAAGGCAGGAGATTAAATACAAATCAATACCATGCGACCACCTCAATGCTGAAGTGATTGCAGCTGAAATTGAACTTGACCACAAACACGTGGCCATCATATCATATTATAACAAGCCGCAAGCAACAGTAGACAGTAAAGTATTTGAATTTTTTACCAACAAGTACAAGCACTGCATATTCTTGGGTGATTTCAATTCCAAACACCAGGTATTCGGTTGTCATAAGACTGAGCCTAATGGTGACGCCCTTTTCCATATCATTGAAGAACTCGATCTATTCGTGGTAAATAACGATCAAGACGTAACATACATAAGCGACAACCCACTCCATCAATCAGATATCCTAGACTTGATTATCACCAGCAAATCACTAACCAGCCAAATGCAAGACATATTTGTAGGAGATGATGATCTAGGCAGTGATCACCTGCCGGTTCACGCCACTCTGAAATGTAATACTGGTCCCGCAAGGAATCCTCCCGTGAATAGGAGGAACCTATCAAAAATTGACTGGAACCTCTTCAGAAACATTATCGAAGTAAAAATAAAGGCAAATGACCCCTCAAATGTTCATGAACTAGAAAAAGCCTGCACCCACCTTAACGAGGTTATCAACAGTACGCTAGATGAAATCTGTCCCAAGCAAACAGTAAAGACGCGGATAAACAGAATAACCCAAACAACTCTTCAAATAATCAAACAAAAAAGGAAAGCCTTCCGGGCTTACCAATCAGAGAATGATCAAATGAAAAGAGCAGAACTTAAAACCGCGTATAATCGCCTTCATGGGGAAGTAAAAAAGGCCATAGCTAACGACAATCGCGTGAGATGGGAAAAAGCAACCGAAAACCTAAATGGGCTGAGAGAACCTAAGAGGTTCTGGGATACATTTAAAACTCTTACTGGCCAAAAGAGCAAAATTGCCAATAATAATGCGCTAAAGACTAGCGACGGATCTATGGCCATAGACGACAAGGCAAAGGCCAGTGCTTTTGCCGAACTTCTAAAGAAGGCACATCGTCCACAAGAAGGGAACAGATATGACAACGATTTTAAGGTACGAGTAAATAAATTTGTCCAAGATAACAACTCAATCTTCAATGAACCGAACTTCGACCAAAGGCATGAAGACGGGGACGACCATGAATTAACCGAACCAATAAGCGTAGAAGAGGTCATGGGTATAATCAGAAAATGCAGGTCATCTTCGTCCCCAGGAGAAGACGAAGTCTCTTACAAAATAATGAAACAGTGCCCCAACATCTTCTACTGCAGACTTACCAAACTCTTAAACTGCTGTCTCTCCTGTGGGTACTTCCCAAAATGCTGGAAAGTGGCCACGGGAGTCATGATACCTAAACCCGACAAAGACCTTACCAACCCTTCTAACTACCGCCCAATCAGCTTGCTTAGCTGTGTTGGGAAAATATTTGAGCGGATTCTCACTACGAGACTTCGCAGCTATCTCGAATCAATCAACTTTTTCAACAAATGGCAAAGAGCATATAGGAGTCAGAAAGAGGGAATCGAACACGTATATAGACTGGTCGATTATATGAAAACAGCATTTAGTCAAAACGAAATCGGAACCGCGCTTTTCTTGGATGTAGAAAAAGCGTTCGACTCGGTATGGCACAATGGCGTGAGATATAAACTAGCGAAAATGGGATTACCCACTAAAATTCTAAGGATCATATCATCATTTCTAACTGACCGAAAAATCAAGGTGAGGGTTAATCGCGAGGTGTCCGAGGAAGTAATACTCGAAGCGGGAACACCACGAGGGTCGGTTCTAAGTCCGCTTCTTTTCATAATATATGTGAATGATATAGAAAAAGTAGGGAAAAAATTTGTTGAACTATCGCAGTTCTCAGACGACAAAGGCATTTGGACAGCCAGCAAGTCCAGAAACATAATTAAAAATCGTCTACAGGATACCATTCGCGATCTTGAGAGCTGGTGTGCCCTGTGGCGCATCAAACTTAATGCCGCCAAAACTCAAAAAGTTACGTTCTTCAAAAAGCAAAGGAAAAAACCAGTCCCAAGTATCGATCTCCAGTTATACGATCACAAACTAGAAGCAAACAAAGAGGCCAAATTTTTGGGATTTATCCTAGATAGCAATCTCAGTCTAAACAGTCACGTAAACTCCATTACGGTTAGAGCTACTAAACGTATCAATTTTCTGAAGATGATCAGAGGTAGAAATTGGGGAGCAAACAAAGATGTGCTTCTCAAGCTCTACAAAACATTTATACGTCCGGTACTAGAATACGGTGCCATAATAACAAGCGACCTAAGCAAAACCAACATTCAGAAGCTACAGAGGGTTCAAAATTATGCCCTGCGAGTGGCACTATGCAAACCGAAATGGACACCGATAAAGGAACTTCACGAGCTAGCAAAAATAGAAACTATTGATACGCGATTAAAAGACCTACAAACCAAAACCCTCAACAGACTCCAAGATAGTGAATTAATGGTTGAGCTGAACGAACACCGATCCCTTAACAGAAAAACAAAATAAGTTTCCAGAAAATAAAATAAAAAAAAAAAAAAAAAAAAAAATAATAAAATAAAATAAAATAAAAATTATACAATATAACTAAATCGCGTGGAGTCAGTGAGGATTGCCTCGCTACTCATTGGGAACTTTAGGATAGAGTCTGTGAGGACTGCCTCGCAACTCTGCTGAAGCGCGATTGAAACGCGTTTAATAAGATCTATATAACAAAACCCTCCACATACTCCAGGATAGTGAATCAATGGTGAAGCTGAACGAACACCGAACCCTAAACAGAAAAACAAAATAATCCACAGTAAATTAAAATTACTCAATAGAATTAAACTGCGTGGAGTCAGTGAGGATTGCCTCGCTACTCATGGAGATCTTTAGGATTGAGTCTGTGAGGATTGCCTCGCAACTCTGCGTGTGGGCTCGAGTGGGCTCCGAAGAAACACACCCCTTACCCCATCCATAGCAACAATCACACAGCAGGCACAATATACAATAGCGGATACCTATCTTTCTCTCTACCTTTTACTTTTCTAACTGAACATTCTCAAATTTTCTTGCAACACTCTTATCAGGAAGACGCATGGAAATGGTAGACAAAGCGTAGGAGGAATTGGTGCAACCTACCTTTCTGCAACATATACAAGAAACCACCAAACGCTAGGCAAGGATTGAAACAAGCTTGTCTGGCTGGGAACGAGTGTACATTTGATATAAATAAACATTTGAATAAAGATTTAACAGCCCTTTTAAGGGCTTGAGGGTGTGTGTCAGTGAGTGTTTTTTTTTTTTTTTTTTTGCTTTTTTTTTGTTTTTTTGTTTTTTTTTGTTTTTTTTTTTGTTTTTTTTTGGGGGGGGGGTGGGGTGGAGGAGGTCATTTGGAATTCCCGAAGGATAACCAGATACCTCAAAATCACATACGGCATCCTATCTCCCAGAAGGCTTGATGGATGACTCCCGGTTTCCTAAAACTAAACTGTTGGAGCTTTCTCCACTTCTTTTTTGTAACCGCTATGGTCATATACCGGGGCCGCTACCAAACCGGCGTTGCTGTTTGGTTTTCTTTTCTCTTCTTCCTTTAAACTTGCCATCGCACAACATTACATTCTGGCTCGCCACCATGGTGGGACTCAAACCTCTACCATCGCCGAACTGGAACCGAATAGAGTTCGCTCTCTAATAGTTTTAAAGGCGTTGAGGGATTGAGTATTGACCATCTAACACTCCAGCGTAAACTGCCGGGTATTCTAACCGCGTGCATAACCCCCTCAGACTCCATTTTGGGCAATAGGAAAGCTAGGCCTGTGTGATCCAAGGGAAAAAAAATAAGGTTAACCGGGTCGCAAGGGATTTGTAAATCCCACATCGTCCCTGCGCGCCTTCGGCGCGCTAAAACCTTTCATTCATTCTCGGCAGGTACTCAGCCATGTAAGAATAAATATTCACATCGTCTTATATCTTTCTTCAGGTAAGTGTTAGCTTAGTTAGAATTTATATCCATATTTAAATTATTTAGCTTAAATTACAGAAGCGTAAATATCGGAAAAATGTGAAGTTTATTATTTTAATTATAAAAAAAATATATAGTGTGTGGAAACAAACGGTATTGTTTCTGGTATTTTACATTCTGTTGGAGGGAGCACTTGGTGCGACCCTCCAACGGATGTAAAATGCCAAAAACTTAGGTAGCTAGTACCTATGTGTGTTTTGCATTCGTCGAGAGCCTACATGGCACGATTCACAGCAGATTTAGATGTCAGCAACTTAGTTGTTATTTTAGTATTTGTTTACCTCCTGTTGGAATGAGCACCAAGTACTCATTCCAACGAGATGTAGACTCCACGCAGTTTAATTCTATTGAGTAATTTTAATTTACTGTGGATTATTTTGTTTTTCTGTTAAGGGATCGGTGTTCGTTCAGCTTCACCATTGATTCACTATCCTGGAGTATGTGGAGGGTTTTGTTATATAGATCTTATTAAACGCGTTTCAATCGCGCTTCAGCAGAGTTGCGAGGCAGTCCTCACAGACTCTATCCTAAAGTTCCCAATGAGTAGCGAGGCAATCCTCACTGACTCTTAGTTATATTGTATAATTTTTATTTTATTTTATTTTATTATTTTTTTTTTTTTTTTTTTTTTTATTTTCTGGAAACTTATTTTGTTTTTCTGTTAAGGGATCGGTGTTCGTTCAACTCAACCATTAATTCACTATCTTGGAGTCTGTTGAGGGTTTTGTTTTGTAGGTCTTTTAATCGCGTATCAATAGTTTCTATTTTTGCTAGCTCGTGAAGTTCCTTTATCGGTGTCCATTTCGGTTTGCATAGTGCCACTCGCAGGGCATAATTTTGAACCCTCTGTAGCTTCTGAATGTTGGTTTTGCTTAGGTCGCTTGTTATTATGGCACCGTATTCTAGTACCGGACGTATAAATGTTTTGTAGAGCTTGAGAAGCACATCTTTGTTTGCTCCCCAATTTCTACCTCTGATCATCTTCAGAAAATTGATACGTTTAGTAGCTCTAACCGTAATGGAGTTTACGTGACTGTTTAGACTGAGATTGCTATCTAGGATAAATCCCAAAAATTTGGCCTCTTTTTTTCCTTCTAATTTGTGATCGTATAACTGGAGATCGATACTCGGGACTGGTTTTTTCCTTTGCTTTTTGAAGAACGTAACTTTTTGAGTTTTGGCGGCATTGAGTTTGATGCGCCACAGGGCACACCAGCTTTCAAGATCGCGAATGGTATCCTGCAGACGATTTTTAATTATGTTTCTGGACTTGCTGGCTGTCCAAATGCCTTTGTCATCTGAGAACTGCGATAGTTCAACAAAGTTTTTCCCTACTTTTTCTATATCATTCACATATATTATGAAAAGAAGCGGACTTAGAACCGACCCTTGTGGTGTTCCCGCTTCGAGTATTACTTCCTCTGACACCTCGCGATTAACCCTCACCTTGATTTTTCGGTCAGTTAGAAATGATGATATGATCCTTAGAATTTTAGTGGGTAATCCCATTTTCGCTAGTTTATATCTCACGCCATTGTGCCATACCGAGTCGAACGCTTTTTCTACATCCAAGAAAAGCGCGGTTCCGATTTCGTTTTGACTAAATGCTGTTTTCATATAATCGACCAGTCTATATACGTGTTCGATTCCCTCTTTCTGACTCCTATACGCTCTTTGCCATTTGTTGAAAAAATTGATTGATTCGAGATAGCTGCGAAGTCTCGTAGTGAGAATCCGCTCAAATATTTTCCCAACACAGCTAAGCAAGCTGATTGGGCGGTAGTTAGAAGGGTTGGTAAGGTCTTTGTCGGGTTTAGGTATCATGACTCCCGTGGCCACTTTCCAGCATTTTGGGAAGTACCCACAGGAGAGACAGCAGTTTAAGAGTTTGGTAAGTCTGCAGTAGAAGACGTTGGGGCACTGTTTCATTATTTTGTAAGAGACTTCGTCTTCTCCTGGGGACGAAGATGACCTGCATTTTCTGATTATACCCATGACCTCTTCTACGCTTATTGGTTCGGTTAATTCATGGTCGTCCCCGTCTTCATGCCTTTTGTCGAAGTTCGGTTCATTGAAGATTGAGTTGTTATCTTGGACAAATTTATTTACTCGTACCTTAAAATCGTTGTCATATCTGTTCCCTTCTTGTGGACGATGTGCCTTCTTTAGAAGTTCGGCAAAAGCACTGGCCTTTGCCTTGTCGTCTATGGCCATAGATCCGTCGCTAGTCTTTAGCGCATTATTATTGGCAATTTTGCTCTTTTGGCCAGTAAGAGTTTTAAATGTATCCCAGAACCTCTTAGGTTCTCTCAGCCCATTTAGGTTTTCGGTTGCTTTTTCTCATCTCACGCGATTGTCGTTAGCTATGGTCTTTTTTACTTCCCCATGAAGGCGATTATACGCGGTTTTAAGTTCTGCTCTTTTCATTTGATCATTCTCTGATTGGTAAGCCCAGAAGGCTTTTCTTTTTTGTTTGATTATTTGAAGAGTTGTTTGGGTTATTCTGTTTATCCGCGTCTTTACTGTTTGCTTGGGACAGATTTCATCTAGTGTACTGTTGATAACCTCGTTAAGGTGGGTGCAGGCTTTTTCTAGTTCATGAACATTTGAGGGGTCATTTGCCTTTATTTTTACTTCGATAATGTTTCTGAAGAGGTTCCAGTCAATTTTTGATAGGTTCCTCCTATTCACGGGAGGATACCTTGTGGGACCAGTATTACATTTCAGAGTGGCTTGAACCGGCAGGTGATCACTGCCTAGATCATCATCTCCTACAAACATGTCTTGTATTTATATCATTGATGTCTTTCTTCAGTGTGTGAGTTGTCAACAGTTGCCCAGTGACACACAATTGATAACTAATCACTCAGCTTGTTGGTTAACACTTAAGCCATCTAAAACATGTCACTGAAACTTTCATGTATTGAATTAACAGTTAATCCCGTTAACCCTTTACCCAACGTAACGGCCAAAACCGGCCAGCGCTATTCTCAAAAATCGCCAATTAATTTTCACTATTTTTTTAATTTTTTGTCTCCAAAACATAGGTTATGACCCCTCGTTGGAACGAGCTCGTCGAGCTCGTTCCAACGAGGGGTCATAACCTATGTTTTTGAGACAAAAAATGAAAAAAATTATTTATTCAAGATTTTTTTTTGCAAGTGTCGTCTGCTTTTCACGTTAGGTAAAGGGTTAATAAAGCCATTTTCTGGCCTGTAACAATTGGAAGAGATTTACAGGAAAATTAGCTCTCCTTAATTTCCAAAAGTTGTCAGGACATTTAACACTAAGGGTATTTAAAAATTGAAATTTCGAAATGTCAGCGAAATTCTATCATCGATCTACGCACCATTTCACAAATTGCGAATTTGTCCCTGTTGATAAAAATACAGAAGTTGGATTTTCACATTTTTGTCCACATCAGTTTGAGACTATTTTGTGTCTGTTTAACCTTTACCTGGCATGAAAAGCAGACGACACTTACAAAAGAATTCTTGAATAACTCATTTTTTGTCTCAAAAACATAGGTTATGACCCCCTTTTTGGAACCAGATCGACGAGCTCGATCCAAAGAGGGGTCAAAACCTATGACGTCGGGGGTTTCTCAAGGATCTATTCTTGGCCCACTGTTGTTTCTTATTTATATTAACGATATAACCCTAGGTCTAACCAGCAGTATTCGTCTTTTTGCAGACGACACAACCTTATATTTAATAATTGAAAACCCTGACCAGGCTGCAGTTATTGTGAACAATGATCTTACTGCAATCGAAAACTGGGCACATACGTGGTTGGTAGAATTCTATCTCATTAAATCCGAAACTATGACAATTTCACGCCGAACAGATCCCGCACAGCAGACACCCCTTGTAATGGCAAATGTTCCCATTAAAGAAGTAACGCAGCACAAGCATTTGGGTGTCATTCTCAATTCAAACTGTTCGTGGGATGACCACATAAAACATATCTCCTCAAAAGCATGGTCACGTCTGGATCTTATGAGACGAAATAAATTTATCTTAGACCGGAAAATTCTCGAGAAGATATGCTTTGCTTTTGTTAGGCCCTTGTTGGAATATGCAGACACGGTTTGGGATAACTGCAACGAAACAAATCTGACAACTCTTGAACGAATCCAAATTGCGAGTGCTCGTATTGTTACGGGTGCAACTTTAAGTGCGAGCAAGGTATCACTCTACGTTGAAAATGGGTGGGAGACGTTACAAGCAAGAAGGCAGAAGCACAAATTAATACAGTTCTTCAAAATGTACCATAACATTTCCCCGCCATATATTACCTGTTTAGTCCCACCCCCTATTTCGATAATCCAGAATTTTGAACTTCGAACCGCAACTAACCTACGAGTTCCTTATTGCCGAACCACATGCTACCAAAGATCTTTTGTCCCATCCACAACGAATTCTTGGAACGAAATTCCACCTAACATTAGAGAAAATTGCTCTCTCGCAGAATTTCGAAAATACTTAAACCATAACCTTGTTCGTCCCCCAGCCTACTTTTTCAAATCAATGTCCCGTAAAGCTCAAGTATACCACTGCAGGTTACGACTTCGATGTAGTCATCTCAATGAGCATATTTTTGTTAACCACCTGGCAGTGTCACCGAATTACTCACGCGGTGAACGTGAGACAACGGAACAATTTTTATTAAAATGCCCTAATTATGACCGTATACGAAGTGAGACCCTAGGGCTACTTCCCAATCAAACTGACTGCGATACATTACTGTATGGATCCGAATTTTATACTCATGACGAAAACCATTTAGTTTTTAAAACAGTTCATAAGTACATTCTTAGTTCTGCGAGATTTAGTTAACTACTTTGGGTGACCCTCAGATCATAGTGAATAGTTAGTGTGGTGCTACTATTATAACCCTATGAATATATTTCTGGAAAAGAAATAATAATACAGATTGAATGCATATTCATACACGCATTATGCAACCCAACATCCATTATCTGCTTTGCCTCATAATTGCCGTGCGTTCGACCTGGTGTTCATTCCTAATGTCTTGGTGCTAGGACACATCGCACGTATACCACATCACCGTGACCGGGTGGAGGCCACTGCTGACTGGTGGAGATTTCTTCCTATCTTCCTACTGTGCCTTTTACTAACAAAAACTCAAGTGCAAGCCCGACATTGGCTAACTGGAATTATCGGACCGTCTCTATGTTGGGACTCCCACTTGCAAGCATAAAGCAATAAAGTGCATTTCGCATCTGGGAATAATACATGGTCCGTCCCCGAAAATTGTCGCTAATGATCGATGAAAGTATAACTCGTCGCCGGAGAGTTAAGTGTTGTATGTACCACTGGAACATGGAACGCATTGGTATCCGGGCTCCGAAATCTATTTATGCTACTATTGTTTAACGGTGAAAATCCACCAAAATATGCTCAGAATTATTGTACCACGATAAACTAACTCCCGGTCATTTTCCCCACTAGAGTATATGTTCTTATGATAGTCCAACAACGTTAAAATTTAGAATTCGCTTGTTACAGTATCAAGGTACAAACATGGAGGTGGTTCGGTTCGGACTAGGCGCTCCTTACTCTTTCTCTTCCTAAGAACTGTTCTTCTATCTTCTTACTCTATATCAGTTAGGGAAATCTAACCAATTTGTATCTTTTTATAGTATTTTCTATTTTTCTTTATTAGCGAATTATTTGTGTCAACAGGTATCTTATTGTACACGTTCTTGATAGAAGGAATTGGTCTCACTGTCTTCTCGTTTGCTACCTGTTAAAATTACTATGAGTGGAAACGACCACAGATAAGCTAACAGCTTACTGTCGAATCCACACCCAATGATATTGTAAGCTATGTATTACCATGGAAATGTTTTTGAAATAAATACTGTTTAAACTAAAACCTATGTTTTTGAGACAAAAGATGGTAATTAATTGGCAATCTTTTGTGAATATCGCTGGCCGGTTTTGGTCGTTACGTTGGGTAACGTTAAAATAAGAAGCGCTTCCACCATGTTTTGATGTTCTGTAACTTTTTTTCTGTTCATTATATCAAGAATGTGCGTATTCTGACATATAATACAGACATTCGGGGGTGCGGTGGCGTTGCGGTAACCGGTTCTCGACAGATCACCGAAGTTAAAGAACGTCGAGTCCGGTAAGTCCATCGATGGGTGACCGTCTGAGCGATCAAACAGGACTCCCGCGTTGTGTCCTTGGGCAAGGCACTTAAACCCGATTGTCCACATTGGGGCACGATGACGCCGTTTACTAAGGCGCACTACACGTTGGTGGTGTGCATGTCTTCAACCAATTTAACCCTGCCTGGGCTGCAGTGTGGGCTCACGACTTTGGGAGCTGGTAGCTGCTCGTCGTTGCTCAGTGGTTCTTTCCGGGTACTCTGACTTCCTCCATCCGTAAAACTGTCACCGACACGATATGACCTTATCTGCTAAAGTGTCGCTAAACCTTAATAAAATAAATAAATAAATAAATAAATAAATAAATAAATAAATAAATAAATAAATAAATAAATACACTCTCCTTTTCATTAATAAAAAAAACTTTAGGAGGTAAGATTTGCTATTTTTTCATGAGAAGAATAAAAACCTGCAAATTACTGTAAAAACACTTTCACTGAACAAAAAGTCAAAATGAACAATTTGTTTCATTGCTTCTAATTAGATAGCAATAAAGAGCCAAATTTCCTTTTTGTACTTTTAATAAACAAAAACAAAAGACAGCTATGAGAGGGGTAGTCTCACTTTGCTGACAGCCTTCTATTAATTATCAGTGACCAGCATTAGATAATGTTGTTATAGTTTGTTTCTATTAACTATCTGACTGGCGATTGGTTTGGTGATTTGTTTGAATTTCTTGCCGACAGCCTTCAATTAATTTACAGGTAACCGAAAATGCTCAGTTTGTGTTTTTTTTAAGTGAGCACCTTTCTCTTAATATGTTCATCCAAACTAAAGCCGGTATTTTGGGGTAAAAGTTAAGCTCACAATATGTTTGTAGTTGAATTTTAGTTAATTCACTGCATGGGTATACATAAATCTATCCCCACCTCACTTCTTCCGCACAATGAAGAAGTTCTCCTCAAGCTTTACAAATCATACATACGCCCAGTACTATAGTATGGGGCCATAATAACGAGTGACCTGAATAAAACCAACATTGAAAAACTACAAAGGGTTCAAAATTATGCCCTGCGTGTGGCACTATGCAGACCCAAATGGACACCGATAAAGGAACTTCACGAGCTTGCAAAAATAGAAACTATTGATACGCGATTAAAAGACCTACAAATCAAAACCCTCAACAGACTCCAAGATAGTGAATTAAAATCGCGTGGAGTCAGTAAGGATTTCCTCGCTGCTCATTGAGAACTTTAGGATAGAGTCTGTGAGGACTGCCTCGCAACTCTGCTGAAGCACGACTGAAATGCGTTTAATGAGATCTATATAACAAAACCCTCCACATACTCCAGGATAATGAATCAGTGGTGAAGCTGAACGAACACCGAACCCTTAACAGAAAATCAAAATAATCCACAGTAAATTAAAATTACTCAATAGAATTAAACTGCGTGGAGTCAGTGAGGATTGCCTCGCTACTCAATGAAATCTTTAAGATTGAGTCTGTGAGGATTGCGTCGCAACTCTGCGTGTGGGGAGTGGGCTCCGAAGAAACGCACCCCTTACCCCATTCATAGCAAGAATCACACAATAGTCACAATGCACAATAGCGGATACCTATCTTTCTCTCTACCTATATCTTTTCTAATAACATTCTCAAATTCTCTTGCAACACTCTATCAAGAAGACGCATGGAAATGGTAGACAAAGCATAGGAGGAATTGGTGCAACCTACCTTTCTGTTAACATACACAAGAAACCACCAAACACCAGGCAAGGATTGAAACAAGCTTGACTGGCTCTGGACGAGTGTAAATTTTATATAAATAAGCATTTGAATAAAGATTTAACAGCCCTTTTAAGGGCTAGAGGATGTGTGTCTGTGAGAGTTTTTTTTTTTTTTGGGGGGGGGGGGGGGAGGTCATTCATTCATCATCTTCTTCCACACATCAACTGCGACATTCCCCAAACGTTAGCTCAACAATTTAGAACAAGCTATAATCCTCTGCTCTTTGATGAAAAGGATTATTCACACCTCCGTGTACCACCTTTGGAAACAATAACCGTCGGCAAACAGAGACGACCCATACGAGAGCTACCTGTAATGTTCGTGTTTTTTTAAAGTAATAAATGGAGATTTCGCTATTTTCGTTTGATGTCGGAGGTGTTTTCTCAACAATTACGTGCTTCTTAATTGGACCTTCCTCGCCCGTCTAATAATTTCAGGGGAGACAACCTTATCGAAAGCCGATTTTGATGACAAGATAAGTTAGGGATATTGGCCCATTTCCCTGCTGAAAGTAGTGTATAAGACGTCAAGGTACCCGGTTTTGAAAAGGGTTAATTAGCAGTTACAAAGAATAAATTGGGAAAGTTACTTTGTGATGGACATGTCCCATTTCGCATTCCCACATATAGCAGGGGCTGGAGCCTCGGGGCTGTGGTAAGCATTCTTTAATTCAGTTAAAGAATGTTTCTGCAGAAACATTCTTTAACTGAATTAAAAAAATGTTTTGACGTGCAAGAATTAAATTTTCACATAATTACAATTTATATATTATTATAACTGGCTGTTTATGTTTAAATGCAAGTGATATTCCAGTGGGTGTTAGTTTTGTTACCGGTTAATATAACAATAAAATGATTTTGAAGGGTTTTACAGTGTATTAACGGCTCAACAGAAATGGTTAACAGCCCACGAGTTTATTAGCGGCCCGCGACGAAGTCGGGGGCCGCTAATAAGCTCAAGGGCTGTTAACAGTTTCTGTTGAGCCGTTGATACACCGTAATGCCCGAAAAAGTCATGTTATTTCTATTATTGCCACTTTCGTACATTGGGGACATTACAATTAAATTATAAGGGAAATAAGATAAATAAATGAAGTTTGGCGTTTTAGAATTAAAAAAAAACAGCGACACTATCGTCTGATTTTTTGACAAACAAACTGGGTAACATGACTATCGTCTGATCAGTGTACGGCGAAATTTGGGGAGTTAGATGATTAAATATATCTTCGAAATGCGAACTTTAGGCAAGGGGTTTATTCATCAAAGATGTCATCACTTACTTTCTGTGTATCGCTTCCTATAGTTGATACATTATCTATCCGTGACACAAAGGGAAACACTTGAAACAAATGTGTTAATTGTGTTTACAAATTAAAAAAATCCGAATTGAATTTCGATCCAAATGGAAATCTGGGAAAAGGATTGTTGATCGGCTGAGGGATGTGACGTCGTTTTCTATATTTAGACTTGTTGGGCTCTTATAGTCAATAACGGCCGCCACGTCACATGATTTGTACTTGTTGAGCATTACGAAGTTTCAACGCCCGGTAAAACGTCGTTAAGGTGCTAGGAACGCCCGCAAAAGTGGTAATAATATATGAATACAAAACATGGACTATGAATAGAAATTTTAAAAAGACCCGGATGGGTGCTAATTATTCTGTGCTTGTGGTTCTTCCTCTAATACGAATGTTGTGATAAAAAAACTTGAGCTTTGGAAACATTAATTTGATAAGTAATCATTTTATAGTCTTAACCATGTTTGTTACCGTTTTTCCGGATGACGTTGGAGCTTTATATATTCCGTATGCAGTTCAAATATGAACTTTTTGGAGACTCGCCCAGTCTAATTTCAAATGTCATTTTTCAAATTAAGACAAGAATGAGAATCAGTTCAGGCGGACGGACATTCTAGAAATACAAAATTTCCAACAATTCCCCAGTTCACAGAGAAATAACTAAACTAGTTCACTACATCATGTGTGCAACGAGACTTTTACATGAAAAATTCAGTAAAGTTCACTATAAGCCGGGGATGTGCTGAAAATTGTTAGAAGTCCTGTCATGAAATGCGCACAAATAGCACGTTGATATGCGCGTTAATGTACGCGTTATGGCCCAAGTAAAGCTATCAAATTCTGTACATATGGCCTGTGCACAAGCAATGTTTCAGCCAATGGACCTCCGGGTAACCCGGAGGTGCATTGGCAGAAACATTGCATGTGATTGCTATGAGTAACCAAGAGAACCTGTCGCGCTTTGGATGCCATTCGATATGGCAATTGCGCGCAATTCCAACGCGCAATTAAGCCTAGATAAGCGCACTATTCGTGTCAGGACTTCTAGTTTTAACTGTACACTTTCTATTACAATGTCAGTCTAACCGAATAAAATTCACTTAAAGTATAATGTGGAAGTGAGATGGGAAAATGCATGATATGTGGGTATTGGGTGATACAATGGAGAGGATTAGTATGATGATCAGATATATGGGTATTGGGTGATACAATGGAGAGGATTGGTATGATGATCAGATATGTGGGTACTGGGGATACAGCGGAGAGGATTAGTATGATGATCAGATATGTGGGAATTGGGTGACACAATGGAGAGGATTAGTATGATGATCAGATATGTGGGTATTGGCTGACACAATGGAGAGGATTAGCATGATGATCAGTTATGTGGGTATTGGGTGATACAATGGAGAGGATTAGTATGATGATCAGATATGTAGTATTGGGAGATACAATGGAGGGAATTAGTATGATGATCAGATATATGGGTATTGGGTGATACAATGGAGAGGATTGGTATGATGATCAGATATATGGGTATTGGGTGATACAATGGGGAGGATTAGTATGATGATCAGATATGTGGGTATTGGGTGACACAATGGAGAGGATTAGTATGATGATCAGATATGTGGGTATTGGCTGACACAATGGAGAGGATTAGCATGATGATCAGATATGTGGGTATTGGGTGATACAATGGAGAGGATTAGTATGATGATCAGATATGTGGGTATTGGGTGATACAATGGAGAGGATTGGTATGATGTTCAGATATATGGGTATTGGGTGATACAATGGAGAGGATTAGTATGATGTTCAGATATATGGGTATTGGGTGATACAATGGAGAGGATTAGCATGATCATCAGATATATGGGTATTGGGTGATACAATGGAGAGGATTGGTATGATGATCAGATATGTGGGTATTGGGTGATACAATGGAGAGGATTGGTATGATGATCAGATATGTGGGTACTGGGGATACAGTGGAGAGGATTAGGATGATGATCAGATATGTGAGTATTGGGTGACACAATGGAGAGGATTAGCATGATGATCAGATATATGGGTATTGGGTGATACAATGGAGAGGATTAGTATGATGATCAGATATATGGGTATTGGGTGACACAATGGAGAGGATTAGTATGATGATCAGATATGTGGGTATTGGCTGACACAATGGAGAGGATTAGCATGATGATCAGATATGTGGGTATTGGGTGATACAATGGAGAGGATTAGTATGATAAGCAGATATGTGGGTATTGGGTGATACAATGGAGAGGATTAGCATGATGATCAGATTTATGGGTATTGGGTGATACAATGGAGAGGATTGGTATGATGATCAGATATGTGGGTATTGGGTGATACAATGGAGAGGATTGGTATGATGATCAGATATATGGGTATTGGGTGACACAATGGAGAGGATTAGTATGATGATCAGATATGTGGGTATTGGCTGACACAATGGAGAGGATTAGCATGATGATCAGATATGTGGGTATTGGGTGATACAATGGAGAGGATTAGTATGATAAGCAGATATGTGGGTATTGGGTGATACAATGGAGAGGATTAGTATGATGATCAGATATATGGGTATTGGGTGATACAATGGAGAGGATTAGTATGATGATCTGATATGTGGGTATGGGGTGATACAATGCAGAGAATTGCTATAGTGATCAGATATGTGGTATTGGGTGATACAATGGAGAGGATTAGTATGATGAACGGATATGTGGTATTGGGTGATACAATGGAGAGGGTTAGTATGATGATCAGATATGTGGTATTGGGTGACACAATGGAGGGAATTAGTATGATGATCCGATATGTGGGTATGGGGTGATACAATGCAGAGAATTGCTATAATGGTCAGATATGTGGTATTGGGTGATACAATGGAGAGGATTAGTATGATGAACGGATATGTGGTATTGGGTGATACAATGGAGAGGATTAGTATGATGATCAGATATGTGGTATTGGGTGATACAATGGAAGGAATTAGTATGATGATCCGATATGTGGGTATGGGGTGATACAATGCAGAGAATTGCTATGATGATCAGATATGTGGTATTGCGTGATACAATGGAGAGGATTAGTATGATGATCAGATATGTGGGTATTGGGTGATACAAGGAAAGGATTAGCATGATGATCAGATATGTTGTATTGGGTGATACAGAGGAGAAGATTGCTATGATGATCAGATATGTGGGTATTGGGTGATACAACGGAGAAGATTAGTATGATGATCGGATGTGCGAGTACTGAGTGATACAATGGAGAGGATTAGTATGATGATCAGATATGTGGTATTGGGTGATACAGTAACCAAGAGAACCTGTCCTGCTTTGGATGCCATTCGATATGGCAATTGCGCGCAATTCCAACGCGCAATTAAGCCTAGATAAGCGCACTATTCGTGTCAGGACTTCTAGTTTTAACTGTACACTTTCTATTAGAATGTCAGTCTAACCGAATAAAATTCACTTGAAGTATAATGTGGTAGTGAGATGGGAAAATGCATGATATGTGGGTATTGGGTGATACAATGGAGAGGATTAGTATGATGATCAGATATGTGGGTATTGGGTGATACAATGGAGAGGATTGGTATGATGATCAGATATGAGGGTATTGGGTGATACAATGGAGAGGATTGGTATGATGATCAGATATGTGGGTACTGGGGATACAGTGGAGAGGATTAGTATGATGATCAGATATGTGAGTATTGGGTGACACAATGGAGAGGATTAGTATGATGATCAGATATATGGGAATTGGCTGACACAATGGAGAGGATTAGGATGATGATCAGATATGTGGGTATTGGGTGATACAATGGAGAGGATTAGTATGATGACTAGATATGTGGGTATTGGGTGATACAATGGAGAGGATTAGTATGATGATCAGATATGTAGTATTGGGAGATACAATGGAGGGAATTAGTATGATGATCAGATATGTGAGTATTGGGTGATACAATGTAGAGGATTAGTATGATGATCAGATATGTGAGTATTGGGTGATACAATGTAGAGGATTAGTATGATAATCAGTTATGTGGGTATTGGGTGATACAATGGAGATGATTAGTATGATGATCAGATATGTAGTATTGGGTGATACAATGGAGAAGATTAGTATGATGATCAGATATGTGGTATTGGGTGATGCAATGGAGAGGATTAGTATGATGATCAGATATGTGGATATTGGGTGATACAACGGAGAGGATTTGTATGATGATCGGATGTGCGAGTACTGGTTGAAACAATGGAGATAATTAGTATGATGATCAGATATGTAGTATTGGGTGATACAATGGAGAGGATTAATATGATGATCAGATATATAGTATTGAGTGATACAATGGAGATGATTAGTATGATGATCAGATATGTGGTATTGGGTGATAGAATGGAGAGGATTAGTATGATGATCAGATATGTAGTATTGGGTGATACAATGGAGAGAATTAGTATGACGATCAGATATGTGGGTATTGGATGATACAATGGAGAGAATTAATATGATGATCAGATATGTAGTATTGAGTGATACAATGGAGATGATTAGTATGATGATCGGATGTGCGAGTACTGGGTGATACAATGGCGAGGATTAGTATGGTAATCAGAAGGATTTGGAAGAATGAGGCACGGAATGTCATGAAAATGTTGGGAAGAGAGACGAGGTATGGGAAGACGGAGGCATTTTGGAGCACAGGGTTAATTAAGGCCTTCTCCCATGAGATCCGCGAGAAATCAACGGAAGGTCAAAACAAGATCGTTCCAATCAGATCTTTTGCATGAATTTATTTTGTTGTAATTATTTGAAAATTTTGGGAAAAAATCATTTAAAATACCAAATTTTGTGAATGCACTGGTGGCACAGTGCATTCAGGTTTGTCTCTATAAGTTCTTGGGGCTATAAGTTCTTGGGGCTATAAGTTTCCTGGGGCTATAAGTTCTTGGGCCTATAAGTTCTTGGGGCTATAAGTTTCCTGAGGCTATAAGTTCTTGGGGCTATAAGTTCTTGGGGCTATAAGTTTCCTGGGGCTATAAGTTTCTTGGGGCTATAAGTTTCTTGGGGCTATAAGTAAGCAGATTTTGGGGCTATAGTGGCTCCGCACCATGCTTTATGACCAGCTCTTATAGTACATTCTTTGGCTTATAAGTTTTCACTGGAGGATAAGGGAACTATTTTCTGTCTTTTTTATAACAAAGACTTGGTTGTGTACATGAGAAGATACCTCTTTCTAATATTGTGGGTAGCCTTTATAAGGGCTTCCATGAAAGCACATTTTGAAATCACACTCATTTGTGAGAGTAACAAATTATTGATAGGTTAGAATGACAAACAGAGATAATAAGAATTAGGATGAATGAGTTTAACTTGTATCCTGACTTTTTGTCAAGCTAAAATTCAATAACTTGTATCCAGATTTTTAGGAATCCTCATGAGATTTCACTTAAATCTGGATACAGGTTATTGGATTTAACCTCACATTTTTTATACCGTCTTTCTGGCTGCCAATTAAGATCAGGATACAAGTTAACTTTCTTCACCCGGTATTTCTCTTGTTCATTACCGTGGGCAGCTAAGAGGTGTCTTATCCCTGCCTTTCGCTCCAACTCATCAATAAGCTGCTGACCCCACTGTCGAGTGTATTTCTGAGGTCCACCACTTCTCCTCATATGACCGAAAATATCTTCAGCTAATTGGCGTCTCCATGCTTTCTCTCTCTGTACTCTGATAGATTCTTCTTCTAATCGGCGATTCCAATCAGCGTCAGATATTTCCCCAGACCACCACATTCTGTATTCATATCTAGAGAGTACTTCATGTTGTCTCAAAATGAATTGTTTGGAATGCGTGTTAGATTTTATAGACAATGGAGGATCGAAAATGCATCGAAGAATGCTCACACGACAATTCGATCGAGTGCGGGAAAAAATGTTGACATTGGATGGCTGTGATAGTAAAAGTCTGTTATCACTTTTTTTTTCCCACACTCGATCAAAATTGTCGCGTGAGGATTCTTCAGTTCATTTTCGATCCTCGCATTGTCTATAAAAACATTGCTGGAGATACCATAACATCATTTTTCTAATCATCAATCATGAGAATTGAGCTATCCATCGAGGTAAAGATTCCATCACCAGAAGGTGAATGTGGGGGACGAGAAGTGAAGAAGGAGAGAGAGGAGTGCAATACTATTCCACAACAAGAAGTGAAGATGGAGAGAGAGGAGCGTAATACTATTCCAAGGAGTAATCCGCGAAGATTGGCAAGAAAAGCTGGGGTGGATAATATCTCACCATTGTCAGTTGATGAAGCTGAAAAAGCCTTACACTGTTTTGTTCGAAAAATGATGAGAGATACCTATCATTATGCAACAATTAGGGGAAGAGGATCAAACATCTCATTAATCAAAAGGATGTCAAGAGAGCCACAAAGAGAGATGGAATAAAGTTGGTACACTAAACATTTTTTGTTTAATAAAAACGGCCCTTATAAGGGCCACCATATTCTTAAAAAGAGATATCACGTTTACACACTTGAGTGGCACATTTCAGTGCTACCACAATGGAATGAATTGTATTTTTGTTCAATTGTAATTTCATTAGTCAATTCAAAAGAGGTTAACCTCATAGCTCCCACACTAGATTTCCCTGTCATGGCATCTTTTAGTGTTTGCAAATTAATTTTGTTTTTTACCTAAATATTTTTGTGTGAAAACATTTAGGTAAAAAACAAAATTAATTTGCAAACATAAAAATATTTTTTGTGTTTGCAAATTATTTTTCTATCTTGCAAGTTTTTTATTTTATAAGAAAAATATTTTTGTGTTTGTAAATTAATGTTATGAAAAAAGTTTTTTTCATAACATTAATTTGCAAACACAAAAAATATTTTTTGTGTTTGCAAATTATTTTTCTGTCTTGCAACTTTTTTAATTTTATAAGAAAAATATTTTTTGTGTTTGTAAATTAACATTATGAAAAAGTCTTTTTTCATAACATTAATTTGCATACACAAAAAATATTTTTTTCTGTTTGCAAATTATTTTTCTGTCTTGCAAGTTTTTTATTTTATAAGAAAAATATGTTTGTGTTTGCAAATTAATGTTATGAAAAAAACTTTTTCATAACATTAATTTGCAAACACAAAAATATATTTTGTGTTTGCAAATTAATGTTATGAAAACGTTTTTTTTTATTTTTATAAATAAAAATCCTGAGTTGGAAAAAATTCTCCCCTGTTTAAATAACAACAAAATATTATTACCTTTTTTCAAATCCGAATATTTTATTCCATGAATATTTACAGATTTGTAAATGTCTTTTATGAAAATGTCACTTTCAAAAACTGTTTTCAATGTTTCTTGGCAAGTTTTCCTATTTTAGAATTATTGTCTTTAGCTTTTCGTTTTCTTGTAACTTTCTTTGGCCATCATATTCTTAAAAAGAGATATCACGTTTACACACTTGAGTGGCACATTTCAGTGCTACCACAATGGAATGAATTGAAGTTTTGTTCAATTGTAATTTCATTACTCAATTCAAAAGAGGTTAACCTCATAGCTCCCACACTAGATTTCCCTGTCATGGCATCTTTTAGTGTTTGCAAATTAATTTTGTTTTTTACCTAAATATTTTTGTGTGAAAACATTTAGGTAAAAACAAAATTAATTTGCAAACATAAAAATATTTTTTGTGTTTGCAAATTATTTTTCTATCTTGCAAGTTTTTCATTTTATAAGAAAAATATTTTTGTGTTTGTAAATTATTGTTATGAAAAAGTTTTTTTCATAACATTAATTTGCAAACACAAAAAATATTTTTTGTGTTTGCAAATTATTTTTCTGTCTTGCAAGTTTTTTCAATTTTATAAGAAAAATATTTTTTGTGTTTGTAAATTAATGTTATGAAAAAGTCTTTTTTCATAACATTAATTTGCATACACAAAAAATATTTTTTTCTGTCTTGCAAGTTTTTTATTTTATAAGAAAAATATGTTTGTGTTTGCAAATTAATGTTATGAAAAAAACTTTTTCATAACATTAATTTGTAAACACAAAAATATTTTTTGTGTTTGCAAATTAATGTTATGAAAACGTTTTTTTTTTTTATTTTTATAAATAAAAGTCCTGAGTTGGAAAAAATTCTCCCCTGTTTAAATAACAACAAAATATTATTACCTTTTTTCAAATCTGAAAATTTTATTCCATGAATATTTAGAGATTTGTAAATGTCTTTTATGAAAATGTCACTTTCAAAAACTGTTTTCAATGTTTCTTGGCAAGTTTTCCTATTTTAGAATTATTGTCTTTAGCTTTTCATTTTCTTGTAACTTTCTTTGGTGGTTCCTTTTCTCTGGAAATAATACTTCTAACGCATTATCGGTTTCCATTTTTGTTTCTTTGGGTATATCCATATTATATAATAATGTATCATTATTATCATCAAACTCTGGTAACACAGTTTCTGCTAAGTCAACTTTCTTATTTGTAAAGTTTGTTTATTGAGGTGGTAGTGATAACATGCTCACCCCCTGTAAAGTGTGGTTGTCGATGTATTCTTCATCAAGTGGTGGGTGTAAGTTGAAACCTGTAATCGGTAATCCATCTTCTGTATGCTCTATGTATTCGGACCATGGATAAACTTTAACCGGTTCAGTTTGAATAACAGCTGGTGACCCCATCTTGGTTGAGACACAGAGTTATTCAAAAACTTTTTCAATCTACATTCATTAATCCAATGCCCTTTCTGATTGCAATAAAACATGGCCCTTTGTCTGAACATGTATTCGCCCAATGTCCTTTCTGATGACAAATGGAACAAATCATCTCTTTAGGTGTTGATTTCAACTTATAAAGTTCATTCACAAGTCTTTTTACTTCTCCCCATTTAGATGGTTTATAGTAAATACTTTTAGCATCACTTGCTTTTTCTAATCTTGGATCTGTAACTTTATCCATCTTTCACTTTTGGAGCATTTCAAAAATATGTCTTGTCTTCTTGAAGTCAAAAGTGAAACACCCTAAGATTCTTCCTCCTTTTTTACTTTTTTAATGTACATTTAATTGTACATTTAAATGTTCAATAACATGCATTTACACACAATTGTTTAAATATACATTCATTTGTTTACAAATAGTTATGGTATCGTTTGCACTCAATAACCTCTGGATACTATATACCTGTTGTTAAATGTGTTTAGTGATTTTAATGTTGATTAAAATATACACTAACAAATAAAAGCTATAAAATATTTAACATAGGAATTTTCCCATAGAGTGAATGGATTACATTTATGACTTTTCAAATGTGTATAAGAAACATTTATTAACAGTATAATTCAGTGGGTATTAAATGTACATTTAAATGCACAATTAAATGTACATTAAAGGAAAGTATAAAAAGTGGGGGAATCTTAGGCTGATTCACACTTGTTTTTATTTGACTTCAAGAAGACAAGACATATTTTCACAGCTTTCCAGTTGATAAGAGATGATAGAAGAAAAGATGAAGAGAGCTATTGAAGAATATAGTGAGACAGAGAGTGAAGTAGATAACAAGAAACAGAGAGTAGAATCAGCAAGAAATGTATACACCATCCACCCTCTCCTACAAAGAACATCAAGAAAATTCCATTCCAAATCCCATGTATGCAGAATAACCTTTAAACAATTTAATCAGAAGAATCCATTTGACATCCTTGGAAAAGTATTTGACAGTAAGGTAGAAGATATTAAAGAAGAATGTGGTGTAGAAGACAACGATCTGATGAGAATATCAGTTAACCACCCAGGATTAGAAATAGGTATATTTATCCCATTTACTAAGGCGTCAGGTATCACTGGTAACACCATATTAGATGAAATAGAAAAAGTTGTACAATCAAATGATAACTTTACTATCCATGATGGGCAATTATCTTTAGAAATAACACACACTTCCCTACCACAAGGGTCCAGCGGACATGCACCAATTTCATTTTTATCTGTTGATAAAATGGTTGGAAACAAGAAAAGTATTATTGAAATTAAAAATGTTAATGATTCAATGTGTCTCGTATGGGCCATTGTAGTGGGAAAGTGTCATGTTGATAGAGATAATTCTGAACTTTGGCAAAAGAAATGGAAAAATATTAGAAATTCTGATAGACCGACACAAGAGTGGGAAGCTAAGGCATTGATGGACAAAGCAGGTCTTGATTATAATATTCCTTGTGGATATGAAGAATATTACAAAACACAAGACCTGCTTTATGCAGAGTATGTCATCAAAATTCATCCACAGTATGTAAAAAGTGAATTTTTATTCAAACCTCCAAATACCACCACTGATAGAAAAGTCATTAAAATTTACCACCATGACCAGCATTTTGATACCATCACTACAATTACAGGGTTTTTAGGATGTCACTACTATTGTGAACTTTGCAGTAAAGGGGTCCAACAGAGAGAACGTCACATGTGCCCTTTTGGTTGTGCTTGCTATGCTCCAACAAAATGTATTCCCGAACATCCCATCACCTGTTACAGTTGTAATAGACATTTTAGAAGTACATCATGCTATAATAACCATATCACTACAAACGGGGAAGAAGAAAAATAATTTGTAATTAGTTAAAAAATGTAAAAAGTGCAATTCACTAATATATCTAACAAAAGGAAAACACATTTGTGAAGGATTCAAAAAATGTAAATATAGTCAACAAGTAGTTAATTCTGATCACCAATGTTTCATTCCAAAATACACTTCACCCGAGGATGAAAAATTACCAAGCATTCCATTTGTATTTTTTGATTTTGAAACCTCACAGGACTGAGGAGTTCATATCCCAAATTTCTGTGTTGCTCATCAGGGAATGTATTTGCAAATCTATAGATCAAGAATGTATTTCATGTGACAAATTTGGACAACGGCACTCAATATTTAAAGGAGAATCTACTTTATCAGATTTTTGTGATTGGCTTTTCAGTAAGGAATATAAAGGGACAACAGCTATTGCTCACAATTTAAGAGATTTTGATGGACAATTTATTTTAAGACACCTCATTGAAACTGGTACAACAACTCTTGATGTAATTATGAATGGAAACAAAATTCTTTCACTTAAATCTTGTGATATTAGACTTATAGATTCTTTAAATTTCCTTTCAATGAGATTGGCACAATTTCCCAAAACATTTGGCTTGACAGAATTAGCAAAATGTTATTTCCCCCATTTGGCAAACACACAAGCTTATCAAAATTTTATTGGTCCTTATTTAGATTCAACATTGTATATGCTAGATTCTATGTCTCCATCAGATAGGGAATATTTTATCAAGTGGTGCAAACAAAATTTACTAGTAATGCTAGATTTGATTTTCAAAAAGAAATGGAACTACAGTTAAAACTGGAAGTCCTGTCACGAATAGTGCGCTTATCTAGGCTTAATTGCGTGTTGGAATTGCGTGCAATTGCCATATCGAATGGCATCCAAAGCACGGCAGGTTCTCCTGGTTACTCACAGCAAACACATGCAATGTTTCTGCCAATGGACCTCCAGGTTACCCAGAGGTCCATTGGCTGAAACATTGCCTGTGCACAGGCCATATGCACAGAATATGATAGCTTTAATTGGGCCATAATGCGCACATTAACGTGCATATCAATGTGCTATTTGTGCGCATTTCATGACAGGACTCCTAGTTTTAACTGTATACTGTAAATCAGATGTAGATATCTTACGTAGGGGGTGTGGGGAATTCAGACAAAAATTTATAGATAGTGACGGCATATATCCCTTGAGAGAAGCATTTATCTTAGCCGATGCATGTACAAAAGCGTGGAGAAAAATTTCACTTCCTGAAAACAAAATGGCAATCATTTCAGACATAGGCTACCCTGCTAAAGTCAAATACTCCATTAAAGCCATTAGATTTTTACAGACAGTTGCACAGGAAGAAAACATACATATTCAGCATGCACTTAATGGTGGGGAAGTTAAAATAGGGGGATATTATGTTGATGGGTTTCACAAAGACACAAATACAATCTTTGAATTTTATGGATGTATGTGGCATGGGTGCTTTACATATTACAAAGACAACAGACATGAGAAAAATCCAATCAATTTGCAAAATCACCAAACTCTATACAACAATACACAGGAACGCATACACCATTTAGAATCATTAGGGTATAACATGAGAATAACATGGGAACAGGAACTTGAACATTTCTGCAAATCAAATCCTGAAGTAAAATCAACATTAAATTCATCTTTTCCAAACATGGATCCTATTAAACCACGTGAAGCATTATTTGGTGGGAGAACAAATGCCATTAAATTACATCATAAAATAGACTAAAACACAGACAATGAAATAAAATATATAGATTTCTGTTCACTCTGTCCTTATGTCAATAAACACAGAGAATATCCAGTAGGTCATCCAAATATACCCACAAAAGAAAACAGAAACATGAACACTATAAGACAGTACAGGGGACTTAGCAAATGTAAAGTTTTACCACCACAATCTCTACACATGCCAGTATTACCAATTCATTGCAACAAGAAAATGATTTTTACACTTTGCAATACATGTGCAGAGCAAGAATTAGACAAATTTGAACATACTCCAGATCAACTCAGTATTACAGGTACATGGACATCTGTTGAACTTTTTAAAGCATTGGGGCTAGGGTACACATTACTTGACACTTGTCAGATTTGGCATTGGGGAGAATGGTCTTCAGAAATTTACAAACATTATGTGAACAAATATTTAAAGTGGATATCCAGATTGGGTGAAAACAGAAACAGACAAAGACACATTTAAGAAAGACTATGCACAAATTGTAAACATACGTTTGGAAAATATTGAAAAAATCCAGGACAAAGATCATTTGCAAAAGCCATGTTAAACTGTTGTAGTGACCGAGGATATAATTATACGCAGCTAGAGATAATTCTCACCAGGCTTTGTTCTGTTTATTTTCTCTTTCTATTTATACTGTCAACTCGTCCCGCAGTAGAATCAGCTGTCGAACTGTTCTGTGAACCACTGCAGATGAAAACTCAACTCATCCGGGTCTCTGGCTTCTCTTATACCCTAGAAATGGGAGCTATTCAGTTGGGGTAGTGTATGTTCGGGGCACGATGGTATAATGCACCCAGAAAAAACGGACAAGGGTCTTTGAAGATCACCACACTCTCCCGGTGTTTAAAAGGAATGGGGGATTATGACCTTTAACGGGATGATGGGCAATGACCTTAAGGTGATCTTAATAGGGATAGATGTATAGGGCCGCTTTTCATAACGGTGATGTATCATCACCAAAGTAGGATTAAGAGGGACAAGTCCTTGTGTCCCAAAACAAAGTGGCATGTAAATTACGGTGATCATTGACCACCCAGGTATCATTCTAATGTAGGTATTAAGTCTTAATACTCCTAAGTGCTCAATAAAAATACAGTGCAAAATAATAACTTCCTGAGGCAGTTGTAGGGGGTCACAATTATGAAAAACAAAATGAAAAGTAGATGTGGGCTCCGACCAGGAGCTGGTAAAAATAATCTCCAATCAATATTGTCATTAAGCACCCAGGAGTGACGTAAATGGGGCTTTACTGAGGGATGTGATACATCCCCTGAAGGTTGCTGAATGAGATGCTAAGAAGGTGTTGGGCAGATGTATGCCTCAAAATGGCGATGCGTTGGGCCACATCACCTATGTAGGCAGGAGTTGCTACATCTATGCCCAGGGGTCCAGTAAAGTATGGGGAGTCAGTCTCCACCAGGAACCGATTGTCGGGGATCATTTGAAGTCCCCGGATTTGCCTGTCAGAGAAGCAGTAACAGCCCACCCCTACACTGAAATAGCACTTCCCAAAACTATTCGGCCAATCCCTGACCATATTGGCATCACCAGAGAAGCAGTGGAGGTGGACTATTTGCTGTGGACTACAGTTGCGACCTACTATCTGAAGACCTCGGGAATACACATCGGACATGGTGGGGGCACCATCCCGAGGCCCTCGCAGGTGCAATACAAGGGGCTTATCAGGAGTGGCCAGCTGACAGGCTTCTTCTAGAAAGTCGTCCTGAGCATCCCAAAATATGCTTTGCTCAGTGCGATCTAAACCCACTTCCCCGAGGGCACTGACATGGGGAAGAAGAGCTTTTATTTGACTCATATGTTGTTGGAGGAATACATTGGGAAGGTTGCTGAGGTGTCTGGGGTGGAGACCTATGGCTGTGGCTATTTGGGGATTTGGACCAGGGCCCTGAGGGAAGGTCTCCGGGTCACAGTAAACTGCAACCCCTCCAACAACATTGACAGGCGTTTGGGGAATCCGAGCTCTTCCCAAGTTCAAAAGAGCGGTGGCCGAAAGGTTAGGTAGGGCCAATTTTTTACGGGTTCGGTCTGCATGAAAATGCGCATCTAGGGCCTCTACACTTGGAGGAGATGGACCAAAGGCGGCCATCTGTGGGTTACACTCCATCAGGGGTGACGGACCAGAATGAGTGGGAACAGGAAGTTCCGGAGGAGCACGGGATACACAGGTATCCACAGGAAGTTGACTTTGGCCCAATTGGAGTGGAGGTGTTTTTGCCAACACAGGTGACACCACTTCCGGACGGGAAGAAACAGGTTCCACAGGAGCAGGGTGAACTGCTGCTTGAGGGCCCACTGTGGGTGTAGGTGCTTTGGTGAGCTGAGCTGCACCCGGTTTGGTGAAAGTGGGGCGGCGATCTTTGGGTAAGCCAGCCAGAAACCACATGATAGCCCTCCAATGTAAAAGGCCAGCCCTGGAATTGAGGGGAGAAAGGGTAAATGTTGGGGGAACAGACCACCCTAGGTGTTCACATAAAGCCTTCATACATTGTTTGGCTGGCCCTGAAGGCACTGTATTGGCCGAGATGATTTGGGCCTTATTTATCTGGTCCACCATCTCATTAAGAGTCATGCCGGTGGCCTTAGATAGGAGGGACAATCCTTGAAATTGACTAGAGGGGGCAGGAGGAGTCTCACCACTTCCGGGTTCCCAGAAACAAGCCGGAAGGTGAGTTACTTGGCAGTGCCTCCTCATAGACCTTGAAATGGCATTACATTCTGGTAGGGCACATCTGGGGGCTCTCCCTCTCTGACGGGACTTCTGATCATCCCCTCTAGAAATCACTGACCTGGAGGGAGGATGCTGGGAGGGTGCTGCATGCCCTGCCTTCCCTTGGGCAGAGGGATAGGGTGAACTCACATGACGCCTCTTACCTGACCACGAGTGGTCTGCAACATCCAGAGATAACAAACTGGGTATCTGGGGAACTCCCGGGGTGATTTCCACCAGCGGGTGGAGTATACCCCGTCCTTTGGGTGCTATTGGTACAACAAAGGTTGGGAGGCCCCGAGCCTCACCCCCTGTGGGTAAAGTAGTCCCAGTGACCGAAGGGCTCTGAACAGGAGAGGAGTCGGTGGGATGTCCCACCTGCTGGGAAACTGAAGGCTTATCTAAGGATTGTCGGTCGGCGGGGTGAAACACCACCTGAGGGAATGTGGGGTCCTTCTTCAAACGGACGTCTTGTGGGGGCATAGACACTGGAATCCTCGCCTCTGGCCTCCACGGTCTTTTCCCATCAAGGCTGATCTCATCATCTGACAACATATTCTACAATAAAGGAGATCAATCCAGGATTAGTGCCTATCTAGGCCAGGTAGCATATTAGTGGATTAGCCCGCTTTAAATAAGATAAGTGGGTTGTTAGTGATAAGTTATGGTGCAAGATTACTGTGGAGAAAATCACACCGAGGACAAGAATACTTGTCCAACAGTTCTGCATCGTGCTCTGATACATTCACACACACACCATGGTACCATTCCAGGCAGGAATCGCACTGAATCATGAAAGTACCATTATCAGGTTGTCGACATGTGCAGTACAAGGGAACTGTAGAACCCAAAGTCTGGGTTCTTGACAGATGTCTTTGTATCCAGGGGGGTAGAGTGGTATCTAAACAGAGCTTCAGTGTATCATGATGGATGGTGGAAACTTTATTATGGAATTGTATTTTGTAAAGATATGGTTGTATCACCTGTAGAATAATTCCGGGGCCCTGCCAAACTGGGTTCAATTTCTTAGTTTCCCCTTTTTTGTTTCCAGAGTTCAAAACATAGACTGTATCATTCGGCTTGTACGTTGAAGTTCTAGTGTGTTGATCATACTGCTGTTTCATCACCTTCTGTTGAGATTTTAGAGTAGAACGAGCAGTATCATGAGCTATTCGAATAGACTCCATTAGGTCATTCACATACTCTGGCATGGAACCTGATTCAGGTTTCGAAAGACATCTAAAAACGAGGTCTGTAGGGTGGCGAACTTCCCGACCCAACATCATTTTATTTGGGGTGTACCCTGTGTGTCGATTAACAGCTGACCGCAAAGCACCAGCCAATTGAGCCAGATGTAAATCCCAAGTGGATTGGGTTCTACCTACAAAACATCGCACAGCATCCATAAGGGTGTGATTATATCTCTCCACCTGGCCATTGGCAGATGGCCGGTATGCTGTGGTTCTGGCCTTAAAGATATGCAAGGCCTCACAGACAAGGGTGAATAACTTACTTTCGAAGTTAGTTCCCCTATCCGTAAAAATTTGATTTGGGCATCCAAAACGGGTAAAAAACTCATTGACAGCTGCAGGGGCTGTCACTTCTGCTGTTTGACACGGGAGGGGAATACACTCCACCCATTTGGTGAACTGATCCACCATCATCAAGATAAACTCATTACCACGTTCTGTACGGGGTAGAGGACCTAGAAAGTCAAGATGAACCCGCTCCATGGGTGCACCAGCATGATAGAGGGTTAAAGGATGCCTTGCACGCCTGGAGGGTTTTTTTCGAAAAAGCTGGTTGCAAAGGGCACATGCTTTCACATATTGTTCGATGTCCTCCGACATTCGAGGCCAATAATATTTTTGCTTTATTCGAGCTTGTGTTCGATGTATTCCTTGATGACCAGATGCAGGAATATCATTCCCAAATGACAACACTTCGGCCTGGCGGGGATTTGGGAATTACCAAGACTGTTTCCTCATTTTTACGCCGTTTACATAATAAGCGATTGTCGAGATGGAATCTATGTCGATTGGTCCAATATGTTTTTGCAATAGGGCTTGCCAAGAACAGGGTGGACTCGGGGGGCTCCTCTTTAGACAGTAACTATTTTACTAAGAATGTTAAATCAGGGTCTGACCACTGCTCTGTCATAAGTTCATTTTGGGAATAACCTGCAGAGCTATGGCTAACTCTGTCTGTATCTGTGTGGGTCGCACAAATGGTAGGGAGGTGTAACCCATCCCAGTCAGAGAGACCAAAATGGCCATCACTATCAACTGTGTGGGTCGCACAAATGGCAGGGAGGTGTAACCCATCCCAGTCAGAGAGACCAAAATGGCCATCACTATCAACTGTACTAGTTTGATATGGGTCAGATATGGTAGGGGGGTTTAACCCGTCCCAGTCAGAGAGACCAAAATGGGCCTCATTGTCAACGGTACTAGTTTGATATGGTAGTGAATGGTGTAGCTTTCCATCCTCTACCCACAAGTCAAGGCTATGAACATTGGTAACTTTCCAATCAGTTTGGGTATAAGCCACTTTTGCTATGGTGTCTGTGTCTAAAGGAGGACACGTACTCAATGGAACCACATTATCCACTTCAGTAAAGAAATTTCCCCACTCTTTGTCTACCCGAAAGCAATACTTGCACCCCCCACATGGCAGATCAGATAGGGAAATACCTGCTCGATAATTTGGACATGTGCCCTCATCTGGAAGGCGGGAAAGAGCATCAGCATTGACATGCTTGTTACCTTTCCGATGTTTGATGATAAATTGGTACTGACCGAGTTCTTCCAGCCAATGGGCTATCTGACCCTGGGGATTCTTAAAATTCACAAGCCATGTTAGGCTGCTGTGGTCCGTTCTAATTGTAAATTTACGACCCAGCAATAAATGTCAGAACTGTCTGGTGAAACGAACAACCGCTAACAATTCCTTCCTGGTTGTGCAGTACTTTCGTTGTTCTGAAGTTAAAACAAAACTGCCATAAGCTATAACTCTTTCCTGGTCATCCTGGAGCTGCAAAAGTTCAGCACCAATGGCATGACCGGAAGCATCGGTGTCCAGAATGAAAGGGTCATCCTTGGTTGGAAAAGAAAGTAGAGGGGGGGGGGGGGGGGGAGGTTAGTGCACACTTTATATCACTGAATGCCTTAGATTCCTCTTCCCCCCAAGCAAAAGCACCCTTCCCAGTTCTCTGATAAAGAGGAGCTGCCAATTTTGCGTAATCCTTAACAAAGGACCTATGGTAGTTAGCTAATCCAAGAAAGCGTTCAACATCTTTGGTAGATTTTGGTTCAGGCCATTCATGAATGACTTTCGTGGCATTATTTCCGATTTCTAACCCCTCAGGGGAAATATGGCGACCCAGAAATTCAATTTGTTTTTGGAAGAGCAGACATTTTTTAGGTTTCAGTTTCAACTGATATTGGCGTAATCTGCTTAAAACCTGTGTCAGATTGGAAATATGATCCTCAAAATTTTTGCCTAGCACAATTATATCATCTAGGAATGCCAACGCTATTTCCCAGTTTAGTCCTCTGAGGACTAAGTCCATGACTCGGGAAAAACAGGCCGGCGCATTACATAATCCATAGCCCATCCGATTAAATTCATATAGGCCATACTTGGTGATGAAAGCAGTTTCTTTCTTATCACTTTCCTCTATATGAATCTGCCAGTATGCCTGATTTGCATCTAGTTTGGAAAACCACTGATTGCCGGCCAGGGTGTCCAGGCAATCATCAACAAGGGGCAGTGGAAAGCTATCTTTAACAGTCACAGAGTTTAACCCTCGAAAATCTAAACACCACCGTACTCCACCACATGGTTTCCGAATCAGGACAGGAGCTGCCGCCCATTCTGAGGAGGAGGGTCGGATGATCTCGGCATCCAGCATCTTCTGCAGATGAAGTTTTTCTTCATCCACAAAACATGCAGGAGTATGGCGCATATGTAATTTGATGGGTTTAGCTGATTCAGTGTCAATAGTGTGTTTAATCGCGGTGAAATTTCCCAAATCAAACTCATGCCGAGCGAATACATCTTGGTACTCTACCAGCAATTTATTGAGTATGGTTGTCTGCTCTTGGTTTAGAGGAGTAGATGATTTTTGTAGCAAATCGGCTAAGTGGTCTGGGACTTGAGCCATGTCCCCATCTTCATTTGGATTTTGGTCGGCTAGTGGGAGGGGTTCACCCTCGACCGCCTTACCTATGACAGTGCCCCTTTTTAAAGTGACAAAGTGATCACTGGGGTTGATCAGGGCAATTACCGGTGGGCTCTTTTCAGAGTGGGCTGTTCTTGGTATCAAGAGATCGGAATCAAGGTCAGGTTCCACTATGTACATAGGCATTGACTGGGGTAGACTGCACTGCACCCTGACTACTGAGTTGGGAGGCACAACTGCCTTCCGTAAGAGGGAGACTGTAACTTGTTTTGAGTGTCGATGCCATATAGACTGCATGTCAAGCACTTCTGACCCAATTTGAATCTCATTCTGGGCCAAGTCAATCCGCACCTTTTTGTCACTCATGAAATCCAGCCCCAACAGCAAATCATCCTCGATAGGAGCCACGTATACCTGAATCTGGTAAACAGTCTTCCCTAATTTTAAATTTACCGGGCCCATTATATCAAGAGTTCAAGACAATAAAATGAATAAACAAATATGTCAACTGACTGAATTTAATATATTTTGTTGTGGAAGGAATGGCCGCAACAAAACCTTACTGTCACATTCAAGCTGACGAACGATAGCTGCGTGCACCTACATTCAAGTACCGAGCGCACAGTATTATTTCCAAATCAAAATCAACCACCGCTTACTAGGGTACACCATAGCTAAGCAATGCTCACTAGGGGGTCCATAGCTGAGCAAAATGTAAACTATTGACATGACCCACTCTCTAGGGGGCCCCATAGCAGAGTGTGCCATAACATATACCAGTACTCCCCAGGGTTCACCATGGCAGAGTAATTAAACCATCTCCTCAATTCACTCTCTAGGGAAATCCATAGCAGAGTAAACCATAACATAATGCCAGTACTCCCCAGGGTCCACCATGGCAGAGTATTTTAAACCATCTACTTAGTCCACTCTCTAGGGAACTCCATAGCAGAGGGCACCATAACAAACCAGGTACTCCCCAGGGTCCACCATGGCAGAGTACCCCAACACATTACTCCCTAGGGTACTCCTTAGCAGAGTAACCAAACATAAATTTAATTTAGAGACAGCTACCGATCGCCAGCTTCAATGTGACCAAAACCATGGCATGTTGCGACATTACAAATACTTAGTGGCAAATGATTTCATTACATGAAACACTGTTTTTTACTGACAAATTGTCCCCACGGGAAGCAATAATGCACACTGCAACATCTCTAAAGCAACACCACCAGAAGATTGTGCCCGATCTCTTTAGGACACAATGTATTGTATGTACTTCTCAGCAACAGCAACTGATGAAATAAATCTACCACGAAGTCTTCTCGAAATGCACATAGTTCCATCAGTGTAATAGTCAATTGCTCCCGTGAAACATGGTCGTCACTGTATCCATTAGTATATGCCACTAGCCAAGGCTAATTGTCATCTGAAATCAGAAAGAACTCAGCGGCAGCACACCATCCTAAGCAGAGCCACATTATAGATAAATGGTATTGTTATGAGGGGTGGGCGGGTGGGATTAGTTTGTTTTATTCCAAACCAAGCACGCTGTCCTTCTGGCTGAAATCGACAAGGTGTGAAATCGACGCGATGACGTATGGCTTTTGTGTGGCCTCGATTTCAGAACAAGCATAATTAATATTTATGGCCAACGGGAGATAAATCCATACGCTCGATCGTTCTTACGAATACGGTCTTTGTTAATGGACTGAGTGCTATGAACCTGATATAAATTGATTTATTCGTCAAAAATAAATCGAATTATATCAAGAGTTCAAGACAATAAAATGAATAAACAAATATGTCAACTGACTGAATTTAATATATTTTGTTGTGGAAGGAATGGCCGCAACAAAACCTTACTGTCACATTCAAGCTGACGAACGATAGCTGCGTGCACCTACATTCAAGTACCGAGCGCACAGTATTATTTCCAAATCAAAATCAACCACCGCTTACTAGGGTACACCATAGCTAAGCAATGCTCACTAGGGGGTCCATAGCTGAGCAAAATGTAAACTATTGACATGACCCACTCTCTAGGGGGCCCCATAGCAGAGTGTGCCATAACATATACCAGTACTCCCCAGGGTTCACCATGGCAGAGTAATTAAACCATCTCCTCAATTCACTCTCTAGGGAAATCCATAGCAGAGTAAACCATAACATAATGCCAGTACTCCCCAGGGTCCACCATGGCAGAGTATTTTAAACCATCTACTTAGTCCACTCTCTAGGGAACTCCATAGCAGAGGGCACCATAACAAACCAGGTACTCCCCAGGGTCCACCATGGCAGAGTACCCCAACACATTACTCCCTAGGGTACTCCTTAGCAGAGTAACCAAACATAAATTTAATTTAGAGACAGCTACCGATCGCCAGCTTCAATGTGACCAAAACCATGGCCACTCAATTTTGTCTATACAAAATTGCCCAGACCCAAATTCAACCAAAGATGACGGTGTCACCCGCAAGAAAGCTTTCAATGGCACCTTGTAAGTTATTCAGCAGAAAATCAGTACCAACATCCGACAGGTGCACACCGTCATCCCTGAAAAACCCCGGGGTGTCAAATGTGATCTCGGAATGCTGGATTATCGCGCCACCCGAGGAAGCTACCGCCCTGCGACCGGACCTATTAATGCGTTTTCTTTTACGTTCTATGGCGCAGATATCGTTGCTACCCTGCCATGTAAGCCGTGGCAAAATGTCAGACCAAATTATGGTTGTGTCCGGCAATAATTGACGTATTTCAGCAATGGTTGCATCAATAGCACAACTCAGCTCAGAAGTAGAAGAAGACGTTAAATCATTACCTCCTAAATGAATGATGAGATACCGAGGAGGGGGTCGGTTAGGGATAAGACTCTTCAACTTTGGCAGCAGATCCCTCCAACACATTCCACGTTGACCAAACCAAAAGAACCGTGCATTACTCTTGTCGAATGTTAAATTGCTCCGGCCTCTCTTAACTGCCCGTCTGTACGCCCAGTAAATAATGGAAGAGCCCACCAACCAAAAATCTGAAAACAAGAGACGTAAAATTTACTAGGATAGAATGTAGACGATATATACCCCCCCCCCCTCCCCATACAGAAGATAGAAATCGATATGAAGTCTCAAATCAATTTATGCCGACCGTGAAAAACAAAACAGGCCTAGAAAACAGGTATGGTGAGGGCAGATATATCCGACTACCATGTACAAGTCAACCAATGACGCGGTCACGTCCAATGTACCGAGAGAAAACACCCGATTTCCACCGACCCATCACTTGGATGATGTGATCAGGGACACCATTCACCGCCAACTGTGTTGCCCCGCCAATGCGAAAAGAATGAGATTTGAAAAGGTTAGTCGGCAATCCCAAAATACTGAGGGCTTTGATCAGGACGGCAGTGAACTGATATCTAGTCACAGGAGAACCGTCTTTATGACAAAACAGAACAGGGGAAACGTTAGTACGGACCCTTAAAAAATTATCTAAGGCCTGTATTGGACATATGCTGACATCTAACAGCGACGGAATGTGTACTACCTCTGCCTGACCTGAATGATTCGTTTTCGAGCGACGTAAACTTATTTGTAAGCATCTCCGCGACTGGTGATAGTAAAACAACAAGTCACTGAACATTAAGGCCCTATCAGAATTAAGTTGGGCCGTACTTACCAATTCTCCTACTCTAAACAAACCAAAAAATGCAACAAAATACACGGATTGAAACAAGTGCCATTCGTATAAATCCTTACACACTCGATGTAGTGCAGCGGGAAGGCGTCGCAAAATGTCAAGCGTAATTGGCGCCCTCATGTCCCGCGAAGGATTCCGATTCCGTAACCCAGTCAACATTTTCTTCAGTAGAAACGATTGACCCGGGTCAGGCCAATCCCTGACACGATGGTGAAAGCTAATGCCTGCTAAGTACGTAGAGACAGTGCTAGCCGACAACCCCCTGTCAGCAAGCCAGGCAACAAATAAACTGAGGTGACCAACCGGGACAGGCCATAATAGAGGAAAATTAAATTCACTCCTAAAGTGTTCAAGGGACTGCAGCCCTAATTGATATGTGGCTTGAGTACTGTCTGCTAAGCTAGCGTTCAATAGATTGTGCGCGGTGTGTTGCAAATGCTCCACAAACTGGTTGGAACTGGTGTTGCCTTCCGGTCCGCTAAAGGCGCTAGTCGATGGAACTTGGCGATCTGTAAACGGGAAAGACAATCGGTTAACACATTACTAGAACCGGGAATATGCTCCGCTTTAAATTTAATATTATTTTGCAGACATTGTAGAGTGAAATAACGAACCAAATGCATGACCTCTTCCGATTGAGAAGTTAGGGAGTTTAATATGTGAACAACAGCCATATTATCGCAATGAAATAATACTTTTTTATTTCTCAAATATTGACCCCAGACTACAACGGCCACTAAAATAGGGAAAAATTCAAGAAGTGTGATATTTTTTGTGAAACCGATCGTGTGCCAATTATCTGGCCAAGTGCCATATGCCCATCGACCCCGAAAATATGCCCCAAAGCCCCTCCCATAACCGCCAGCGCTATCAGTATAAAGCTCCAAGTCGGTATTATATTCCCAAAACCTGTTAGAAAAAGCGGATATCCCATTATGATGGCGAAGAAATGTTAACCACATTCGAAGGTCGTCGCGCATACCCACCCTAATTCGAAGATGATGTTGAGGCTTCGAAAGCCCTGCTATGGAATTAATCAACCGACGACAGAAGGGGCGCCCGGGCGAAATGGCGCGACACAAAAAATTTAGGCTGCCAATGAGGGACTGCATTTGTTTAAGTGTACTTTTCGGCTTTTGCAGGATTTCAGTAATTTTAACAATGACTTCTTGTACTTTCGACTCAGGAATTTTAATAGTCATCTCCTGACTATTGATTTCTAAACCTAGAAAACAAAGGATTCGCTATGGCCCCTCCGTCTTTTCGTCGGCCACAGGTACCCCCAAAACGGCGCATTCCCGAAAAAACTGTTGCATCGAATTCTTACATTCACTCGATTCATTGGGCCCCCCAAAGAGGAAATCGTCAAGGTAATGCAAAATGTGATCAGACCCGGACAACTGGCGCACTCTCCACTCCAGAAAGGACGAAAATTTTTCGAACACCGCACAAGAAATTGAACAGCCCATTGGTAGGCATTTATCAAAGAAATAAGCATCGTCGAAACGAAAACCAAGTTGGTCAAAATCCCCAGGCCAAATCGGAAGTAACCTAAATGCTGATTTGATGTCAGCTTTACCAAGCAGTGCATTGGGGCCTAAACTCTGCACCATAGCTACCGCGGCATCGAAGCTAGTATAAGTGACCGAGCATAATTTTTCATCAATGAAATCATTAACGGAATCCCGCTCGGGGTGGGAAAGGTGATGGATTAACCGAAATTCACCTGGCTGTTTTTTGGGGACTAAACCAATTGGCGACACTCTTAACGTGGAAATAGGTCGGTCGAGAAAGGGGCCAGCTATTCTACCCGCGTCTAATTCCTTTTGAAGTTTATGACGGACAAGAGCTCTATTTTTCAAGGCGGAAACTAAATTTTTTGATTCCCGAGTATGACGGGGGCCATTATATTCCAAATGAAAACCAAAAGTAAATCCACTTATCAAATAATCCGCAATTTCCTGGTCTGGATAACCCTGTAAACTTACTCGTAAATTTTCGGAGACGATAGGGGAATGACCCAAACTAAACTTGTCGCTGCCGCGAACTGTCTTTGAAAGAACTGGCGCCGGAGCCCTGCTTCCGAAAGGACTGGCAAACCACCGAGGAATGATTCTTACCACAGTGCTGGCAAATGTGCACATACCGACAGTGGCGTCTCTTACAACCTCCAGACTTATTAAAAGCAAAACAAATTGCTTGTTTGGAAGTGGCTGTTGTAGAGCTGGAACTAGGCCCGGAGCCCAAACTGGGAGCAGGCACTGGAACTTTTGGCACCATTATTTGCAGCCACAAGTTGGGTAATATTGTCCCCCAAGCCTGTAGACTAATCGCTTGTCGCATACGAAACTGTTCGTCATACGCTCGCCAAGCGAAATCCGCAAACCTTGACGCCGCGTCACGGATAATCTGCGTGTATTTAAGGAGTTCGAAGATTTTGTTTGGGTGCTGCTGAACATAAACAAAAGTAAAGATTAGAAAGGCATCGGTCCACTTTTCTATCGACGGAATTTTGTCTGTAACCGGCTTATCTCGAACTTCGATCGTGCCCCTTTCGCTTAGTGTTAAAGTATGACTTGTCAACTCTGAACGCTCCAAATTACCCTTTAATAAAATAGCTAGATTAAAATATTGATGAGACCAGATTTTTTGTTTGAGAGACAAAGACACATGTGCGGCCACGTCGTCGTCAGGTAAAGGGATGAAAGAAGGTGTGTGCATGCTGAAAGTGGGCGGAGTTACGGAATGACTGACTGGCAAAGGCAATGCCGACCCCGATAAATTGGCCGTTATGGGAGGCGTCGTGTTGTTGTTCGTATTCCACACGTCTAACAGACACTCACCCAGGATACGTTGAGCTGGAGACCTGTCCGGCATAACCTGGTCGGTAGATTCATTGCCAGCCAAACCAACTTCTGATGCATCTCCCCGTGACGAACCTTGAGTTGAACCGCCATGTCGTGTTTGTGTTGTGTTGTCGCTGACCTGTCGTCTCGTACCACCAGTATTTCTGGATGTACTCGCTCCAGAAGATTGCCTTGCATACACGGAGTTAGACACCCGACCACTCCTAGTCGTGCGTCGTGTCGGAACCGCTGCCCTTCTTTTCCTCCTTGCTGGTGACATGTTATTATTAGTTTGTTTTATTCCAAACCAAGCACGCTGTCCTTCTGGCTGAAATCGACAAGGTGTGAAATCGACGCGATGACGTATGGCTTTTGTGTGGCCTCGATTTCAGAACAAGCATAATTAATATTTATGGACAACGGGAGATAAATCCATACGCTCGATCGTTCTTACGAATACGGTCTTTGTTAATGGACTGAGTGCTATGAACCTGATATAAATTGATTTATTCGTCAAAAATAAATCGAATTATTTTACCCTTCATAGAGAGTTTTCTACCTGCGGTGTGAATGGTTACTTCTTTTACAACAGGAGGAATTATGTCAATATAATCTAATAGTCTATCAGAAATAATTGTGACCTCGGCTGTAGTATCAATTATTGCATTAAGGTGAATGTTCTCCAATTCAGCTGGGACGAAAACTGTTGAGCGAGATCTCAGACGGCAAAGAGCGATACTTTCTGGTAAAGGGGAATCAATGGGGTTGGAAAGGCCTTTTACATCAGGTGGGGTCGAGTGTAGGCCTATTGGGTCGACCCGCTGGCGTTTAAATCCTCAGCAAAGGAAACTGAAGCTGATGGATTAACATTTGGACGATCTGCAGGTTTATTGAAGTCTTTCCTGGCTGGACACTCTCGTGAGAAATGGGATAGAGAACCACAGTCCCAGCAATGCCTTCGGTCAGGGGAGGGAGATCTACTAGTCTGGCCTCTATTGTTTGATTGGCTTCGTCCCCGCCAGTCGGTCGAACGGCCTTTAATCTCTGCCATGAAAGATGTTATGACATGCGTAAGAGCATTAATATCCTTGGAGACTGTCTGCATCTCCTTAGTAAGACTGGTGGTCAGGTTTTCCACCTGGTTGGAAAGATTTCTTATTTCAGGGTCCACCGATCTATTTGGTGGAGACGGACTCCTGGGCGGTGACTTCAAGATGGACTTTGGGATTGAGGCAGCTTGGGCACGAACAGGACTATATCCCCTGTAATGGTCAGGACTTGGTGGGCGTGCCCTTGAGTATGGGTTCGAAGAGGAACTGGGGGTAAATGCCCCCTGGCCTGTAGAACCAGTACTGCGGCCCTGACAGTCAGATCCCCAAATTGCTTTATTGGTATACTGGTACCATTTAGTTTTATCAATGGCCTCCTCTAGAGTACGGGGGCGCAGATTGGAAACATACTGGCCAGCATTTTTATCTTCCAATCCGTGACAAAAGCGCATTATTATTTGTTGATTCATGTGTTCTTCGGGCAGCCTACCAAATGCATGGATGGCCAGGGTTTGAATCTCATCTGCCCACTCTTCAAGCTGCATGCCGGCAGACTGCTGCAATTGCGCAAATTTCATTTGAGCTGTTTCGGGAAGGTCATAGAGGCCAAACCGTTTTTCCATTTTGTGTAGGATATCTTGAGTGTCCATTTTGGGGTCCTGATGTATGAGAGTCGTGAAGTAATCACTGGCTTTCCCTTTTAGGCACCAACATAGATTCAATTTGGTGTCTTGTGCTGTCCACCCCTGGGTGTGGGAGAAATGAATAAACTTGACACGAAAAGCTTGCCAATTGGTGGTGCCATCATATGTCAAGTACTTAGGCACATGTGGTGACTGTCGATGTTGATCACCTTGAATTCCTTGGGGGGTGTACCCACCAGAATTAGGAAGGGTTGGATTGCTCAACCCCTGTAACACGGAGGGACCACTCTGAATTCTTTGGGATGTGTGCCCACCAGTATTAGGAGGTGGTGGGTTGATCAACCCCTGTAACATGGAGGGATCAGGCTTAACCTCAGCTGAACTGTCACTTTTTGGAGGATGGTTTGGTGGGGGGCCAGATAACTGGGCCTTTGAAATAGCACCCAAAACATTATGTGCAAACACAGACTGGGGCTGTTTGGCGATTTTCACCTTCTCTGCCACCTCCAATGATTGGGGGCAAAAGTCACGGTCATCTCCAGCCTGATGTGGGGATAAATCAATGGCTGTTATAAACAACCTCGTTACCTTTAAATTTGGAATGTCCCTCAGTATGTCAACATCAACATTCCCATTCTCCTCCCTCTTCCACAAAATGGCGACGGCTGTGTCAATAGTCATTCCCGAAATGCGGAACAAGTCCGGAAAGACACACCGGTTGACCAAAACTGGTGCAGTCACAGCAGCACCCCTGGGTTGTATGTCATGAACGGGACTTCGTGAACCTGTACTCTCAGACATTGTCAACAAAAGAGTTGGAAAGGTGAAGGTCGGTGGTTATGAAAAAAAAAAAACAAAAACAAAAGAAATTAACCAACCCCCCAAAAAAATTATGCATAAAAAACAGGCACACATGCAGTGAGAGCAGAAGAAATGGTGAGGTAGGAATTTTCAATCATAATCACCGAATGAAAAAATCGAACTCGACGGCATGGCGCACCAAGATGGCGGCGAATTTGAATCGAGGTGGTAAAACACAACGAGCACAGGGCCGAAACCGCGGCAACGCCACTTGTAGTGACCGAGGATATAATTATACGCAGCTAGAGATAATTCTCACCAGGCTTTGTTCTGTTTATTTTCTCTTTCTATTTATACTGTCAACTCGTCCCGCAGTAGAATCAGCTGTCGAACTGTTCTGTGAACCACTGCAGACGAAAACTCAACTCATCCGGGTCTCCAGCTTCTCTTATACCCTAGAAATGGGAGCTATTCAGTTGGGGTAGTGTATGTTCGGGGCACGATGGTATTGTGCACCCAGAAAAAACGGACAAGGGTCTTTGAAGATCACCACACTGTTTATGGGGAAAAGTGCACAAAACAATTTTAAAACTAAAACAGAATACATACAAGACCCATCAAAATATTTTGACTTGATACAAGATAAAGACATCATTATTAAAAATTTTGAATTGTTGGAACATGATAAATGTATTTTAGTCAATTACACAAAGTCTACAGATGTTTATGAACCTCACAAATCAGCTAATCTTGCAGTTGCATCTTTTGTCACAGCTTACGCACGTTTGGAAATATATAAAGTAATAGGACGTCTGGGTAGACGAGTATTATATTTTGACACAGACAGTTGTATTTACATCCATAACCCCTCACTTTGGAATCCACAAATTGTAAACAGTAGGTTAGGTCAATGGACAGATGAACATCCAGAGCAGAACTTATTAAATATGTAGAATTAGGTCCAAAAAATTATCGTTACAAATACATTAAAGATGGTCAAATACACACTTCATGTAAAGTTAATGGAATCACATTAGATTACAATACATCACAGAAACTCAATTTTGAATCCATGGTGGAATGTGTACAAGACAGACACAATTACAAATTGAACAATGAATACACACAGAGAATTAAATGTAACAAGAACAGACAGGTCACAAGTGAAAGACAAACTAAAACATTCAGATCTGTGTACACAAAACGTTTTGGAGTGGATAAATATGACACAAGACCTTATGGGTTTAAGGTATAAATTACCCTTCAGATTTCTCATTTCGACTTTGAACACTGAGCAGGCAAGATATATCTCTACCACTTAATCCTACTTATCCTATATACTTATCAGATCCTACTTATCCTATATACTTATCAGATCCTACTTATCCTATATACTTATCAGAGTTAAGGAGACTTTCGACTTTTTGTATGACTATCCTATTTTAAAATCCAAGAAAGAAGAATTAGCTAAAGCTGGATTTTTCTATGTGGGAGATGGTAAAGTGAAATGTTTTGTATGTGGACAAGGTTTAATGAATTGGGAAGAAAAAGATATTAATTTACTAGAACATGTTAAGTGGTCACCAAATTGTTCTTATATTCAATTGATAAGAATTTGTCAATTATACAATCCACCAACATGTATGCAAACACCTCAAGATAAAATATTATACAATCCACCAACATGTATGCAAACAGCCCCAGATAAAATATTATCTTTGATGGATTATGGATACATTTTAAATCAAATATTTTCAACAATGAAAAAATATGACAAGTGTCTAGATGATTTTCCAGATTCTAATTCTTTATTTGCACTCATGGTACTAAATGATCAAAGTACATCATTTAGTACTATGATTGCAAGACAAGCTGCACTTTCAAATAATTTCAAAACTAAGTTAGATAAAATGTTTACAGACGATGTAGAAAATTATTTTCCTGACTGTCCTGATGTACAAAGTACATTGTGTAATGTGGTACCTGATGCACAAAATACATCAGAACAGACAAAAGAAACATCACTTTGATTTCAACCATGGAACCAGTAAGACGTATCTTAGACAACAAGATTACATGTAAGGCATTATTATATGCATTTTAATTGATCACTCCTGGTTATCTAACAATAACAAAATAGTTTATTCATAATCAATTGGAAAAAGATAAAATGTATGGGGAATTTTGTAATGCATTACAAATCATGAATGCTTTTTTACAAAGATAATGTAGAATATAATATTTGGACAAGAGATGTGTGGGGTAATATAATTTATGATAAAGAAATCATTAATTACTTGTATAGACAATGTGTACCACAAATAGATAGACAAATAGATTCTTCAGAAACTTTATTTGAGTTAAAAGCACCCTTAAAACGAATACCAACTAAAAGATATGAAGAAGGTATGGAAACAGAAAGTGTATAAGTTAGTGACAGAAAACTTTTTCACAAAAAAAACAATTATGGCATCGAGTGAATATTTATTGTTTCAACACCCTTGTAATATCTTTTTTTTGGGACCTAGTGGTTCAGGAGAAACAGAATTTGTCAAATAGCTTCTTGATATGAAACATGACTTATTTCAAATTCCTCCATAAAAAATCATTTGGTGTTATAAAGGATGGCAACATACATATACTTTACTTAAGGAAAGTGAAGATATTAAATTCATAGAAGGTATCCCTGATGATGAATATGAAATTGTCAGTGATGTCACTATTCCACATCTTGTAGTTTTTTTATGATATGTTAGGAGATAAAGATGAAAAAAAAGTTAAATTATGGTTCACATGAAAAGGACATCATAGAAATGCAAGTGTCATTTACATTACACAAAATATGTTTCAACAATCTAAATCTAGTCGTACCATAAGTTTAAATGCACATTATATAATTTTATTTAAAAATACCAGAGGTAAGGGACAAATTAAAGTATTGTCAAATCAAGTTCAATTACCACATTTAAATGCATGTTATCAGATGCAACAAGTATTGATCATGGTTATTTATTAATTGATTTTCTTCCTAGAACTCATGAATCTTTGAGCTTAAGAACTGATATTTTTCCCCCTTGGGTAACACAAAATGAACGTGTTCCCATCATTTTACAAAACTATAAATTCCTCATGTCCTAATGAGTTGGTGTTAGTTAGTCAAAGTTTGTCACCGACTACACATCATCATGGTATCATTTGTACATTCTTTGGAACAACTTGGTCAAGAAACAAGTCCATTTGCAAGACAAAAATTACTTAAGAAAGGTTTTAAGAAAATTTTAAAATGGTTTACATTAGCAAGTAGAATCATACTTAATAAGAAAATCAAACTGCCAAAACAAACTTTAACCTATATGGATAAATATAAACAAGATCTTGAACAACTTGCAAATCCAAGAGTAGATCTTGCAACACAACGAAACATTATTTTGAAACCAGGAGGTGGTGGTTTTTTGGTGGTGTTATCATTCATAAGTTAATTTGATGGGATGGTCATAAGACAAGTAGATCATTCTATTCACCATTCAAAAAAACAAAGAGTAAGAAACAAAAGTCACCTAAAAGGAAACGAAAATCCCCTAAGAAAAGATCAAATAATTCATCAAGTTCTAGAGAGATAAAAAATCAACGAAAGGTAGGATCTAAATATATGTACACAAAGTTTGAAATTGCACCTCATAATTCTCCAATTACCAAGCATACAAAAACAAAAGCATTACTTGTGAAAAAATCTTCAAAAACAAAAAAAAGTTAACACGTATAGTGTCAATAACAAAAGATGGTGTCAAAAATCATGAACCAATGTATTCTCTTCAAAATACAGAACATGTAGCATTAAAAGAAAAGATTCCCACAATGGCACGTTTTACAGCTTTAAATACACCTAAACCTGTTAAAGGGATAAGATCTTACTTTAAGTGAAAAATAAAGTGTACTCTTCATAAGTGTGGTCTTTGCACATGTATATATAAATAGCATTACATTTTTTATTTGTTTCATTTAATCATTAAATTCTATAAGAGCAAGATGGTGAGACAAAATAAGAAGAAAACAAAAAATTCCTTTAGTTAAAAAATATGGTGGTATGTTAATAGGTTTAAGTCAAACTCCTCCAGCATTTTAAAAACAAATTATGAAAAATGCACCTAAAGAATTAATTAATAGTGTGTCAGAATACTGTCATAATCTTTTAAAAGGCATCATAGATCTAACAAAAAGTCAGAAACAAAAATTATATCCAAAACATCAACAACTACGAGCACTCGCTAGTAAATCAATAACTCTTAAAAAGAAAAAAAAAAAAATTAAATCAAAAAGGTGGTTTTTTACCATTACTTGGTTTACTTGGACCTGCTACAGGAGTTGCAACAAATCTTGCAAATAAATTAGTGAGTAAAATATGAAAAAGATGGCTATTGTACCTTATCAAATGTTAGAAGATATACAATGTTTTAGAAATGAAAAAGCTCAAAGATCAAGATTACCCCCAAATCCTCAAATTACAAATACAGCACAACTTCAAAATAATTTATCATCTGTGTTAGAAAATTCAGAGTTGTCTGAAAGTGAGAAAGAACAAAAGTATGGGGAAACTTTACAAACATTTCAAATGTCACATAAGAAGGCATTACAACCAACATTGGTTCCATTGCCTGAGTCAGGAGAAAAATCATTATTTTTACGAGATCGCATTATAGAAAGTGTCCCGGTTACGATACATAAAGCAACTTCATTATTATCTGCTTTATCATCTCATCCACACATGAGTTGGAATGATCAGGGTGTATTAAGTTACGTTGGAGAAGTCATAAAAGGTTCAAATATCATAGATTTAGTCAATGATGTTCTTAGACACCAAAAAGGTTTTAAACCGAGTGGATGGGAAATGTTTAGGCGTGGATTAAAAGATATAAATATCCCTCAAGATTTTGTTGGAAATCGTGAACGTTGGTTATGGATAAATAGACAACGTATACCCAAACCCAGAAAATATCAAAGTTCTCCAGAAGATAGTTGGTTTGAAACTCCTCAATCATTTCCTCCAAAACGTAAAGTTCGTCGAGGTCATAGAGTGCAGTGGGGTGAAGACACACCAAAGTCAGCACTAAAGCGTAAATTGACAAAACATAGAATTTCTGAAAAATGGGAGGCTTATTGAACGATTTATTAACTGAAATATATTACAATACAAAACATCCTGCTGGTTATGGAGGTGTACACAAATTGTACAAAGCAGCTCATAGTAAAGATAATTCCATCACACTTGATCAAGTGAAAAAATGGTTGAAAGGAGAAAGAACTTATACTTTACATAAACCCATCAGTAAAAAGTTTTCAAGACATAAGACTATAGTGGGTGGTATTGATCATCAATGGCCAATTGATTTAGCAGACTTACAAAGTTTACAATCTTACAATGACCAATTTCATTATTTAGTTTTCAAAATATGCATGGGTAATACCCATTCACAATAAATCAGGAGAGACATTAACAAAATCTTTTCAGAGTATTTTGAAAACTTCTGGACGTAAACCATTATCATTACAATCTGATAAAGGTTCTGAATTTAAAAATAAGGATGTACAAATATTTTTAAAGAAACAAAACATTCATTTCTTCACAACAGAAAATCCTGAAACAAAAGCTAATATTGTTGAATGTTTTCAACGCACATTGAAAACACGAATGTGGAAATATTTTACACACAAACGTTTTCACAAATAGTTTTCACTGAAGTATTCAGAGAACGCCTGCTTCAGTATCATTAGAAAATGAAGTAGAAGTATCTCAACATTTGTATGGTAAAAAATCTAAAAAGAAAAAAATACATTTTCAAGTTGGTGATATAGTACGTATTAATAAAACCAAACGTACATTTGAAAAAGGGTATTTACCAAATTGGACAAAAGAGTTATTTAAAATTACTCATGTAAAACATACAATACTACCCACTTATAAACTTGAAGATATGGGTGGTGAAAATATACAAGGGAAAGTCTGCTTGTCGTACCCTGAATTCGATCAATGGCAGGGAAGAGATCATTCACTTTCGCAGCTCCCTCACTCTGGAACGCCCTCCCTCAGAACCTTAGAAAAACCCTTAACGCAGATCACTTCAAGAAAGCTCTGAAAACCCATCTCTTTCAAGCAGCCTTCGGCCGCTGATTATACCATTGTTACCGTCACCTATGTTTGCAGCGCTTTTGAGCAGCGTTTCATTGGGAAAAGCACTTTATAAATAAATAAATTATTATTATTATTATTATTATTATTTTATCCACAAGAAATTCAAAGTATAAAAGATGATAAAAAATACATAATTGAATCAATTCTTAATAGACAGTCAAGACGTGTGGGAAAGAAAATTATTAAAGAACTTAAAGTACACTGGGAAGGTTATCCAAAGAAATTTGATAGTTGGATAGCAGAATCAGATTTGATATAAAAAGAATATGTCATCAAATGAAACTTCATTACCTAATGAAACCACAAGTGTTGATGTACAAAGTCAACAAAGTCAACAATTTAAAATTTGTGGAAATCGTGTTGCAAAAAATCAAGTCACTTATTTCACACAGATTATTATCATTTATGGTATTATAAATACTGCCATTGCACATTTGAGTTTATAACGCCCTGATAAATTGTGGTTAGTGTTATTAAGTAGTTCTTTAGGATATATTCTTCCAAGTCCAGGTTTAAAATATTTGAAACAACCATAAGATAAGAAAAATGAATTCATTTTATGTAACACTTCTGAGTGATAGTTCTATGGATATGTTTCCAAATAAAACCCAATGTTGTTTTCAAACACAATTATCTAAACCCATTCATCTTGATAAAGAACATTGGGAAGTGGGATTAGTTGAAGTAATTTTACCTTCGGAAGCAAAAAATATTACAGATGAAGAATCTGTTTTTAAAATCTTTGTGACAGATAGCAAAATATCAAATCGTATTAATAAAACGAATTTGAAACATACATTACACAAAGGTGTTGCATCTGTTGAATTAAATATTTTATCAGGTGCATATGCGAATGTCGCTCATGTCATAGATGCAATGCAAAAAGAAATTCAAGAAAAACTTGGAGACATATTTAAATCATTTGATGTATTATTTCATATTTGATTTTCAAGTCTCCAAGGCCCTGTAAAAATAGTAGGAAATAGTATTGGGAAAGTGGGTATTAAAATGTCAGAAAGTTTATTATAAAAATTGGGATGTAAAGATATTTTTCCTGTCATGTTTCCTAACACATCAAAAGATGCATTTAAATATAATGTGGACTTAAATGTGGATTTCAATCAAATCTTTATTTATGCTGACATAGCAGATTATACATTTATTGGTGATATTGAAGCACCTATTTTACGTGTGATTCCATTTGAATCACATAAAGAGTCTCTACACACTCATACAGAATTTGATAATGTACATTACGTACCAGTATCAAACTCTCATTTTGATCAGATCACTATAAATATAAATGGGAACACTGGTAAACCCATTCAGTTTGCAAGTGGCAAGACAGTTGTCAAGTTGCATTTTAGACAGAGACATAAATTAAATTTGTAAAAATGATGTCGGTGTATCAAGGTGTACCAAGACAATATGGATATGGATTAGGGTCTATTTTTCGCACAGCAATAAGAACAGCTGCACCATTTATAAAACCAATTGCAACAAATGCATTTCAATCTTTAAAGAGAGATGGATTAAAACATGGTTTAGAAATAGCAAATGAATTGATAAAAAAACGTAAAGTACCTAAAAACATTTTATTAACTCATAGAAAAGATCTTTTGAAATCAGTTGGTGAATCTGCATTAGGTATAAAAAGACAAAAAACAAGAACGAAAACGTCAGTCTATGGTTCGTTCTCGTAGAGGCAAGACACGTCAAAGACAAGTTTATTCAAAACGAAAAATCAAGACCACTTGAATATTTGATTAAAAATCATGATGTTACATGGATCTTGTGAACATTTTGGCAGTAGTTTTGATCCAGATAATGTATCACCAACATCAAGTGGTATAGAAAATATTGGTGAAATTTAACAATTTCCCATTGCATCTTTAAATAATTCTTCACCAATAGAATTTTTAATTCCAAGACAAACAACCAAGTGGTTAGATCTAGCAGCATCTACACTTAAAGTTCAATTTAAAACTAGACTTTATGATTCTGGAGAATCATGGCTTTTCCCGATGAGATTCCATGATTTTTCATGACCCCACAAGTGTCTGATGAATTGTTTGTAACTGTCTCACTGAAGTTCCTTCATTAATGTTATGAGAAAGGTGAGTATAGTAGTCTCAAATGACTCAGTTTGATAAAGAAATTGTTTAGGTGAAAACCATCTTTAACGGTGGAGTGGGTTAATATCAATATCGTCGTCCGATAAGTTAATGACCGACGAAAGGAATTATGTTTCTTTGACACATACCCACTGAGTGCTGTGTCTATTTGAAAATGGTCCATTTTATCTCAAATGTATCCAAAATATTAATGTCTGGCAGCTTGTAGTGGGTTAACAAGTGCTAACAGGAATATTTATTCATGCAACTTGTAATGTCACACCAAGAACTGCGAATGACCATTTTTTCTTTAAAATCTACAAGATGTTTTCAGAGAAATCCATGCGCATACGCTCTTTTCGACGAAATGCGAAATTCGTGTCGCTCTTCATGGAAAGTGATGCCGTAACTATTCATGAACAAGGAGTGAACATTTCTCGGAAACCTGCCTAGAATTGGCTGAGATATAGCATTTTGAAGAGAGGAGGTAATTGTTTGAATTTGGTCCTTCCTTTTCAAGCCAGTTCGAAAAAAGACGTCGGGAATGGGCGCAGACTCCTTCAGTGCCTCCTCGCTGGAGTACGTCCACTTAAATGGTACAATTGTGTATGACTGGTGGAGAGTTGGCTGTAAATGGAAGTTGCTTCTTTAAGACCGCCACTCAGGGATCCCAACACAACCTCTAAACCTAAGAGAATCGTCAGATGTTTAAAGTCAAAAGAAATTGGCGGTGATTGGGTTTCTGGCAGGCAGGAAAAGATTGACGAAAATTGCATATTGGACATTAAATAAAATAGCACTTCTGACATACACGAACCGTGTCCAGACCGCTGGAGGCAGCGGCTTGAAATTTTCAGAACTTGTACTACGAAGCCTGGTCGACTCTTTGGGATATTTTTGGAGTGTCCGGACCGCGTGGAAAACACCACGCATCGCTTGGAATGTGAGAGTACTATTCGTCCAGACTCTATCAGTTTAGAATGGACCTGGGCAGTGTTGTAGACGACTGTAGAGCTGCGATTGAGCATAAAGTCCCAGGTTTCGGTGCCACATTGCCTAACCGGCTCCAAGGTATGATTGTTTGTCTCAAGATCGTCCTTACTACTTGTAGTTTATACCGTTGCCATACGTTAATGTAGCCTCTTGTTATTTTCGAGACTTTCGACCCAGAACGCCGCCAAAGTGGGGAAGTGCGGAGGGGGGTGGGGGGGGGGGGGTGGGTGGCTGGAGCGGCAGGGGGTGGGCGGGGGGGGGGGTCCTGACACTATCTTTAAACCTTAGATAATCGTCAGAAGTTGAAGTGAAAAGAAATCGGCGGTGAGTAGGTTTTTTGGTGGGAAACGATTAACGAAAATTTGCTAATTAGACATTAAAATTGCACTTCTCACCAACACGAGCCGTGTCCAGACTGTGCTGAAGACAGCGACTTCTAATTTTCAGAACTTGTCCTACGTACCCTGGCCGACATTTTTGCATCTGTTGCGAGTGTCGAGACCGCGTGGAGAACACCACGCTTCGCGTGGCAAGTGAGAGTACTATTCGTCCCGACTCTATCAGTTTGGAATGGACTTGGGCACTGTTGTAGACTACTGTAGAGCGATTGACCATAAAGTCGGAGTTTTTTGTGCCAAATTGTCTAACCGGCTCTAAGGTATGATTTTTCGTCTGTACATCGCCCAGATCGCCTGTAGTTTATACCGTTACCAAAACGTTGAAGTAGCCTTTTGTAATTTTTCATTATTTTTGCCACTTCCGACCCAGATTTGAGGGTACCTTCCTTTACAGCAAAATCTAGCCATGCTCCCAACCACGCCCTCTCGTCGGCCTGAGTGCTTCTAAAGATAGAAAGGTCAGTGAGGAGGAACCCGCTAGCAAACAAACGGGGGCAGGTGTACTTGGTGGAAAAACAGCAGATGGGCACGTGTCCTAGGTAAAAAACAGCAGGGGGCAGGTATCCTAGATAAAATAAACAGGGGGTGGGAGTGGTGGGGGGGGGGGGGGTGGTAGATGTCCCCGCTAATTAATTTTAACAGGAGGCAGTTGTTCATGGGGGAGGTGTCCTATCCCACTGCCCAGTATTCCAAATTTTCTATAGTACTTGGCCTTGACGGAAACAACATTTCAACAAGAAACAACGGGAGACCTATTTGCAGTAAAGCTGCAAATATAAACTTGATTTTAGGACCATTCCATGGACAGTTTAAAGCCTACTGCGACATCAGCGTGGAGTGGGTTACAATACCGTCGTCCGACAATTTAATGACCGACAAAAGGAGTTATGTTTGTTTAACACATACCCACTGAGTGCTGTGTCTATTTGAAAATGGTCCATTTTATCTCAAATGTATCCAAAATATTGATGTCTGGCAGTTTGTAGAGGGTTAACAAGTGCTATCTGGAATATTTATTCATGCAACTTGTAATGTCACACCAAGAACTGCGAATGGCCATTTTTACTTAAAATCTATGAGATGTTTTCAGAGAAATCCAGGGAGAACATGAATTTCAAGCTCTCAATGGGTATCCTTGTTTATGCAGCCCAAAACGGGTTAAGGTTTGTTTCTTGAATACGCTTATTACTTACAAAAATTACTTACAAAAATAATTCTCAGTGAATTCTACTTCCACTTATGTTCATCTCCCCTTTTAACTTTGGGTGCTGTGGGTATGCAAACACAGCCCATTTTATCAAAATTGTGATGTTTGGAAAGCTACAGAGGGTTAACAAATGCTTGCTGGAATATTTTGTACATGCAACTTGTAATGTCGCACTAAGATCTGAGATTGGCCATTTTTTCTTGAAAATCTCCGAGATGTTTTTAGAGAAATCCTCGAATAACATGGATTTTTAACTTTTTGAGGGTATCGCTTTGTAACCAGTCCTAAACGGGTTAATGCTTGGTTTTGTGAATGCCTTCATTACTTACAAAAATGATCCTCGGTGAATTCCACTTCCAATGACTGATGTTATGTTTATCTCGCAGGGACACATTGGATGTATGGGTGCCCAAGATTAGCCCAAGATTAGCCCATTTTCTCAAAATGTCTATGCTTGATAGCTTCTGGAGGGTTAACAAATGCTTACCGGAATATTGTGTCCATGCAACTTGTAATGATACTCCAAGACCTGCGAATGGTCAATTTTTCTTGAAAACTTTTTGAAAGAGTTTTTGGAGAAATCCACAGAAAATGGGAATTTTAAACTTTTAAGGGGTATATCTAATTAGCCAGTCCAAAATGGGTTAACACCTCGATTGTTGAATACCCTTACTACTTACAAAACATTTTCTCTATCAGTTTTGCGTGTGGTAAAGGGATTTACGTTTCTCTGTGGCATTCCCATTAGATGTTGTTGGTGTCCAAAAACATACTATTTTTTCAAAATTTTGACATTTAGCAGCAAATGGAGGGTTAACAAATGCTTACCGGAATATTTTATCCATGCAACTGGTATTGTGACACCAATACCTATCAATGGCCATTTTCTCTTGAAAACCTACAAGATGTTTGTAAAGAAATCCAGGGAAAACATGAATTTTTTAAGCTTTTGATGGGTATCGCTATTAACCACCCCAAAAAGGGTTAACGCTTGTTTTTTTGAATACCCTTATAACTTACAAAAATGGTCCTTGGTAAATTCCACTTCCAACAAAGGAGATTATCTTTATCTCTCTGGTGTACATTGGGTGAATTCAACTTCCAATGACGGAGGTTATGTTTATCTCGCAGGTACACATTTGGTGTTATGGTTGCCCAAGGAAGCCCATTTTCTACAAATGTCTATGCTTGGCAGCCTGTGGAGGGTTAGCAAATGCTTACCGAAATATTTTGTCCATACAAGTTGTAATGTCACTCCAAAACCTGCGAATGGTAAATTTTTCTTGAATTTTTTTTTGAGAATTTTAAGCTTTTAAGGGGTATGTCTCCTTAACTAGTCAAAAATGGGTTAAGACCTCGATTTTTGAATACACTTACCACTTGCAAAAATGCTTCCCTGTCAGTTTTGCGACCGGTAAAAGAAGTTATGTTTCTCTGTTGCATTCTTATTTGATGTTGTTGGTGTCCAAAAGCAGACTATTTTGTTCAAAAGTTTGACATTTAGCACTCCATGGAGGGTTAACAAATGCTTACCGGAATAATTTATCCAATCAGCTGGTAATGTGACACCAAGACCTACCAATGGCCATTTTCTCTTGAAAACCCTACCAGATGTTTGTAAAGAAATCCAGAGAAAACAAAATTTTTTAAGCTTTTGATGGACATCACTATTAACAACCACAAGAGGGGGTTAGCGCTTGTTTTTTTGAATACCCTCATTACTTACAAAAATGCTCCTCGGTAAATTCCACTTCCAGCAAAGGAGATTATGTTTATTTCTCAGGTGCACATTGGTGCTGTGCGTGTCCGAAAACAGCTCATTTCAACAAAATTACGATGCTTGGCAGCCTGTAGAGGGTTAATAAATGCTCACCAGAATATTTTGTCCATGCAACTTATAATGTCACATAAAGTCCTGCGAGAGGTCAATTCTTCTTGAAAACCTACTGGATGTTTTTAGAGAAATCCCCAGAAAATGGGAATTTTAAGATTTTAAGGGGTCTCTCTCTTTAGCCTGGCCAAAATGGGTTAAGACTTCAACTTTTGAACACCCTTACTACTTACAAAAATGTTTCCGTATAGATAGTGCGCTCGATAAAAGAAGGCACTTTTCTTTGTGGCGTACCCGTTGGGTGCTGTTGGCATCCAAAAACAGTCCATTTTATCACAGTTTTGAGTTTTTGCAGCCTGTGGAGGGTTAACAAATGCTCACCGCAGTATTTTGTCCATGCAACTTTTATTTTCACACCAAGGCCTTGGAGTGACAATTTTTTCTTGAAAATCTACAAGACTCGTTTAGAGAAATCCACGGAAAACATGAATTTTTTAGCTTTATGGGGGTGTTGCCGTTTAACCAGTCCAAAACGGGTTTACGCTTGGTTTTTTGAACACCCTTATTACTTACAAAAATGATTTTCGGTGAATTCCACTTCCAATAAAGGCAGTTATGTTTATCTGTCGCGTATCGTTTGGGTGCTGTGTGTGTGTGTGTGGGGGGGGGGGGGGGGGGGGTGGGTGCTGAAACCGGCCCATTTCATCACAATTTCGATGTTTGGCAGTCTGTGGAGGGTTACCATATGCATCACATATGTCGTGTGTATCAAAGGTGTGTCACAGGCAGGTCTAGCAACGATGAATGTTTAAAAAAATCTACAAGGCGTGTTTCGAGAAAGTGCCTATAAACCCCAATGTCGAAAGTTTTTTGCCGATTTTGACGAAATAAGGGTTAAATCGAAAATTCTGCTTCGGTACATTTTTAGATTTTGTACCCCTCTATAAGTGTGCAAATTTTTTTGAAAATCGGTTCAAAAATGGCTTCTGAATCGTGTGGACAAAATATGTGGAAAACAAAACCTGAATAAAAAAAATAATAATAATCCGTAGAAAAACAATAGTCTTTTCCAGAGGGAAAAGCCTAATTACAAAACAAGATGGAAGTGTTTTGGCTGGAGATACACAAAATGCTCCTATCAGTAATTTTTTTCATATCATGTTCATTAAAATTGATGTTACACTGAATGGCAATCTTAACACCACCAATACAGATCTTTATCCTTATAGAGCATTTTTTGAGAATTTTCTTAGTTATTCAAGAGATGTGAAAAACACATCTAGCGGCTAGTGAGATGTGATATACAGATACTCCTGGACACCACACAGAAACAAGTAAAGCTTCGTCTAACAAAGGTTTGACTGAACGAGCTAAAATAATTGGTGGTAGCAAAAATGTACAACTAAGAGGAAAACTACATTTAGATCTATTTGTGCAAGATGAGTATTTACCAAATAGAGTTGAGATGAGAATTAAATTGCATCATGCTCCAACTAAATTTTGTTTGATTGGTAGTGAAAATGGAAAAAATAGAAATTCAAAAAGCCATATTCAGAATACCAGCATTGGATTTATTTCCAAAATGTGCGAATGATCTTAACGCACAAATAGATCGAACAAATTATAAAATGCCCATAAGACATAGTGAAATTAAAACTTTTACTATTGGAAATGGTCTTCGTTCAAAAATAGAAGACTATCTGTTTCATAAACAGATTCCGAAACGAATTATTGTTGGTTTAGTTAGTAATCGAGATATAAATGGAGATATTGGCACTAATCCATTTAATTTTCAACATTTCGATTTGAATAAGTTGGAAATCACAATAGATGGACATTCCATTAAAGCACGTCCCGTTGAACCGAATTTCGAAGATGGACTTTATCTAAATTCATATTTATCATTGTACGAAGCTATGGGCTATTTTGGACAAAATCAATCATTTAATTTATCTTTGCAGGATTATGCAAAATGGGAATACCCTTTGGGGTATTGATTTGACACCTGATCAGAGTAGTAGTGGGCCCTTGGCTCACCCAATAAAGTCTGGCAATCTTAGGTTTGAAATTCAGTTTGCTGAAGCTCTTCCAGAGGTGATCAACGTTGTTGTCTATGCAGAATTTGATAGTGAGATAGAAATCAAAAAATTCAGAGAAGTGATATTTGATTATTAAACAAGATGAGTCAGTGTGAACATTGCAAGATGTGTAAAGAAAAAATACAAACATTATTTAAAGAATGTGTAGTGATAGAACTGACAAAATCCATTCCACAGAAAATGAAAAATATCTGTGAAGAAAATCGAACCAACACAACAACATTAATAGATATGAACATTGCAGAGTGTTTACAGAAAGTGTGTCCAGTGACTATACTATATAATCTACACAAGAGAGCAAGAAAAATAAACTTATTAGAATATTATGCTGATATGGACTTTGAAATAGACTGCCAAAAAGACATTCAACAGTGGGCAGATTTAGTTAAAAGAGACTGGTCATATTATACAGCATATCTTGATTAACGGCTCCGTGCCAGCCTTTTTCAAGGCTAAGAAGATGGAAACCATACAATTACAAACTATACTTGACAGTTCTCAAAGGTTATCATCATTAAATGGAAAAGTGTGTTCAAAAGACTTGTTACCAAAACAAAAACCTAAACACAGACAAGCATATATTGTGAACACAGATTCATCAAAAGAACCAGGAGAATATTGGATAGCAATATATTTTAAAGACAATCATTCTGCTATCTACTTTGATTCATATGGTTTACCACCAATAGATAGAGACATATACAATTTCATAATGAAAAACACAGATTCCTGGACAATAAATACAATGAGACTACAAAGTGAATTTACTGTTGTGTGTGGAATGTACTGTATATTTGCTTTAGATCAGGATATGATTTAGAGACAGTTCTTACTATCAAATTCGATCCAAGAAATTTCCAAGAGAATGATAGAGATGTTCGACGATGGTTTGAGCAAACTTATAGACATTATTTGATATAACTGTAATAATAATAAATATCAGGTGTCTAAACAATCTCACAGAGATAATTTTTTATATTTATGACTTTTTAGTTTTTTAAGTTTTATTAAAATCAATCATCTATTATATAATTTTCGCCAGACATTTGTGTAACAGAGAGATAGGTTTTTAGTTATTTTTTATATTTGTTCAAAATCAGATCACCTGAGTGATATCATTTTTTTTTTATCTGACTCCCAAGATTTTTTTTCCAAAAAAAATCTTGCGTGTCAAATAAAACTAGCATAAAAAATCTTGATGTAAATAGGTTTTCTCATGGATAGGCAAACTCAGATCTCGGTGTATATATGTTCAGTTTCATTTCATTATAATGATTCAACTTTAAATACATTTTTGTTTTTTCTTAAAACCTCTGCAATAGTTTAGTCGATTTTGTTAGATTAACCGTATAATCCCTTTTTTTTTATCTCCGTGTCCCTATTATGGCCCAACAATAAAAAAGAGTTAAGGGTCACTTTTCTTTTTCACTGAGAGTATTAGGTTTAATATTGTATGCATACTTATCAAAAACTTTTATAGTGTAACCTGATATACAGTTTATACTGTAGAGAAATTTTAATTGCTAAACATACAATGAATACTATTCTTACTATAAAAAAACAACTATCACAGAGAGTTCGACCACAACGCGAATCACTAAGTTTTTTATTTTGTGTGTGTTCTTGTGTTTTGTTGTAAGCATAATTTCCTTATGCTTACAACAAACGCAAGAAGACACACAAAATGTCATTTTCCCATTTATAGAAGTTGTATGCATGAAGTGAAGAGATGACAACCCAAAACCACATGGATAACCCCCAATAAAAATGATTTAAATTAATATAGACATCGGGTCACACTCTAGGAAGGGAACTATTTTTTGTCTTTTTATAACAAAGACTTGGTTGTGTACATGGGAAGATATCTCTTTCTAATATTGTAGTTGGCCCTGAAAAGGGCCATTTTTTAATCTTCAGTTCCGTAGAGAGCTATTTGGTAAAACCCATCTCTGCTTCGGTGAAGAATTCACCTTCCTACACATCTATGGTTGTTGCTAGCATCTCTGCGTCTGTGAAACATTCTTGTTCCCAGATATAACTTCGCCCCACAAGAGCTTCCTCCTGCATATGTACGGGGAGATCAACCCAGTGCTTATGTCGGTTCTTATACTTGATCTCTCCGAACGGACGTGTGGCGGCTTTGATGAAAGGATTGTCTTCAATCTTCTTATGTTGTTCTTTCGTAGAAAGTGTTGCTGACCACCACTTTCTCAAAGCCAAGGCGAATTCTTCATCAGCCCTCTGTTTCTTGGTTCTCTCATAACTCTCTACGGAACTGTAATCAATCTTCGTTGACTCCATGTTTTTCCTCTCTGTCAAAGATCATACTTAAGTCAGATGATGAAATGTATCCAAATCCTCTAATCACGTTATCTTTATAGACAATTGTTGACATCGGATGGCTGTGATAGTAAACGTCCGTTATCAACATTTTTATCCCGCACTCGATCAAAATTGTCACGTGAGCGTTCTTCGGTACATTTTCGATCCTCGCATTGTCTATAAAATCTAACACGCATTCCAGACAATTCATTTGATAAAAGGCAATCGCCCTTTCTGCATTCAATCATGGACGAATACAATATATTAGCTGATTTTAACGATTTAATTCGTATTGACAACTCATTGATGACACAGCAGAGAATACCAAACCAAAAGGATACCATACCAAGTGAGAGGGTGAATAATTCTTTTTCACAAGATGGTAAAAATGAAACATTATTACAGAAAATCCAGGAGACTCTACAAGACATGAAATCATCTCACCAAAAGATTGTTCTCGCAGCTGATAAGATTACAGTTCCTATAGAATTCAAAGTGTCGTCTCTTCCTTTAACAGTACCATATGAGTTGGCAGAACCGATACCTCTGAGAAAAAGGGGACGTCAAGCCCGAAAACAGTTAGTGACTACATCCACACAAACAGATAAAGTAATTCAACAACCTATTCCAGACAATCAGAGTGAGGAAGATCCTGATGATATTGTTAAACCTAAAAAAAGAAACGGGTACGATTCGATCGTCATGGGCGATACATGAAAAAATATTCCTAACTGCTGAGTGACTTACACTACATAAAAAACAGCCCCTATAAGCGCTACCCACAATATTAGAAAGAGATATCTTCTCATGCGCACAACCAAGTCTTTGTTACAAAAAAGACAAAAAACAGTTCCCTTATCCACCAGTGAAAACTTATAAGCCAAAAATTATACTATAAGAGCTGGTCATAAAGCATGGTGCGGAGCCACTATAGCCCCAAAATCTGCTTACTTATAGCACCAAGAAACTTATAGCCCCAAACTTATAGCCCCAAGAAACTTATAACCCCAAGAACTTATAGCCCCAAGAACTTATAGGGACAAACCTGAATGCACTGGTGGCACAGTGCATTCAGGTTTGTCCCTATAAGTCCTTGGGGCTATAAGTTCTTAGGGCTATAAGTGTCTTGGGGCTATAAGTTTCTTGGGGCTATAAGTAAGCAGAGGCTATAAGTAAGCAGATTTTGGGGCTATAGTGGCTCCCCTAACTACTGTCAGTTCTGCGCAATTTCCATATGGTAACATAGCAACCATGTGCTACCATAGAAACCAAGATGGCGGACTCCAGTTTACAACATGACCGACGGAAACACGTATCACTCTAACAACACGCGTTGCGCATGCACACTAACACCACGTATCACTATGGGTATGACGCTCACGCGGGTTACCACCACAACACAACATGGCACCGCTGGGTCACGTGATATGACGTCACATATGAGAGCCGACATGAGATCCGGCCAAAGAGGCCAGGTTCATCCCTCTCCTACTAGTGACCTCAACACTCTACCTTGAAAAACTCTCAAATTGATAATGAGGAAAGTCTGAAAGAGTTAATGAATTTTTTATCCGGTTAAACATTTAGTTATAACATTCTGTTCCCAATTCACTGGGAACCTCTCATATTAGAACAGAGAATATTCACATATAAAGATCTGGAATCAGAAGAATGTATATGTTAATGTGTAGTCAGCATATAGAGATGCGAAATATGGGGGTGTAGGGGATGACTGCCCCCTACCCCACCTGAATTTGCAGTCGGGACAGTTTCATCGGGATTGAAGTGTAAGATGTCGGTTCGCTCTTGCTGCGACGCACACACTTTCTTATAAGTCTAGATTTGCTGCTTGGACATACATCACACATGCAGGCAGCCCAATGCAAATTGAGTTCTGGGACGATTCAGCCCGAGCGTGACAAATTTTGAATCCGGTAAGTACTAATTAAATAAGAAGTTGTGAAGCCCATGAACATGACCACTGTATATATTTATACATAGACAAATTTCCTAATTTATGTTTAACCATAACAATTTATAATCGAACTACATCATCAAGGCATGCCTTCAGAGAATGATGATGAAGTTGGAATTTTTTATCTGTTTGGACTTGAGGCATGACAGCCGGGACAATCTGGGTTTACCCCCCCCCTCCCACCCCACCCACACGCCTCATCCCTTGCGTCACCCCGGAGTATTTATTTATTTATTGGTACCACAAATGTATGCATAACGGCTAATCGTGACCACAACATGGATAAAAAATAAACTCCACCTTTCCAAAGTTGTTCATTTTGGATGACTTCCACCCAAGGCATTAGTGACCGGGTCATGTTTTACCAGTTAAACGGAGCTTGTATACCACAGTAAACAAGCACTGCTTCACTTCCCGGGGTTCCCATGGGGAGGCACCTCTGAGTTGAGAAACCTGTAGGACAGTGTAGGTTGAATTAGTTTGTACTATAGATAAAACTGTGCGCTTATCTAGGCTTAATTATGCGTTGGAATTGCGCGCAATGGCCATATCCAATTGCATCCAAAGCACGGCAGGTTCTCCTGGTTACTTATAGCAAACACAGGCAATGTTTCTGCCAATGAACCTCCGAATTACCCGGATGTCCATTGACTGAAACATTGCTTGTGCACAGGCCATATGTACATAATTTGATAGCCTTACTCTGGTCATATCGCGTAGATTTACGCGCAGATTGACGTGCTATTTGTGCGCATTTCACGACAGGACTTCTTGTTTTAACCATATTTAATTTAGATAACGAAGAACACGAAGAATCACAAACTTGTGCATAAGCACGACAGGTTCTCCTGGTTACTTATAGCAAACACAGGCAATGTTTCTGCCAATGGACCTCCGGATTACCCGGATTACCATTGGCTGGAACATTGCTTGTGCACAGGCCATATGTGCATAATTTGATAGCCTTACTCTGGTCATATCGCGTAGATTTACGCGCAGATTGACGTTCTATTTGTGCGCATGTCATGACAGGACTTCTTGTTTTAACCATATTTAATATAGATAACGAGGAACACGAAGAAACTTTTCATTCACTAATTTCTACCCAAGAGAAAACAATATTTTTTAGCTATTTGTTTCGCCAAAATCGAGTTTTTTTTCGTCACGTTTGACTTTTTGTCACAATTTGCGAAAATGGCTATCGACAGCGTGAACACTGCATGTCAGCTGTGGAATATTTGTCCATCACCAACCAGACTATAACAACGCCACCGAATCGAACTATAAGAATTTGATAAATAGCACTGGAAAATTGGGTTTAAAACCTAAACATTTTTTCATATAATCATACACTGTAGTCTTCACAATTGTGTATTTACGAAAAAAGGTTTTCATTGAAGTTTGAACTGTATTTGTGACGGAAGTCCTGCTTAAGGGGAGGCCATTTAAAGTCTACTATCAGACAATAAGGTCAACGTGTCAAGAAAGTTAACTTACAGTTTTCCAAATATTAGAAAAGAGAAATTTGATGCCATCGCAAGTTGAAAGTCCTTTCTTATTCAAACAGACAGAGGGGGAGATGGATCCATGTCAATTTGTGTCACTTTTGCCACCAAATTTATTTATTTATTTGTGTTGAAGATCACATATTTCTGCACAAAGGCTAACCATCAAAACAGCATGTGTATAAAGTCAGGTTCAGCCAATTGTATATTTATTTGTCCTTTTTAGAGGACTTCCACCTCATCCATTGGTTACCTGGTCCTATTTTACTATTAAAACTATGTTTGTTTACCACAATAGACAAGCACTGCTTCACTTCCCGGGGTTCCCATGGGGATTTGCCACCAAAAGCTTATGTTATTTTGTCATCTGCGTTAAGGGAAACAGCTCGTTGACAACAGGGGGTTTATGCACAAACATTACCGAAATGAGACCAACGCGTCTCCGCAAATAAACTTTATCAGCATATTTCATGTTGATGACGTAAGCCCTGCTCCTCCCTCGTGACCTTTATTTAAAAAACAAACGCATCTGAAGCAATCCGGAGTGACGGCGATGGCGGGTGCCGTCAATCACTGCATATTGTACTTATTTCTAAACGAAAAATTAAACTATGCAATGTCTACGTTTTCTTTACCCAAGGTTTCGTTATCAACCAAGATTTACCATATTTTTAATTCAAAGGGCCTCTCCGCTTAGATAACTCCGCCCAGGGTCACTGCCTTTATGGTTAGCAAAATACAAGGCAAGAATCCAAGTGTTACTGCTGGGTGGGTCAAGGTCATGGCACAACATTAGGTTATGAGTAACAATTGTGTGAAGGATGAACAAGATCTATCACACATATTCAGTTATACAGACCAGACGAGGGATGTATAACAATATCAGTTATACAGACCAGACGAGGGCTGTATAACAATATCAGTTTTGCTGTATGTGACCCTGACCTTGATTTGACCTTTAATCAAAGTCACGATGCACATTTGATTCATGAGCAATAATTGTACCACATACGAATAAGATCTGTAAAACATACAAAGTTATATGGTTCGGACGGGGGCTCTATAAAATATCAAAGTTTTGTTGTCGTGACCTTGACCTTCATGATATAACCTTCGATCAGAGTCCTGTCATAGCTTTGAGTTATGAGCAATGATTGTACCAAGTCGTCGTGTGAGAACCATAAGGCTCTATCTTCCACTGGAAGATAGAGCCTTATGGTTCTCAAACGACGAAGTGTAATACAGTGAAACTAGAAATCCTGTCACAATTAATGCTCGTTAGTTAATGCGCTCCTTATTGCAGAAGAATGAAGCAGGCTGAAATACGCAAGAGTGTTTGCGCTGTGCAATGCAAAATGAAATGCGCTTTTAGTGAAGTCGGTAGTGAAAGCACGAACTGAGCGGTCAAAAAGAACAAAAGACCACATGGGGCCTGATGCGCTCACCTGGCAATACAAGTGTAAAGTTAGGTTTAGCCAGTCAGTTGCTATATCAGTGCTCCTGACTTTTCTTCCGCAGACCTTGGCTACCAGGACTTATCTGTAAAACAGAACTTGTTTGCAACAGTAGATTTATTTATTTATTTGGATGTTACGACACTTTCGACAGTCGTGGTTACAAGTGCACCATCGAAGTGGTGTACGTCTTAGTACACAGCGGCACCGAGCCTCCACGTGAACAATAAGGATTAAATGCCTTGTCCAAGGATACAACGATGATGCCCCTGGTGGAGATCGAACAGTGGACCTTTCGGTTTGAAGTCCAATGTCATAACCACTGAGCTCCGCAACAGTAGATAAACGCAGCTGCACTTCCAGGATTTCAAAAGAAACAGAAGTCTGGTGGAACGCAGCTAATGCAGATTTCGCATAAATTACTCGTTTTAACATTATGCGTTGAAAAAAGTTGTAACAATATGCATCGATTTTTATAACATAACGGGTTGAAAAAAGATATAACAATATGATATAACAATATGCGGCATTTTAACATTATCGGTTGTAACACACCCTCACTGGGGCGAGTTCAACGAAACGTCGACTTGTGACCTGTTACATGTAAAACTTTACCCAACGCAGACAATATCACAATTTATATCTCTAAATATTATTATTTTCACCAAAACTGTATTATGTGACCCCAGGTTTCACATATGGTTTTTGTTGATTTTTTTTTTTTGGCGCGATAATTTTTTTTAACTGCTTAATTTGCAAAGTACGCGGGCGGATGCTGCCGATTCGAAAGGTAAACCTATTTATTTATTTATTTATTTATTTATTTATTTATTTATTTATTTATTTATTTATTTGTGTTTAGGGTCAAATAATTCGCGGGACCACAACATGGGTACGAAGTCAAGTTTAGCCAATTGTTTTACCCGTATAGATCAGGAGGAATAAACCATCTGAACTCTGATGTCAATTAATTTTCAGTTGTGAAGTTTTCCCACAATGGAGTTTGGAATTTATTCAATCCAATCTTGTTTGATAGAGCTCATTGAGTCCCCCGACCCACCCTATGTTTGATCACGTGGGGTGGGCATGCGTAACATTTGTTTCCAAAACAATAAACATGTGTGGGGCAAAATAGGGAGCAAGTGATGGCGATAACCGTCAATCGCTGCATATGTCACTCATTTCCTTTTGGATAACTGTAGCAGAGGTGTTGACAACACATTGTTTATATGAATGCATTTCGAATGTTGAACTTTCGAAATGGTAGATCAGTAACGTTTTTCAAAGCAACTGGGACACGCAAGTCGATTCCGACTGTACGCAGTAACATTTCAATGCTTTATCAGCCTAAAGTTTAGTTTTCAACTAGGACTTACCATTGTGGCTGGATCGATTTGGGTGAATCGATGTTTATCGAACTTTGTCGGTTGCCTCAGCTCTTCCGTGTTGCTTATCTCCACTTTTTGGTGGGTAAGTGATTATTTTTAATAATCGGAGATACTTATCCCTAGTTTTAATTTTTATTATTTCTAATTTTAAAATGTCAAAGTTTCAAGCCGCATCGACGGTGGAATAAATTTATTTACTGTATCCACCATTTTGGCAAGTGCACCTTAGTTTCCACGAAAGGTATAATTTCATTGGCTTAGATGTTTCCCTTCTTGCCTATCAGAATCACAGCGATGTTCGTAAACTGTCACATTGCGTAAAACGTATTAATAAATCTATTGGCTAGTGTCACTATATAACGCAGTGTAGTGGCAATTTCAAATCACTCGCAAGAGTTTTAAGAACTTATAGGTTCGTCGAATTCTCTCTCCCCCTTTTAGCAAGGACTTTTAAGTCCGGCTTCCGGGTGTTTGGTATGCTTTATATGCTTATGAAGTTTTCTTAGTTCTGCCGAAGTCAAAATACTTCTGCCGTTAGTTTGCGTAGATGATAGCTTTCTTCTGATCAGAAATAAAATGAAATATACTATTAACAAAAATAGAGGATATTTGAGAAAAGTGAGATATACGAGGAAATATATTTATATTTTCAACAACACGACAGTTGAGGCATTGCACGGTGACATCTAATGAATTATTTCAGCGACAGTTGGATATCTGACAAGCACACATTCCACGCACTGAGTTGTAGAAAACATGGACGGTCAGTCAGAGAATTTATCACATTCAGTCCAAGGCCTCAATACCTTGTAAACCCTCCTCGGTTCGCAAGACATCCGCCGATCCGACGTGGCTCACTCCTCACCAAACGTCCAATATCAGCTTGACTGATGTTATTCGATTCTTCCTACAGTGCAGCGCCGAGTTCCTGGACACTGGCAGGGGGCTGTTGGCGTTGTCGTAGGCGCCTGCCAAGCATATCCCAGACGTGCTCGATTGGTGAAAGATTTCGACTAATTGCTGGCCAAGGCAGTGTAGTGATGTTCTGCTCGTGGAGGAACTATGTAGTGACACGGCTCTGTGTGCACTCGCATTGACATCTTGGAAAATGAATCGACGGCCGTGACGTCGAGCTAATGGCACCACGTGAGCTGCTAACATGTTGTCAGAGTAGTACTTCCCTGTGACACGCCCTTGAATGACATGTAATGCTGTTCTGCTTGTCATGGTTATGCCTGCCCACACTATATCCGATCCACCACCAAAACGATCGTACTGGCTAACGATTACGTCATGGTATCCTTCGTTCCGCCGCTGCAGCCGCCGCATTCTGTTTCGCCTGTCGTGGAAGTCTAGAGTGAACCTCGATTCATCGGAATACATGAGGTTGCTCCACCGACAATTGTCCAAGCGCTGTCGTGCTCCACAACAATTATGCCTTGCTGCGATGTGACGTTCAGTCAAACGTGGAATTATTCGAGGTCGTCGAACGTACAAATTCCAGCTGTGTCGGCGCTTTCGGAGAGCCTGACCACTGACTCGCACATCTGTCGCGCGGTGTAGCTGCTGTCCAATTTCTGAGGTACTTTGATGGAGGTTACGTAATAAAGTCGTTCGGATAAAACGATCCTGATTTAGCAGTTGTCGCCCTCGGACGACCTGGCCAACGTCTGTTATCAACATTGCCTGTCTGACGGTAGCGTGACCCCAACCTGCTAATCACCGATTGAGTAAAACTGAGAACTTGCGCCACTGCAGTAGATCTGTTGCCAGCCTCCAACATGCCAACAGAACGTTAACGGTCGTCAAGTGTCAGTCTTCGCATACCTCAAAAGTTACGTTTCGACCAGAAACTATTGATGAACGAGTTTATTTCAAGAAAAGAATGATGAGACATCCGAAAAAGCCCGTCCAGTGGAAACGAAAATTTCAAAACATACCCTACAGACATTAATGCGGCGCTCGTGCGAAAAACCTGCACGAAGTTTTCGTGGGATTCTTACATTCATGATCCACAATAAACGTGGTAACATACTGAGATGTCCAATCACGCGTATCCAATACCATTTTTCGAAAATAGCAACATCAGTTTGGATATCCCCTACTTTTCATGAATTCACTTTTAAAAATTCGGTTCTCCTAAATGTAACCATTTACATCGAATCATTTTGTCCCACTAAATGTAATTTTCATATACTATTATTGGGTACCCCAAAAATGATGCGATGTAAAAACGTGGGTCATCCTAAATTATTGTAATGTTTGTTTAAGGATAACTTGTCTACAGTTAAAACTAGAAGTCCTGTCACGAATAGTGCGCTTATCTGGGCTTAATTGCGCGTTGGAATTGCGCGCAATTGCCATATCGGATGGCATCCAAAGCACGGCAGGTTCTCTTGGTTACTCATAGCAAACACATGCAATGTTTCTGCCAATGGACCTCCGGGTTACCCGGAGGTCCATTGACTGAAACATTGCTTGTGCACAGGCCATATGTACAGAGTTTGATAACTTTACTTAGACCATAACGCGTACATTAACGCGCATATCAACGTGCTATTTGTGCGCATTTCATGACAGGACTTCTAGTTTTAACTGTAAAACAAGTTTAGTGAAGAATGTAGGTTCATATAATTCAGTTATTTATGTTATAAAGTCATAGATACTGTTAACGTAATCAATTTATCATTGACTGCAGTTCATTTTGGAAATCTATGCGTTAGTCCGGTTACAAGGTTGTTAACCTAAGCAATTCCACATGGCATGTAAGTCATTTTGGTAGCTTGTCTGTTCGCTTGTTTATAGGTTATGTCCTTTCTGTAGCTGATATAACTTACAAAGTTTATTGATTTTGTGTGATATGCACCATTCCACCCAATAATCTCATCACCTTCTTCCATCTATTGCCCAGGTGTGATATGCATCAATCCACCCAATGATCTCATCACCTTCTTCCATCTACTTCCCAGGTGTGATATGCATCAATCCACCCAATGATCTCATCACCTTCTTCCATCTACTTCCCAGGTGTGATATGCATCAATCCACCCAATGATCTCATCACCTTCTTCCATCTACCGCCCAGGTGTGATATGCATCAATCCACCCAATGATCTCATCACCTTCTTCCATCTACCGCCCAGGTGTGATATGCATCAATCCACCCAATGATCTCATCACCTTCTTCCATCCACTGCCCAGGTGTGATATACACCAATCCATCCAATGATCTCATCACCTTCTTCCATCTACCGCCCAGGTGTGATGTGCATCAATCCACCCAATGATCTCATCACCTTCTTCCATCTACCGCCCAGGTGTGATATGCATCAATCCACCCAATGATCTCATCACCTTCTTCCATCCACCGCCCAGGTGTGATATGCATCAATCCGCCCAATAATCTCATCACCTTCTTCCATCTATTGCCCAGGTGTGATATGCATCAATCTACCCAATGATCTCATCACCTTCTTCCATCTACTTCCCAGGTGTGATATGCATCAATCCACCCAATGATCTCATCACCTTCTTCCATCTACCGCCCAGGTGTGATGTGCATCAATCCACCCAATGATCTCACCACCTTCTTCCATCCACTGCCCAGGTGTGATATACACCAATCCATCCAATGATCTCATCACCTTCTTTCATCTACTGCCCAGGTGTGTAATGCAGACTACATATATATTTTTTTGTTTACATTTGTTATAAAATCAATTCACATAATATCTTACTCTTCTGTGTTGGGTCGCATTCTTTATGCAATAGCATCGAGTGGACATAGTCCAAGGATATGGAATCTAGAGTTATATTCGGGAGATATTGGGGTATAGATGGGTCCGTTTCGTGACAGTCGTGGCTGGTGTGGGCATCTGAGAGGCCGCGATAGGGCATTTTGAGAAACCCTAGACCCCCGTCTCTTTACACCGCATTATTAATAATATTACAATTAACACTTACTATAAAAGTTATTTTTTTCACAAATGCTCAAGCACGTAATATACCAATATATATTTATTGGAATCAGAATCAAGTTCACGTTCATCATTTTCTGTCCTGCATTGTGCGTGTGAATTAATGCACCTGTGATTTGATTTGGAAACAAAGGTAACGCATGACCCGACGTGGTGAATACTGATCTCTACTGAAAATTTATCACATAAAACGTTTCATGAGAATCGATTTATCTTCGTGAGATGAGTTGTACATTGACACGGAAGGATTTCAAACAAAAATATGCATTACATGTACAGTACGTGGAAAGTGGATTATAACTAAATCACCCGCGGAGTGGAGTTATCACCCAGGCTATAACTTTCAAATTGTGTACATATCGACAAAAAACAAGGAATGTTTCAGCCAATGGACCTCCGGGTTTGCTTGTGCTAGTTATGCTTTGTAAGAAATTTACAATTATTGCTTGGGTGGAAACTCCACTCTGCGGGTGATTTAGTGATGATACTCTCTCCACATACTGTGCATCACAGTCCACGGGGAGATTACTTGTAGATTCATTGCAGCTTAAAATTTCTGAAATATGAATATAATCTTTGGTAATGCTTTGGTCATGTTTCAGGATTAGCATCACAATCGGGCCATAAATAAATGAGTTGTGAACACAGGCCTGAAAATAACCCGAGAACGATCGTCTAGGTTACGTGATGGTTACGCCAATGGTAAAATACGCAAACGCGCTACAGGTCACAGCAAAATAATACCGTGATTATGCAAACTGAACAAGAAACAACAGAGAAAACGAAAGTTTATTTACCACCTATATTTTCTCCTTGGCTTGGGTCCTGGCTACACATTTGAGAGTGTCACACATTCGAATACAGTGGCATGACGTTTGCATGTTAACAGAATGTCCGTCAAAATAAACAGAAACAACAACAAATAACGCGCGATCTTGCAAAGCGCGATCGATTGTAAGTTGCTGCTATTCCTTTTAGCGGAATAGTGTCGACACCATTATTAATTTTAGAGAAAAATCCCAGCAATCACTATTATTTGGCAGTCAAGAATAGAGGGAAAAGCCATCACCATTATGATATCCAATCAAATATCTTGACCTTCACTATTATTCATCCATCAGTATCATTAGACAGGTAAGAATACTGCAGTAAACAAGCACTGAATCACAATAGGGAACCAATATGTATTGAATAGGTAGTTAGACACAAAGAACAGTGTTCAGTAATGCTTGACAGCCAAACAACGTCATGATCTGAGTCACTTTATATTTGATGAATAATAGTCTGGAGCTCAGATAACGCCATGATCTGAGTCACTTTATATTTGATGAATTATAGTCTGGAGCTCAGATAACGTCATGATCTGAGTCACTTTATATTTGATGAATTATAGTCTGGAGCTCAGATAACGTCATGATCTGAGTCACTTTATATTTGATGAATTATAGTCTGGAGCTCAGATAACATCATGATCTGAGTCACTTTATATTTGATGAATTATAGTCTGGAGCTCAGATAACGTCATGATCTGAGTCACTTTATATTTGATGAATTAAAGTCTGGAGCTCAGATAACGTCATGATCTGAGTCACTTTATATTTGATGAATTATAGTCTGGAGCTCAGATAACGTCATGATCTGAGTCACTTTATATTTGATGAATTATAGTCTGGAGCTCAGATAACGTCATGATCTGAGTCACTTTATATTTGATGAATTATAGTCTGGAGCTCAGATAACGTCATGATCTGAGTCACTTTATATTTGATGAATTATAGTCTGGAGCTCAGATAACGTCATGATCTGAGTCACTTTATATTTGATGAATTATAGTCTGGAGCTCAGATAACGTCATGACGATAGTCAGAAGCAGTGCAACGAGAGATCAATTTTGAAATAAAAAAATCAAGATTGGTAAAAAGTTTATCCCAATTATCGGATTTTTATCCTAAATCTAACCCTAGTCTTCTAACTGGAAGAAATTAAAACATCTGGCGTCATGGTAAAACTATCATGCGTACCCATTTGTGTTTCAACTTCAAACACTATCGGGCATACCAAGGGTGCTAACTAAAATTACAAAAGACAGCACATGCGAATAATTGATTCTTTCACAACTGTCAGCGGCATTCACCACAGAAAACTGCTTCTGTCATCATGGCTAGTTAAACATGATAACCCCAAGACAGACTTTAACAAAACAAAATATTGAATCGTTATATAACTGATTGAGTGATAGAAGCCACTATCAAGGCTCTATTTAACAAAAATGTTTTCAACAAAATTCTTTAATTACACTTTTCTGAAGAGTTCCAATAGACACTTTCGAATAAAGTATGACAAAACGAGTGTTCATGAACAAATTCTAGCTTAAATATGATTCCCGTTGTTGGTAGCATGGTAGAAATAGTCATATTACAAATCAACATTGAAAAATAATTCAGAGATCTACCAGTTAATGTTAATGTCATACATCATCACCACATATTCCCATGCTAAGATTGTCAATTTTGTGGTTGCATTTTCTCCCATAGAGAACAAATCTACACACTTCATCATTCAAGTAGTTGAATGCCATTTAACTCTCATACACATTTCATCAAACTAAAAGTGGAATAACAAACAGTTCCAATACCCACTTCATCATGATAGTAGAGGAATGACAAACAGCTCTAATATCCACTTCATCATACAAGCGGTGGAATGACAAACAGCTCCAATACCCACTTCATCATGATAGTAGAGAAATGACAAACAGCTCTAATACCCACTTCATCATGATAGTAGAGGAATGACAAACAGCTCCAATACCCACTTCATCATGATAGTAGAGGAATGACAAACAGCTCCAATACCCACTTCATCATACAAGCGGTGGAATGACAAACAGCTCTAATACCCACTTCATCATGATAGTAGAGGAATGACAACCAGCTCCAATACCCACTTCATCATACAAGTGGTGGAATGACAAACAGTTCCAATACCCACTTCATCATGATAGTAGAGGAATGACAAAAAGCTCTAATACCCACTTCATCATGATAGTAGAGGAATGACAAACAGCTCTAATACCCACTTCATCATGATAGTAGAGGAATGACAAACAGCTCCAATACCCACTTCATCATGATAGTAGAGGAATGACAAACAACTCCAATACCCACTTCATCATACAAGCGGTGGAATGACAAACAGCTCTAATACCCACTTCATCATGATAGTAGAGGAATGACAAACAGCTCCAATACCCACTTTATCATGATAGTAGAGGAATGACAAACAGCTCCAATAACCACTTCATCATACAAGCGGTGGAATGACAAACAGATCTAATACCCACTTCATCATGATAGTAGAGGAATGACAAAAAGCTCTAATACCCACTTCATCATGATAGTAGAGGAATGACAAACAGCTCTAATACCCACTTCATCATGATAGTAGAGGAATGACAAACAGCTCCAATACCCACTTCATCATGATAGTAGAGGAATGACAAACAGCTCCAATACCCACTTCATCATACAAGCGGTGGAATGACAAACAGCTCTAATACCCACTTCATCATGATAGTAGAGGAATGACAAACAGCTCCAATACCCACTTCATCATACAAGCGGTGGAATGACAAACAGTTCCAATACCCACTTCTTCAGGATAGTAGAGGAATGACAAACAGCTCTAATACCCACTTCATCATACAAGTGGTTGAATGACAAACAGTTCCAATATCCACTTCATCATGATAGTAGAGGAATGACAAACAGCTCTAATACCCACTTCATCATGATAGTAGAGGAATAACAAACATCTCTAATACACACTTCATCATGATAGTAGAGGAATAACAAACAGCTCTAATACCCACTTCATCATGATAGTAGAGGAATGACAAACAGCTCCAATACCCACTTCATCATACAAGTGGTGGAATGACAAACAGCTCTAATACCCACTTCATCATGATAGTAGAGGAATAACAAACAGCTCCAATACCCACTTCATCATGATAGTAGAGGAATAGCAAACAGCTCCAATACCCACTTCATCATGATAGTAGAGGAATGACAAACAGCTCTAATACCCACTTCATCATGATAGTAGAGGAATGACAAACAGCTCCAATACCCACTTCATCATACAAGTGGTGGAATGACAAACAGTTCCAATACCCACTTCATCATGATAGTAGAGGAATGACAAACAGCTCTAATACCCACTTCATCATGATAGTAGAGGAATGACAAACAGCTCCAATACCCACTTCATCATACAAGTGGTGGAATGACAAACAGTTCCAATACCCACTTCATCATGATAGTAGAGGAATGACAAACAGCTCCAATACACACTTCAACATACAAGTGGTGGAATGACAAACAGTTCCAATACCCACTTCATCATGATAGTAGATGAATGACAAACAGCTCCAATACCCACTTCATCATACAAGCGATGGAATGACAAACAGTTCCAATACCCACTTCATCATGATAGTAGAGAAAAATGACAATCAGCTCTAATACCCACTTCATCATACAAGTGGTGGAATGACAAACAGTTCCAATACCCACTTCATCATGATAGTAGAGAAATGACAAACAGCTCTAATACCCACTTCATCATACAAGTGGTGGAATGACAAACAGCTCCAGAACCCACTTCATCATGATAGTAGAGGAATGACAAACAGCTCTAATACCCACTTCATCATACAAGTGGTGGAATGACAAACAGCTCTAATACCCACTTCATCATGATAGTAGAGAAATGACAAACAGCTCTTATACCCACTTCATCATACAAGTGGTGGAATGACAAACAGTTCCAATACCCACTTCATCATGATAGTAGAGGAATGACAAACAGCTCTAATACCCACTTCATCATGATAGTAGAGAAATAACAAACAGCTCCAATACCCACTTCATCATACAAGTGGTGGAATAACAAACAGCTCTAATACCCACTTCATCATGATAGAAGAGGAATGACAAACAGCTCTAATACCCACTTCATCATGATAGTAGAGGAATAACAAACAGCTCCAATACCCACTTCATCATACAAGTGGTGGAATGACAAACAGCTCTAATACCCACTTCATCATGATAGTAGAGGAATGACAAACAGCTCTAATACCCACTTCATCATGATAGTAGAGGAATGACAACCAGCTCTAATACCCACTTCATCATACAAGTGGTGGAATGACAAACAGCTCCAATACCCACTTCATCATGATAGTAGAGGAATGACAAACAGCTCTAATACCCACTTCATCATGATAGTAGAGAAATGACAAACAGCTCTAATACCCACTTCATCATACAAGTGGTGGAATGACAAACAGCTCCAATACCCACTTCATCATGATAGTAGAGGAATGACAAACAGCTCTAATACCCACTTCATCATGATAGTAGAGAAATAACAAACAGCTCCAATACCCACTTCATCATACAAGTGGTGGAATAACAAACAGCTCTAATACCCACTTCATCATGATAGAAGAGGAATGACAAACAGCTCTAATACCCACTTCATCATGATAGTAGAGGAATGACAACCAGCTCTAATACCCACTTCATCATACAAGTGGTGGAATGACAAACAGCTCCAATACCCACTTCATCATGATAGTAGAGGAATGACAAACAGCTCTAATACCCACTTCATCATGATAGTAGAGAAATAACAAACAGCTCCAATACCCACTTCATCATACAAGTGGTGGAATAACAAACAGCTCTAATACCCACTTCATCATGATAGAAGAGGAATGACAAACAGCTCTAATACCCACTTCATCATGATAGTAGAGGAATAACAAACAGCTCCAATACCCACTTCATCATACAAGTGGTGGAATGACAAACAGCTCTAATACCCACTTCATCATGATAGTAGAGGAATGACAAACAGCTCTAATACCCACTTCATCATACAAGTGGTGGAATGACAAACAGTTCCAACACCCACTTCATCATGATAGTAGAGGAATGACAAACAGCTCTAATACCCACTTCATCATACAAGCGGTGGAATGACAAACAGCTCCAATACCCACTTCATCATGATAGTAGAGGAATGACAAACAGCTCTAATACCCACTTCATCATGATAGTAGAGGAATAACAAACAGCTCGAATACCCACTTCATCATGATAGTAGAGGAATAACAAACAGCTCTAATACTCACTTCATCATGATAGTAGAGAAATGACAAACAGCTCCAATACCCACTTCATCATGATAGTAGAGGAATAACAAACAGCTCTAATACCCACTTCATCATGATAGTAGAGGAATGACAAACAGCTCTAATATCCACTTCATCATACAAGCGGTGGAATGACAAACAGCTCTAATACCCACTTCATCATGATAGTAGAGGAATAACAAACAGCTCTAAAATCCACTTGATCATACAAGCGGTGGAATGACAAACAGTTCCAATACCCACTTCATCATGATAGTAGAGGAATAACAAACAGCTCCAATACCCACTTCATCATGATAGTAGAGGAATAACAAACAGCTCTAGTCCCCACTTCATCATGATAGTAGAGGAATGACAAACAGCTCTAATACCCACTTCATCATGATAGTAGAGGAATGACAAACAGCTCTAATATCCACTTCATCATACAAGCGGTGGAATGACAAACAGCTCTAATAACCACTTCATCATGATAGTAGAGGAATGACAAACAGCTGTAATATCCACTTCATCATAGAAGCGGTGGAATGTCAAACAGCTCTAATACCCACTTCATCATGATAGTAGAGGAATAACAAACAGCTCCAGTACACACTTCATCATGATAGTAGAGGAATAACAAACAGCTCCAATACCCACTTCATCATGATAGTAGAGGAATGACAAACAGCTCCAATACCCACTTCATCATGATAGTAGAGGAATAACAAGCAGCTCCAATACCCACTTCATCATGATAGTAGAGGAATAACAAACAGCTCTAGTCCCCACTTCATCATGATAGTAGAGGATTGACAAACAGCTCTAATACCCACTTCATCATGATAGTAGAGGAATGACAAACAGCTCTAATATCCACTTCATCATACAAGCGGTGGAATGACAAACAGCTCCAATACCCACTTCATCATGATAGTAGAGAAACGACAAACAGCTCTAATACCCACTTTATCATACAAGCGGTGAAATGACAAACAGCTCCAATACCCACTTCATCATGATAGTAGAGGGATGAAAAACAGCTGCAATACCCAACCCACTTCATCATGATAGTAGAGGAATGACAAACAGTTCCAATACCCACTTCATCATGATAGTAGAAGAATAAAAAACAGCTCCAATACCCACTTCATCATGATAGTAGAGGAATGAAAAACAGCTCTAATACCCACTTCATCATACAAGTGGTGGAATTGCAAACAGCTCCAATACCCACTTCATCATGATAGTAGAGAAATGACAAACAGCTCTAATATCCACTTCATCATGATAGTAGAGGAATGACAAACAGCTCCAATACCCACTTCGTCATAATAGTAGAGGAATGACAAACAGCTCTAATACCCACTTCATCATACAAGTGGTGGAATGACAAACAGCTCTAATACCCAGTTCATCATGATAGTAGAGGAATGACAAACAGCTCTAATATCCACTTCATCATGATAGTAGAGAAATGACAAACAGCTCTAATACCCAGTTCATCATGATAGTAGAGAAATAACAAACAGCTCCAATACCCACTTCATCATGATAGTAGAGAAATGACAAACAGCTCTAATACCCACTTCATCATACAAGCGATGGAATGACAAACAGCTCCAATACCCACTTCATCATGATAGTAGAGAAATGACAAACAGCTCTAATACCCACTTCATCATACAAGCGATGGAATGACAAACAGCTCCAATACCCACTTCATCATGATAGTAGAGGAATAAGAAACAGCTCCAGTACACACTTCATCATGATAGTAGAGGAATAACAAACAGCTCCAATACCCACTTCATCATGATAGTAGAGAAATGACAAACAGCTCCAATACCCACTTCATCATGATAGTAGAGAAATGACAAACAGCTCTAATATCCACTTCATCATACAAGCGGTGGAATGTCAAACAGCTCTAATACCCACTTCATCATGATAGTAGAGGAATAAGAAACAGCTCCAGTACACACTTCATCATGATAGTAGAGGAATAACAAACAGCTCCAATACCCACTTGATCATGATAGTAGAGGAATGACAAACAGCTCCAATACCCACTTCATCATGATAGTAGAGGAATAACAAACAGCTCCAATACCCACTTCATCATGATAGTAGAGGAATAACAAACAGCTCTAGTCCCCACTTCATCATGACAGTAGAGGATTGACAAACAGCTCCAATACCCACTTCATCATGATAGTAGAGGAATGACAAACAGCTCTAATATCCACTTCATCATACAAGCGGTGGAATGACAAACAGCTCTAATACCCACTTCATCATGATAGTAGAGGAATGACAAACAGCTCTAATATCCACTTCATCATACAAGCGGTGGAATGACAAACAGCTCCAATACCCACTTCATCATGATAGTAGCGAAACGACAAACAGCTCTAATACCCACTTCATCATACAAGCGGTGAAATGACAAACAGCTCCAATACCCACTTCATCATGATAGTAGAGGGATGAAAAACAGCTGCAATACCCAACCCACTTCATCATGATAGTAGAGGAATGACAAACAGTTCCAATACCCACTTCATCATGATAGTAGAGGAATTAAAAACAGCTCCAATACCCACTTCATCATGATAGTAGAGGAATGAAAAACAGCTCTAATACCCACTTCATCATACAAGTGGTGGAATTGCAAACAGCTCCAATACCCACTTCATCATGATAGTAGAGAAATGACAAACAGCTCTAATATCCACTTCATCATGATAGTAGAGGAATGACAAACAGCTCCAATACCCACTTCGTCATAATAGTAGAGGAATGACAAACAGCTCTAATACCCAGTTCATCATGATAGTAGAGGAATGACAAACAGCTCTAATATCCACTTCATCATGATAGTAGAGAAATAACAAACAGCTCCAATACCCACTTCATCATGATAGTAGAGAAATGACAAACAGCTCTAATACCCACTTCATCATACAAGCGATGGAATGACAAACAGCTCCAATACCCACTTCATCATGATAGTAGAGAAATGACAAACAGCTCTAATATCCACTTCATCATGATAGTAGAGGAATAACAAACAGCTCTAATACCCACTTCATCATGATAGTAGAGGAATGACAAACAGCTCTAATACCCACTTCATCATGGTAGTAGAGGAATGACAAACAGCTCTAATACCCACTTCATCATACAAGCGATGGAATGACAAACAGCTCCAATACCCACTTCATCATGATAGTAGAGGAATGACAAACAGCTCTAATACCCACTTCATCATGATAGTAGAGAAATGACAAACAGCTCTAATATCCACTTCATCATGATAGTAGAGGAATAACAAACAGCTCTAATACCCACTTCATCATGGTAGTAGAGAAATGACAAACAGCTATAATACCCACTTCATCATACAAGCGATGGAATGACAAACAGCTCCAATACCCACTTCATCATGATAGTAGAGAAATGACAAACAGCTCCAATACCCACTTCATCATGATAGTATAGGAATAACAAACTGCTCTAATACCCACTTCATCATGATAGTAGAGGAATGACAAACAGCTCCAATACCCACTTCGTCATAATAGTAGAGGAATGACAAACAGCTCTAATACCCACTTCATCATACAAGCGATGGAATGACAAACAGCTCCAATACCCACTTCATCATGATAGTAGAGAAATGACAAACAGCTCTAATATCCACTTCATCATGATAGTAGAGAAATGACAAACAGCTCTAATACCCACTTCATCATGATAGTAGAGGAATAACAAACAGCTCTAATACCCACTTCATCATGGTAGTAGAGGAATGACACACAGCTCTAATATCCACTTCATCATGATAGTAGAGAAATAACAAACAGCTCCAATACCCACTTCATCATGATAGTAGAGGAATGACAAACAGCTCTAATACCCACTTCATCATACAAGCGCTGGAATGACAAACAGCTCCAATACCCACTTCATCATGATAGTAGAGAAATGACAAACAGCTCTAATATCCACTTCATCATGATAGTAGAGGAATAACAAACAGCTCTAATACCCACTTCATCATGATAGTAGAGGAATGACAAACAGCTCTAATACCCACTTCATCATACAAGCGGTGGAATGACAAACAGCTCCAATACCCACTTCATCACGATAGTAGAGAAATGACAAACAGCTCTAATATCCACTTCATCATGATAGTAGAGGAATAACAAACAGCTCTAATACCCACTTCATCATACACGCGGTGGAACGACAAACAGCTCCAATACCCACTGCATCATGATAGTAGAGAAATGACAAACAGCCCTAATATCCACTTCATCATGATAGTAGAGGAATAACAAACAGCTCCAATACCCACTTCATCATGATAGTAGAGGAATGAAAAACAGCTCCAATACCCACTTCATCATACAAGTGGTGGAATGACAAACAGCTCTAATACCCACTTCATCATGATAGTAGAGGAATAACAAACAGCTCCAATACCCACTTCATCATGATAGTAGAGGAATAGCAAAGAGCTCCAATACCCACTTCATCATGATAGTAGAGGAACGACAAACAGCTCTAATACCCACTTCATCATGATAGTAGAGGAATGACAAACAGCTCCAATACCCACTTCATCATACAAGTGGTGGAATGACAAACAGTTCCAATACCCACTTCATCATGATAGTAGAGGAATGACAAACAGCTCTAATACCCACTTCATCATGATAGTAGAGGAATGACAAACAGCTCCAATACCCACTTCATCATACAAGTGGTGGAATGACAAACAGTTCCAATACCCACATCATCATGATAGTAGAGGAATGACAAACAGCTCCAATACACACTTCATCATACAAGTGGTGGAATGACAAACAGTTCCAATACCCACTTCATCATGATAGTAGAGGAATGACAAACAGCTCCAATACCCACTTCATCATACAAGCGATGGAATGACAAACAGTTCCAATACCCACTTCATCATGATAGTAGAGAAAAATGACAATCAGCTCTAATACCCACTTCATCATACAAGTGGTGGAATGACAAACAGTTCCAATACCCATTTCATCATGATAGAAGAGAAATGACAAACAGCTCTAATACCCACTTCATCATACAAGTGGTGGAATGACAAACAGCTCCAGAACCCACTTCATCATGATAGTAGAGGAATGACAAACAGCTCTAATACCCACTTCATCATACAAGTGGTGGAATGACAAACAGCTCTAATACCCACTTCATCATGATAGTAGAGAAATGACAAACAGCTCTTATACCCACTTCATCATACAAGTGGTGGAATGACAAACAGTTCCAATACCCACTTCATCATGATAGTAGAGGAATGACAAACAGCTCTAATACCCACTTCATCATGATGGTAGAGAAATAACAAACAGCTCCAATACCCACTTCATCATACAAGTGGTGGAATAACAAACAGCTCTAATACCCATTTCATCATGATAGAAGAGGAATGACAAACAGCTCTAATACCCACTTCATCATGATAGTAGAGGAATAACAAACAGCTCCAATACCCACTTCATCATACAAGTGGTGGAATGACAAACAGCTCTAATACCCACTTCATCATGATAGTAGAGGAATGACAAACAGCTCTAATACCCACTTCATCATGATAGTAGAGGAATGACAACCAGCTCTAATACCCACTTCATCATACAAGTGGTGGAATGACAAACAGTTCCAATACCCACTTCATCAAGATAGTAGAGGAATGACAAACAGCTCTAATACCCACTTCATCATACAAGCGGTGGAATGACAAACAGCTCCAATACCCACTTCATCATGATAGTAGAGGAATGACAAACAGCTCTAATACACACTTCATCATGATAGTAGAGGAATAACAAACAGCTCGAATACCCACTTCATCATGATAGTAGAGGAATAACAAACAGCTCTAATATTCACTTCATCATGATAGTAGAGAAATGACAAACAGCTCCAATACCCACTTCATCATGATAGTAGAGGAATATCAAACAGCTCTAATACCCACTTCATCATGATAGTAGAGGAATGACAAACAGCTCTAATATCCACTTCATCATACAAGCGGTGGAATGACAAACAGTTCCAATACCCACTTCATCATGATAGTAGAGGAATAACAAACAGCTCTAAAATCCACTTCACCATACAAGCGGTGGAATGACAAACAGTTCCAATACCCACTTCATCATGATAGTAGAGGAATAACAAACAGCTCCAATACCCACTTCATCATGATAGTAGAGGAATAACAAACAGCTCTAGTCCCCACTTCATCATGATAGTAGAGGAATGACAAACAGCTCTAATACCCACTTCATCATGATAGTAGAGGAATGACAAACAGCTCTAATATCCACTTCATCATACAAGCGGTGGAATGTCAAACAGCTCTAATACCCACTTCATCATGATAGTAGAGGAATGACAAACAGCTCCAATACCCACTTCATCATGATAGTAGAGGAATGACAAACAGCTCCAATACCCACTTCATCATGATAGTAGAGGAATAACAAACAGCTCCAATACCCACTTCATCATGATAGTAGAGGAATAACAAACAGCTCTAGTCCCCACTTCATCATGATAGTAGAGGATTGACAAACAGCTCTAATACCCACTTCATCATGATAGTAGAGGAATGACAAACAGCTCTAATATCCACTTCATCATACAAGCGGTGGAATAACAAACAGCTCTAATACCCATTTCATCATGATAGTAGAGGAATGACAAACAGCTCTAATACCCACTTCATCATGATAGTAGAGAAACGACAAACAGCTCTAATACCCACTTCATCATACAAGCGGTGAAATGACAAACAGCTCCAATACCCACTTCATCATGATAGTAGAGGGATGAAAAATAGCTGCAATACCCAACCCACTTCATCATGATAGTAGAGGAATGACAAACAGTTCCAATACCCACTTCATCATGATAGTAGAGGAATAAAAAACAGCTCCAATACCCACTTCATCATGATAGTAGAGGAATGAAAAACAGCTCTAATACCAACTTCATCATACAAGTGGTGGAATTGCAAACAGCTCCAATACCCACTTCATCATGATAGTAGAGGAATGACAAACAGCTCTAATACCAACTTCATCATACAAGTGGTGGAATTGCAAACAGCTCTAATATCCACTTCGTCATAATAGTAGAGGAATGACAAACAGCTCTAATACCCAGTTCATCATGATAGTAGAGGAATAACAAACAGCTCCAATACCCACTTCATCATGATAGTAGAGGAATAACAAACAGCTCCAATACCCACTTCATCATGATAGTAGAGGAATAACAAACTGCTCCAATACCCACTTCATCATGATAGTAGAGAAATAACAAACAGCTCCAATACCCACTTCATCATGATAGTAGAGGAATGACAAACAGCTCTAATACCCACTTCATCATACAAGCGCTGGAATGACAAACAGCTCCAATACCCACTTCATCACGATAGTAGAGGAATAACAAACTGCTCCAATACCCACTTCATCATGATAGTAGAGAAATAACAAACAGCTCCAATACCCACTTCATCATGATAGTAGAGAAATGACAAACAGCTCTAATATCCACTTCATCATGATAGTAGAGGAATGACAAACAGCTCTAATACCCACTTCATCATACAAGCGGTGGAATGACAAACAACTCCAATACCCACTTCATCACGATAGTAGAGAAATGACACACAGCTCTAATATCCACTTCATCATGATAGTAGAGGAATGACAAACAGCTCTAATACCCACTTCATCATGATAGTAGAGGAATGACAAACAGCTCCAATACCCACTGCATCATGATAGTAGAGAAATGACAAACAGCCCTAATATCCACTTCATCATGATAGTAGAGGAATAACAAACAGCTCTAATACCCACTTCATCATGATAGTAGAGGAATAACAAACAGCTCCAATACCCACTTCATCATGATAGTAGAGAAATGACAAACAGCTCCAATACCCACTTCATCATACAAGCGGTGGAATGACAAACAGCTCCAATACCCACTTCATCACGATAGTAGAGGAATAACAAACTGCTCCAATACCCACTTCATCATGATAGTAGAGAAATAACAAACAGCTCCAATACCCACTTCATCATGATAGTAGAGAAATGACAAACAGCTCTAATATCCACTTCATCATGATAGTAGAGGAATAACAAGCAGCTCTAATACCCACTTCATCATACAAGCGGTGGAATGACAAACAACTCCAATACCCACTTCATCACGATAGTAGAGAAATGACACACAGCTCTAATATCCACTTCATCATGATAGTAGAGGAATAACAAACAGCTCTAATACCCACTTCATCATGATAGTAGAGGAATGACAAACAGCTCCAATACCCACTTCATCATGATAGTAGAGAAATGACACACAGCTCTAATATCCACTTCATCATGATAGTAGAGGAATAACAAACAGCTCTAATACCCACTTCATCATGATAGTAGAGGAATGACAACCAGCTCTAATACCCACTTCATCATGATAGTAGAGGAATGACAAACAGCTCCAATACCCACTTCATCATGATAGTAGAGAAATGACAAACAGCTCTAATACCCACTTCATCATGATAGTAGAGGAATAACAAACAGCTCCAATACCCACTTCATCATGATAGTAGAGAAATGACAAACAGCTCCAATACCCATTTCATCATACAAGCGGTGGAATGACAAACAGCTCCAATACCCACTTCATCATGATAGTAGAGGAATAACAAACAGCTCCAATACCCACTTCATCATGATAGTAGAGAAATGACAAACAGCTCTAATACCCACTTCATCATGATAGTAGAGAAATGACAAACAGCTCTAATATCCACTTCATCATGATAGTAGAGAAACGACAAACAGCTCTAATACCCACTTCATCATGATAGTAGAGGAATAACAAACAGCTCCAATACCCACTTCATCATGATAGTAGAGGAATGACAAACAGCTCCAATACCCACTTCATCATACAAGCGGTGGAATGACAAACAGCTCCAATACCCACTTCATCATACAAGCGGTGGAATGACAAACAGCTCTAATATGCACTTCATCATGATAGTAGAGGAATAACAAACAGTCCCAATACCCACTTCATCATGATAGTAGAGGAATGACAAACAGCTCTAATACCCACTTCATCATGATAGTAGAGGAATGACAAACAGCTCTAATACCCACTTCATCATGATAGTAGAGAAATAACAAACAACTATAATATCCACTTCATCATACAAGCGGTGGAATGACAAACAACTCCAATACCCACTTCATCACGATAGTAGAGAAATGACACACAGCTCTAATATCCACTTCATCATGATAGTAGAGGAATGACAAACAGCTCTAATACCCACTTCATCATGATAGTAGAGGAATGACAAACAGCTCCAATACCCACTGCATCATGATAGTAGAGAAATGACAAACAGCCCTAATATCCACTTCATCATGATAGTAGAGGAATAACAAACAGCTCCATTACCCACTTCATCATGATAGTAGAGGAATGACAAACAGCTCTAATACCCACTTCATCATACAAGCGGTGGAATGACAAACAGCTCCAATACCCACTTCATCATGATAGTAGAGGAATAACAAACAGCTCTAATACCCACTTCATCATGATAGTAGAGGAATGACAAACAGCTCTAATACCCACTTCATCATACAAGCGCTGGAATGACAAACAGCTCCAATACCCACTTCATCACGATAGTAGAGAAATGACACACAGCTCTAATATCCACTTCATCATGATAGTAGAGGAATAACAAACTGCTCCAATACCCACTTCATCATGATAGTAGAGAAATAACAAACAGCTCCAATACCCACTTCATCATGATAGTAGAGGAATGACAAACAGCTCTAATACCCACTTCATCATACAAGCGCTGGAATGACAAACAGCTCCAATACCCACTTCATCACGATAGTAGAGAAATGACACACAGCTCTAATATCCACTTCATCATGATAGTAGAGGAATAACAAACTGCTCCAATACCCACTTCATCATACAAGCGCTGGAATGACAAACAGCTCCAATACCCACTTCATCACGATAGTAGAGAAATGACACACAGCTCTAATACCCACTTCATCATACAAGCGCTGGAATGACAAACAGCTCCAATACCCACTTCATCACGATAGTAGAGAAATGACACACAGCTCTAATATCCACTTCATCATGATAGTAGAGGAATAACAAACTGCTCCAATACCCACTTCATCATGATAGTAGAGAAATAACAAACAGCTCCAATACCCACTTCATCATGATAGTAGAGGAATGACAAACAGCTCTAATACCCACTTCATCATACAAGCGCTGGAATGACAAACAGCTCCAATACCCACTTCATCATGATAGTAGAGAAATGACAAACAGCTCTAATATCCACTTCATCATGATAGTAGAGGAATGACAAACAGCTCTAATACCCACTTCATCATGATAGTAGAGAAATGACAAACTGCTCCAATACCCACTTCATCATGATAGTAGAGAAATAACAAACTGCTCCAATACCCACTTCATCATGATAGTAGAGGAATAACAAACAGCTCTAATACCCACTTCATCATGATAGTAGAGGAATGACAAACAGCTCTAATACCCACTTCATCATACAAGCGGTGGAATGACAAACAACTCCAATACCCACTTCATCACGATAGTAGAGAAATGACACACAGCTCTAATATCCACTTCATCATGATAGTAGAGGAATGACAAACAGCTCTAATACCCACTTCATCATGATAGTAGAGGAATGACAAACAGCTCCAATACCCACTGCATCATGATAGTAGAGAAATGACAAACAGCCCTAATATCCACTTCATCATGATAGTAGAGGAATAACAAACAGCTCCAATACCCACTTCATCATACAAGCGGTGGAATGACAAACAGCTCCAATACCCACTTCATCATACAAGCGGTGGAATGACAAACAGCTCTAATATGCACTTCATCATGATAGTAGAGGAATAACAAACAGTCCCAATACCCACTTCATCATGATAGTAGAGGAATGACAAACAGCTCTAATACCCACTTCATCATGATAGTAGAGGAATGACAAACAGCTCAAATACCCACTTCATCATGATAGTAGAGAAATAACAAACAACTATAATATCCACTTCATCATACAAGCGGTGGAATGACAAACAGCTCCAATACCCACTTCATCACGATAGTAGAGGAATGACAAACAGCTCTAATACCCACTTCATCATGATAGTAGAGGAATGACAAACAGCTCTAATATCCACTTCATCATACAAGCGGTGGAATGACAAACAGCTCCAATACCCACTTCATCATGATAGTAGAGGAATAACAAACAGCTCTAATACCCACTTCATCATGATAGTAGAGGAATAACAAACAGCTCTAATATCCACTTCATCATGATAGTAGAGGAGTAACAAACAGCTCTAATACCCACTTCATCATGATAGTAGAGGAATGACAAACAGCTCTAATACCCACTTCATCATACAAGCGGTGGAATGACAAACAGCTCCAATACCCACCTCATCATGATAGTAGAGGAATGACAAACAGCTCTAATACCCACTTCATCATGATAGTAGAGGAATGACAAACAGCTCTAATATCCACTTCATCATACAAGCGGTGGAATGACAAACAGCTCTAATAACCACTTCATCATGATAGTAGAGAAATGACACACAGCTCCAATACCCACTTCATCACGATAGTAGAGGAATGACAAACAGCTCTAATATCCACTTCATCATACAAGCGGTGGAATGACAAACAGTTCCAATACCCACTTCATCATGATAGTAGAGAAATGACAAACAGCTCTAATATCCACTTCATCATACAAGCGGTGGAATGACAAACAGCTCCAATACCCACTTCATCATGATAGTAGAGGAATGACAAACAGCTCTAATATCCACTTCATCATACAAGCGGTGGAATGACAAACAGTTCCAATAACCACTTCATCATGATAGTAGAGGAATGACAAACAGCTCTAATATCCACTTCATCATACAAGCGGTGGAATAACAAACAGCTCCAATACCCACTTCATCATGATAGTAGAGGAATGACAAACAGCTCTAATATCCACTTCATCATACAAGCGGTGGAATGACAAACAGTTCCAATAACCACTTCATCATGATAGTAGAGAAATGACAAACAGCTCTAATATCCACTTCATCATGATAGTAGAGGAATGACAAACAGCTCCAATACCCACTTCATCATGATAGTAGAGGAATGACAAACAGCTCTAATATCCACTTCATCATACAAGCGGTGGAATGACAAACAGTTCCAATAACCACTTCATCATGATAGTAGAGGAATGACAAACAGCTCTAGTCCCCACTTCATCATGATAGTAGAGGAATGACAAACAGCTCCAATACCCACTTCATCACGATAGTAGAGGAATGACAAACAGCTCTAATACCCACTTCATCATGATAGTAGAGGAATGACAAACAGCTCTAATACCCACTTCATCATGATAGTAGAGAAATAACAAACAACTATAATATCCACTTCATCATACAAGCGGTGGAATGACAAACAACTCCAATACCCACTTCATCACGATAGTAGAGAAATGACACACAGCTCTAATATCCACTTCATCATGATAGTAGAGGAATGACAAACAGCTCTAATACCCACTTCATCATGATAGTAGAGGAATGACAAACAGCTCCAATACCCACTGCATCATGATAGTAGAGAAATGACAAACAGCCCTAATATCCACTTCATCATGATAGTAGAGGAATAACAAACAGCTCCATTACCCACTTCATCATGATAGTAGAGGAATGACAAACAGCTCTAATACCCACTTCATCATACAAGCGGTGGAATGACAAACAGCTCCAATACCCACTTCATCATGATAGTAGAGGAATAACAAACAGCTCTAATACCCACTTCATCATGATAGTAGAGGAATGACAAACAGCTCTAATACCCACTTCATCATACAAGCGCTGGAATGACAAACAGCTCCAATACCCACTTCATCACGATAGTAGAGAAATGACACACAGCTCTAATATCCACTTCATCATGATAGTAGAGGAATAACAAACTGCTCCAATACCCACTTCATCATGATAGTAGAGAAATAACAAACAGCTCCAATACCCACTTCATCATGATAGTAGAGGAATGACAAACAGCTCTAATACCCACTTCATCATACAAGCGCTGGAATGACAAACAGCTCCAATACCCACTTCATCACGATAGTAGAGAAATGACACACAGCTCTAATATCCACTTCATCATGATAGTAGAGGAATAACAAACTGCTCCAATACCCACTTCATCATACAAGCGCTGGAATGACAAACAGCTCCAATACCCACTTCATCACGATAGTAGAGAAATGACACACAGCTCTAATACCCACTTCATCATACAAGCGCTGGAATGACAAACAGCTCCAATACCCACTTCATCACGATAGTAGAGAAATGACACACAGCTGTAATATCCACTTCATCATGATAGTAGAGGAATAACAAACTGCTCCAATACCCACTTCATCATGATAGTAGAGAAATAACAAACAGCTCCAATACCCACTTCATCATGATAGTAGAGGAATGACAAACAGCTCTAATACCCACTTCATCATACAAGCGCTGGAATGACAAACAGCTCCAATACCCACTTCATCATGATAGTAGAGAAATGACAAACAGCTCTAATATCCACTTCATCATGATAGTAGAGGAATGACAAACAGCTCTAATACCCACTTCATCATGATAGTAGAGAAATGACAAACTGCTCCAATACCCACTTCATCATGATAGTAGAGAAATAACAAACTGCTCCAATACCCACTTCATCATGATAGTAGAGGAATAACAAACAGCTCTAATACCCACTTCATCATGATAGTAGAGGAATGACAAACAGCTCTAATACCCACTTCATCATACAAGCGGTGGAATGACAAACAACTCCAATACCCACTTCATCACGATAGTAGAGAAATGACACACAGCTCTAATATCCACTTCATCATGATAGTAGAGGAATGACAAACAGCTCTAATACCCACTTCATCATGATAGTAGAGGAATGACAAACAGCTCCAATACCCACTGCATCATGATAGTAGAGAAATGACAAACAGCCCTAATATCCACTTCATCATGATAGTAGAGGAATAACAAACAGCTCCATTACCCACTTCATCATGATAGTAGAGGAATGACAAACAGCTCCAATACCCACTTCATCATACAAGCGGTGGAATGACAAACAGCTCCAATACCCACTTCATCATACAAGCGGTGGAATGACAAACAGCTCTAATATGCACTTCATCATGATAGTAGAGGAATAACAAACAGTCCCAATACCCACTTCATCATGATAGTAGAGGAATGACAAACAGCTCTAATACCCACTTCATCATGATAGTAGAGGAATGACAAACAGCTCTAATACCCACTTCATCATGATAGTAGAGAAATAACAAACAACTATAATATCCACTTCATCATACAAGCGGTGGAATGACAAACAGCTCCAATACCCACTTCATCACGATAGTAGAGGAATGACAAACAGCTCTAATACCCACTTCATCATGATAGTAGAGGAATGACAAACAGCTCTAATATCCACTTCATCATACAAGCGGTGGAATGACAAACAGCTCCAATACCCACTTCATCATGATAGTAGAGGAATAACAAACAGCTCTAATACCCACTTCATCATGATAGTAGAGGAATAACAAACAGCTCTAATATCCACTTCATCATGATAGTAGAGGAGTAACAAACAGCTCTAATACCCACTTCATCATGATAGTAGAGGAATGACAAACAGCTCTAATACCCACTTCATCATACAAGCGGTGGAATGACAAACAGCTCCAATACCCACCTCATCATGATAGTAGAGGAATGACAAACAGCTCTAATACCCACTTCATCATGATAGTAGAGGAATGACAAACAGCTCTAATATCCACTTCATCATACAAGCGGTGGAATGACAAACAGCTCTAATAACCACTTCATCATGATAGTAGAGAAATGACACACAGCTCCAATACCCACTTCATCACGATAGTAGAGGAATGACAAACAGCTCTAATATCCACTTCATCATACAAGCGGTGGAATGACAAACAGTTCCAATACCCACTTCATCATGATAGTAGAGAAATGACAAACAGCTCTAATATCCACTTCATCATACAAGCGGTGGAATGACAAACAGCTCCAATACCCACTTCATCATGATAGTAGAGGAATGACAAACAGCTCTAATATCCACTTCATCATACAAGCGGTGGAATGACAAACAGTTCCAATAACCACTTCATCATGATAGTAGAGGAATGACAAACAGCTCTAATATCCACTTCATCATACAAGCGGTGGAATGACAAACAGCTCCAATACCCACTTCATCATGATAGTAGAGGAATGACAAACAGCTCTAATATCCACTTCATCATACAAGCGGTGGAATGACAAACAGTTCCAATAACCACTTCATCATGATAGTAGAGAAATGACAAACAGCTCTAATATCCACTTCATCATGATAGTAGAGGAATGACAAACAGCTCCAATACCCACTTCATCATGATAGTAGAGGAATGACAAACAGCTCTAATATCCACTTCATCATACAAGCGGTGGAATGACAAACAGTTCCAATAACCACTTCATCATGATAGTAGAGGAATGACAAACAGCTCTAGTCCCCACTTCATCATGATAGTAGAGGAATGACAAACAGCTCCAATACCCACTTCATCACGATAGTAGAGGAATGACAAACAGCTCTAATATCCACTTCATCATACAAGCGGTGGAATGACAAACAGTTCCAATACCCACTTCATCATGATAGTAGAGAAATGACAAACAGCTCTAATATCCACTTCATCATACAAGCGGTGGAATGACAAACAGCTCCAATACCCACTTCATCATGATAGTAGAGGAATGACAAACAGCTCTAATATCCACTTCATCATACAAGCGGTGGAATGACAAACAGTTCCAATAACCACTTCATCATGATAGTAGAGGAATGACAAACAGCTCTAATATCCACTTCATCATACAAGCGGTGGAATGACAAACAGCTCCAATACCCACTTCATCATGATAGTAGAGGAATGACAAACAACTGTAATATCCACTTCATCATACAAGCGGTGGAATGACAAACAGCTCCAATACCCACTTCATCATACAAGCGGTGGAATGACAAAGAGCTCCAATACCCAATTCATCATGATAGTAGAGGAATGACAAACAGCTCTAATACCCACTTCATCATACAAGCGGTGGAATGACAAACAGCTCCAACACCCACTTCATCATGATAGTAGAGGAATGACAAACAGCTCTAATATCCACTTCATCATACAAGCGGTGGAATGACAAACAGTTCCAAAACCCACTTCATCATGATAGTAGAGGAATGACAAACAGCTCTAATACCCACTTCATCATACAGGCGGTGGAATGACAAACAGTTCCAATACCCACTTCATCATGATAGTAGAGGAATGACAAACGGCTCCAATACCCACTTCATCCTGATAGTAGAGAAATGACAAACAGCTCTAATACCCACTTCATCATGATAGTAGAGGAATGACAAACAGCTCCAATACCCACTTCATGGTGATAGTAGAGAAATGACAAACAGCTCTAATACCCACTTCATCATACAAGTGGTGGAATGACAAACAGTTCCAATACCCACTTCATCATGATAGTAGAGGAATAACAAACAGCTCTAATACCCACTTCATCATGATAGTAGAGGAATAACAAACAGCTCTAATACCCACTTCATCATGATAGTAGAGGAATAACAAACAGCTCTAATACCCACTTCATCGTGATAGTAGAGGAATAACAAACAGTTCCAGTACCCACTTCATCATGATAGTAGAGGAATGACAAACAGCTCTAATACCCACTTCATCATACAAGTGGTGGAATGGCAAACAGTTCCAATACCCACTTCATCATGATAGTAGAGGAATAACAAACAGCTCTAATACCCACTTCATCATGATAGTAGAGGAATTACAAACAGCTCTAATACCCACTTCATCATGATAGTAGAGGAATAACAAACAGCTCTAATACCCACTTCATCATGATAGTAGAGGAATAACAAACAGCTCTAATATCCACTTCATCATGATAGTATAGGAATAACAAACAGCTCTAATACCCACTTCATCATGATAGTAGAGGAATAACAAACAGCTCCAATACCCACTTCATCATGATAGTAGAGGAATGACAAACAGCTCTAATACCCACTTCATCATGATAGTAGAGGAATAACAAACAGCTCTAATATCCACTTCATCATGACAGTAGAGGAATAACAAACAGCTCTAATACCCACTTCATCATGATAGTAGAGGAATAACAAACAGCTCCAATACCCACTTCATCATGATAGTAGAGGAATGACAAACAGCTCTAATACCTACTTCATCATACAAGCGGTGGAATGACAAACAGCTCCAATACCCACTTCATCATGCTAGGAGAGGAATGACAAACAGCTCTAATACCAACTTCATCATACAAGCGGTGGAACGACAAACAGCTCCAATACCCACTTCATCATGATAGTAGGGAAATGACAAACAGCTCTAATACCCACTTCATCATACAAGCGGTGGAATGACAGACAGCTCCAATACCCACTTCATCATGATAGTAGAGGAATGACAAACAGTTCCAATACCCACTTCATCATGATAGTAGAGAAATGACAAACGGCTTCATCATACAAGTGGTGGAATGACAAACAGCTCTAATGTCCACTTCATCATACTAGCAGTGGGATGACAAACAGCTCTAATATCCACTTCATCATAGTAGTAGTGGTTGACAAACAGCTCTAGTCCCCACTTCATCATACTAGTAGTGGGATGACAAACAGCTCTAGTCCCCACTTCATCATACTAGCAGTGGAATGACAAACAACTCTAGTCCCCACTTCATCATACTAGCAGTGGGATAACAAACAGCTCAAGTCCCCACTCCACCATACTTGTAGTGGAATGACAAACAGCTCTACTCCCCACTCCATCATACTAGTAGTGGGATTAAAAACAGCACTAGTCCCCACTCCATCATACTAGTAGTGGGATGACAAACAGCTCTAGTCCCCACTTCATCATACTAGTAGTGAGATGACAAAGAGCTCTAATATCCACTTCGTCATACTAGTAGTGGGATGACAAACAGCTCTAATATCCACTTCATCATACTAGTTGTGGGATGACAAACAGCTCTAGTCACCACTTCATCATACCAGCAGTGGGATGACAAACAGCTCCAATATCCACTTCATCATACTAGTTGTGGGATGACAAACAGCTCTAGTCACCACTTCATCATACCAGCAGTGGGATGACAAACAGCTCCAATATCCACTTCATCATACTAGTTGTGGGATGACAAACAGCTCTAGTCACCACTTCATCATACCAGCAGTGGGATGACAAACTGCTCCAATATCCACTTCATCATACTAGTAGTGGGATGACAAACAGCTCTAGTCCCCACTTCATCATACTAGTAGTGGGATGACAAACAGCTCTAGTCCCCACTTCATCATACCAGCAGTGGGATGACAAACAGCTCTAGTCCCCACTTCATCATACCAGTAGTGGGATGACAAACAGCTCTAGTCCCCACTTCATCATACTAGTAGTGGGATGACAAACAGCTCTAGTCCCCAATTCATCATGCTAGTAGTGGGATGAAAAACAGCACTAGTCCCCACTCCATCATACTAGCAGTGGAATAACAAACAGCTCAAAGTCCCCACTTCATCATACTAGTAGTGGGATGACAAACAGCTCTAGTCCCCACTTCATCATACTAGTAGTGGGATGAAAAACAGCACTAGTCCCCACTCCATCATACTAGCAGTGGGATAACAAACAGCTCTAATATCCACTTCATCATACTAGTAGTGAGATGACAAAGAGCTCTAATATCCACTTGATCATACTAGTAGTGGGATGACAAACAGCTCTAATATCCACTTCATCATACTAGCAGTGGGATAACAAACAGCTCTAGTCACCACTTCATCATACTAGTAGTGGGATAACAAACAGCTCTAGTCCCCATTCCATCATACTAGCAGTGGGATAACAAACAGCTCTAATATCCACTTCAGCATACTAGTAGTGGGATTACAAACAGCTCTAGTCCCCACTTCATCATACTAGTAGTAGGATAACAAACAGCTCTAATGTCCACTTCATCATACTAGAAGTGGGATGACAAACAGCTCTAGTCCCCACTCCAACATACTAGTAGTCGAATGACAAACAGTTTTAGACACCAGTTCATCATACTAGCAGTGGAATGACAAATAGCTCTAGTCACCATTTCATCATACTAGCAGTGGAATGACAAACAGTTGTAGTCCCCACTTCATCACACTAGTAGTGGAATGACTGTATGTGACTGGTCACCACTTCATCATACTACTACTGGAATGGCAAATAGCTCCAGTCCCCATTACATCATACTGGTAGTGGAATGACAAACAGCTCTAGTCTCCACTTCATCATACTAGTAGTGGAATGAAAAACAGTTGTAGTCACCACTTCATCATACTAGTAGTGATATGACAACCAGCTCTAGTCCCCACTTCATCATACTAGTAGTGTAATTACAAACAGGTGTAGTCACCACTTCATCAAACTAGTAGTGGAATGACAGACATGTATAATCACCACTTCGTCATACTAGTAGTGGAATTACAAACAGCTCTACTCCCCATTTCATCAAACTAGTAGTGGAATGCCAAACAGTTGTAGTCACCACTTTATCATACAAGTAGTGGAATGACAAACAGTTGTAGTCACCACGTCATCATACTAGTAGTGGAATGACAAACAGTTGCAGTCACCACTTCATCAAACTAGTAGTGGGATGGCAAACAGCTCTAGTCCTCACTTCATCATACTGGTAGTGGAATGAAAAACAGATGTAGTCCCCACTTCATCATACTAGTAGTGGAATGACAAACAGTTGTAGTCACCACTTCATCATACTAGTAGTGGAATGGCAAGTAGCTTTGGTCCCCACTTCATCATACTAGTAGTGGAATGTCAAACAGTTGTAGTCAACACTTCATCATACTAGTAGTGGAATGTCAAACAGTTGTAGTCACCACTTCATCATACTAGTAGTGGAATGTCAAACAGTTGTAGTCACCACTTCATCATACTAGTAGTGGAATGTCAAACAGTTGTAGTCACCACTTCATCATACTAGTAGTGGAATGTCAAACAGTTGTAGTCACCACTTCATCATACTATTAGTGGAATGGCAAGTAGCTCTAGTCCCCACTTCCTCATACTGGTAGTGGAATGAAAAACAGTTGCAGTCACCACTTCATCATACTAGTAGTGGAATGGCAAACAGTTGTAGTCACCACTTCATCATACTACTGCTGGAATGGCAAATAGCTCTAGTCCCCATTACGTCATACTAGCAGTGGAATGACAAACAGCTGTAGTCACCACCTCATTAAACTAGTAGTGGAATGACAAACAGTTGTAGTCACCACTTTATCAAACTAGTAGTGGAATGAAAAACAGTTATAGCCACCACTTCATCGTACTAGTAGTGGAATGACAAACAGTTGTAGTCACCACTTCATCAAACTAGTAGTGGAATGACAAACAGGTGTAGTCACCACTTCACCAAACTAGTAGTGGAATGACAAATAGTTTTAATCACCACTTCATCATACTAGTAGTGGAATGACAAGCAGGTGTAGCCACCACTTCATCATACTAGTAGTGGAAAGACAAACAGTTATAGTCAACAGTTCATCAAACTTCATCATGCTAGTAGTGGAATGACAAACACCTCCAGTCGCCACTTCATCACACTAGTAGTGGCGTGACAAACAGCTCCAGTCACCACTACATCATACTAGTAGTGGAATGACAAACACCTTCAGTCGCCACTTCATCATTCTAGTAGTAGAATGACAAACCGCTCTAGTCACCACTTCATCATACTAGTAGTGGAATGACAACCACCTCCAGTCGCCACTTCATCATACTAGTAGTGGAATGACAACCACCTCCAGTCGCCAGTACATCATACTAGTAGTGGAATGACAAGCAGCTCCAGTCACCACTTCATCATACTAGTAGTGGAGTGACAAACAGCTCCAGTCGCCACTACATCATACTAGTAGTGGAATGACAAACACCTCCAGTCGCCACTTCATCATACTAGTAGTAGAATGACAAACAGCTCTAGTCACCACTTCCTCATACTAGTAGTGGAATGACAAACAGCTGTAGTCACCACCTCATTAAACTAGTAGTGGAATGACAAACAGTTGTAGTCACCACTTTATCAAACTAGTAGTGGAATGAAAAACAGTTATAGCCACCACTTCATCGTACTAGTAGTGGAATGACAAACAGTTGTAGTCACCACTTCATCAAACTAGTAGTGGAATGACAAACAGGTGTAGTCACCACTTCACCAAACTAGTAGTGGAATGACAAATAGTTTTAATCACCACTTCATCATACTAGTAGTGGAATGACAAGCAGGTGTAGCCACCACTTCATCATACTAGTAGTGGAAAGACAAACAGTTATAGTCAACAGTTCATCAAACTTCATCATGCTAGTAGTGGAGTGACAAACACCTCCAGTCGCCACTTCATCATACTAGTAGTGGAATGACAAACACCTCCAGTCGCCACTACATCATACTAGTAGTAGAATGACAAACAGCTCTAGTCACCACTTCCTCATACTAGTAGTGGAATGACAACCACCTCCAGTCACCACTTCATCATACTAGTAGTAGAATGACAAACAGCTCTAGTCCCCACTTCATCATACTAGTAGTGGAGTGGCAAACAGCTCTAGTCACCACCACATCATAATGTAGTGGAATACTAGTAGTGGAATGACAAACACCTCCAGTCGCCACTCCATCATTCTAGTAGTGGAGTGACAAACACCTCCAGTCGCCACTACATCATACTAGTAGTAGAATGACTAACAGCTCTAGTCACCACATCATCATACTAGTAGTGGAGTGACAAACAGCTCTAGTCCCCACTTCATCATACTAGTAGTAGAATGACAAACAACTCTAGTCACCACTTCATCATACTAGTAGTGGAATGACAAACAGCTCTAGTCACCACTTCATCATACTAGTAGTGGAGTGACAAACACCTCCAGTCGCCACTACATCATACTAGTAGTAGAATGATTAACAGCTCTAGTCACCACTTCATCATACTAGTAGTGGAATGACAAACAGCTCTAGTCACCACTTCATCATACTAGTAGTGGAGTGACAAACAGCTCTAGTCCCCACTTCATCATACTAGTAGTGGAGTGACAAACAGCTCTAGTCCCCACTTCATCATACTAGTAGTGGAGTGACAAACAGCTCTAGTCCCCACTTCATCATACTAGTAGTGGAGTGACAAACAGCTCTAGTCACCACTTCATCATACTAGTAGTGGAATGACAAACACCTCCAGTCGCCACTTCATCATACTAGTAGTGGAATGACAAACACCTCCAGTCGCCACTCCATCATACTAGTAGTGGAGTGACAAACACCTCCAGTCGCCAATACATCATACTAGTAGTACAATGACTAACAGCTCTAGTCACCACTTCATCATACTAGTAGTGGAGTGACAAACAGCTCTAGTCATCACTACATCATACTAGTAGTGGAATGACAAACACCTCCAGTCGCCACTTCATCATACTAGTAGTGGAATGACAAACACCTCCAGTCGCCACTACATCATACTAGTAGTGGAGTGACAAACAGCTCTAGTCACCACATCATCATACTAGTAGTGGAGTGACAAACAGCTCTAGTCATCACTTCATCATACTAGTAGTGGAATGACAAACAGCTCTAGTCGCCACTCCATCATACTAGTAGTGGAGTGACAAACACCTCCAGTCGCCACTACGTCATACTAGTAGTAGAATGACAAACAGCTCTAGTCACCACTTCATCATACTAGTAGTGGAGTGACAAACAGCTCCAGTCACCACTTCATTATTTGTTCGTTATCAACCGATCGTATTGGTTGATAACGAATATTGAATAGAATCAGTTGATAACAAATGTCGATTAGGAACTGGGAATAAGTAACGGTTGTCACGTCCCTAATCATTGAATTATAATAATTACACACAAGCAACTCTTGATAAACTAGACTTTATGAATCTGTATAATCATGGCTTTCCCGATGATATTCCATGATTTTTCATGACCCCCACAGTGTCTGATGAATTGTTTTCAACTGTCTCACTGAAGTTCCTTTTTGATGTTATGAGAAAGGTGAGTATAGTAGTCTCAGATGACTCAGTTTGATAAAAAAAAATTGTTTAGTTAAAAATCATCATTAACTGTGGAGTGGGTTAATATCAATATCGTCATCCGACAAGTTAATGACCGACAAAAGGAGTTATGTTTGTTTGACACATACCCACTGAGTGCTGTGTCTATTTAAAAATGGTCCCTTTTATCTCAAATGTATCCAAACTATTGATGTCTGGCAGTTTGTAGAGGGTTAATAAGTGCTAACAGGAATATTTATTTATACAACTTGTAATTTCACACCCAAAACTGCGAATGGCCATTTTTACTTAAAATCCAGTGAGAACATGAATTTTAAGCTTTTGGTGGGTATCATTGTTTATCCAGCCCAAATCGGGTTAAGGTTTTTTTTTTTGAATACGCTTATTACTTACAAAAATAATTCTTAGTTAATTTTACTTCCACTTATGTTGATTTCTCCTCTTAACTTTGGGTGCTGCGGATACGCAAACGCAGCCCATTTTATCAAAATTTTGATGTTTGAGATCCTGCATAGGGTTAACAAATGCTTACTGAAATATTTTATACATGCAGTTTGTAATGTCACACTAAGGTCTGGGAATGGCCACTTTTTTCTTGAAAATCTACACGAAGTTTTTGGAGAAATCCTCGGATAACATGAATTTTTAACATTTTGAATGGTATCTCTCTGTAACCAGCTCTAAACGGATTAATGCTTGGTTTTATGAATACCTTCATAACTTACAAAAAAGATCCTCGGGGAATTCCACTTCCATGGAAGGAGGTTATGTTTATCTCGCAGGTACACCTTCGGTGCAATGGGTGCCCAAGAACATCCAAAAGAAGTTATGTTTCTCTGTGGCATTCCCATTAGATGTTGTTGGTGTCCAAAAACATACTATTTTTTCAAAATTTTGACATTTAGCAGCAAATGGAGGGTTAACAAATGCTTACCGGAATATTTTATCCATGCAACTGGTAATGTGACACCAAGAACTATCAATGGCCATTTTCTCTTGAAAACCTACAAGATGTTTGTAAAGAAATCCAGGGAAAACATGATTGTTTAAGCTTTTGATGGGTATCACTATTAACCACCCCAAAAGGGGTGAACGCTTGGGTTTTTGAATACCCTTATTGCTTACAAAAATGGTCACTACATATATTTAAAAAAACGTTCAGTCTGCATATAAGTTGTGACAAGGCAGAAGTGGTGTGGATAGGAAGAAAGAGGGACTGTACCGAACAGATATGCGAAAGATGGAAATATTACTGGAACCCCAACCGATTTCAAAATTGTTGGCATAGATTTCTATCATAATGTGGATTTAAGGAGTGAACAAACTTATAACTTATAATTTCTTTCTGGCGAGGGAGGAATAGAATTAAAATAAACTCTTTTATGCAAAACTATCCAAAATGTGGTGTAACTGAGGATGACACCCCGTCTTTTATTACTTGTATAAAAATTTCATGGATAATTAGATATTTGAATAAAACATCAACGTGGAACCAGATGGCGGCGAGCAAATATTTTTTAAATTTTTAATAAAGGTGCGTATTTGGAGTATATTAATTTACTGAAAGTAGAAATAAAAATCTCACCTCCCTTTTGGAAAGATGTTGTAAAATCTTTGGTAAAGTATCCATATAAACGTCATTCGATTTCTAAATTAGGGGCTTGTCTCATCTCCCTTTTGGAAAGATGTTGTAAACTCTTTGGTAAAGTATCCACATAAACGTCATCCGATTTCTAAATTAGGGGCTTGTAGAACATTCATATCAAACAATACAAATATTAAAATTGATAGTAAAGAACTTATCTATAAATGCTGGAAAAAATCAGGAATTTTATTTGTTAATGACATGCTCCATTACAATGGGAAACTGCTAACAATTAACAAATTTAAGAGTAAATTTTTGTATAGAATTTGACAATAACTTTTACCAGCATTCAAAAACCGATTTCCAGCTACTTAAAAAAATCCCACTAACCAAAAACCATTTGCCTAAACAAAACACGATTTTTCCATACCAAATATTAGAAATTTTTCTTGCTCCAAAAAATGTATATCAAACAATAAACTCAACAGCAGAGCAACCCTTTTTTATAAGCAAAGATGGGAAACTATTCTAGAGAAATCTTTGGAATAAAACAGGTGGGGGAATGGTTTGTGTCATTCCTGTTCGATGTAGTATTGAGATGACATGCACATGGTTTCAAAACCCTGTAGTCATTTGGATTTGGGGTACGAATAGTCAGCTAAAACACGGGTATTTTCACAACGAATTTCTGTTCTTTTCTCCTCATGCTAATGGAAAAAAACATCTTCTGAACATTATTCTAACGTTTATCAAATTACGCATTTACAGAAAAATAACTCTCCAAATATAACATTTGTTAAAAATGAAATTTCTTTTTCTGATTAGTACACTGAGAAGGTGGCTTTCTATCGAAACTACTAAGGTGGAAAATCTGAAAAAACGGTTGTCCCATTGGATAAACCATCTATAAAATAATAGATAGTAAACTTAGAAATTTCATTTCTTTTCTGGGGTCCCTCTTACTTCCAGTTCATGTGATAAAACAACAACGGCCGTATGCATGTTTGTATGTGTATAGTTATGGATATTTGGGTTCTATTCGATATAACGATCGGCAACATTATGGGATGTCACATTATCAATTTAACCCCGAACCTCTCTTTCTCTCTCACACTCCCTCTCATCTGCTATTCTTCCTTTATTCTCTCTCCCCACTCTCTCTCCCTCTGCCTATCTGTCTGTCTGTCTGTCTGTCTGTCTGTCTGTCTGTCTGTCTGTCTGTCTGTCTCTTCTCTGTTTCCCATCTTTTTTTTATCTTTTTTGCATACTGTTTAAATCTCATGTACAAATGTTAGCTGTCCATGTACTATATCAGAATTTATGTGAAATGTATATTGTACATATGTACTGTATTTTTTTGCAAAATTAAAATTAAAATCCACATTATGTGATAAAACGATCTCAAATTCATCACAATTTGTTAAAACATTTACTTAAGCTCGTTCACTAAAATGCTCTGAGCCACGATAAGCCCCGGCTTAGATATGTTTTCATTAACTGGGTTCAGAAATTTTATATCAAATCCTGACTCATGTGAGATCTTCCATGCATTAGAGATATAGTTTGTATTTTGTAAGGGATCTTCTATGCATTAGAGATATAGTTTGTATTTTGTAAGAGATCTTCTATGCATTAGAGATATGGTTTGTATTTTGTAAGAGATCTTCTATGCATTAGAGATATAGCTTGTATTTTGTAAGAGATCTTCAATGCATTGGAGATATAGTTTGTATTTTGTAAAAGATCTTCTATGCTTTAGAGATATAGTTTGTATTTTGTAAGAGATCTTCTGTGCATTAGAGATATAGTTTGTATTTTGTAAGAGATCTTCTATGCATTAGAGATATAGTTTGTATTTTGTAAGTGATCTTCTATGCTTTAGAGATATAGTTTGTATTTTGCAAGAGATTTTCTATGCATTAGAGATATGGTTTGTATTTTGTAAGAGATCTTCTATGCATTAGAGATATAGCTTGTATGTATTTTGTAAGAGATCTTCTATGCATTAGAGATATAGCTTGTATTTTGTAAGAGATCTTCTATGCATTAGAGATATAGTTTGTATTTTGTAAGAGATATTCTATGCATTAGAGATATAGTTTGTATTTTGTAAGAGATCTATGCATTAGAGATATAGTTTGTATTTTGTAAGAGATCTTCTATGCATTAGAGAAAAAGTTTGTATTTTGCAAGAGACCTTCTAGGCATTAGAGATATAGTTTGTATTTTGTAAGAGATATTCTATGCATTAGAGATATAGCTTGTATTTTGTAAGAGATCTTCTATGCATTAGAGATATAGTTTGCATTTTGTAAGAGATATTCTATGCATTAGAGATATAGTTTGTATTTTGTAAGAGATCTTCTGTGCATTAGAGATATAGTTTGTATTTTGTAAGAGATCTTCTATGCATTAGAGATATAGTTTGTATTTTGTAAGTGATCTTCTATGCTTTAGAGATATAGTTTGTATTTTGCAAGAGATTTTCTATGCATTAGAGATATGGTTTGTATTTTGTAAGAGATCTTCTATGCATTAGAGATATAGCTTGTATGTATTTTGTAAGAGATCTTCTATGCATTAGAGATATAGTTTGCATTTTGTAAGAGATATTCTATGCATTAGAGATATAGTTTGTATTTTGTAAGTGATCTTCTATGCTTTAGAGATATAGTTTGTATTGTGTAAGAGATCTTCTATGCATCAGAGATATAGTTTGTATTTTGTAAGAGATCTTCTATGCATTAGAGATATAGTTTGTATTTTGTAAGAGATATTCTATGCATTAGAGATATAGTTTGTATTTTGTAAGAGATCTATGCATTAGAGATATAGTTTGTATTTTGTAAGAGATCTTCTATGCATTAGAGAAAAAGTTTGTATTTTGCAAGAGACCTTCTAGGCATTAGAGATATAGTTTGTATTTTGTAAGAGATATTCTATGCATTAGAGATATAGCTTGTATTTTGTAAGAGATCTTCTATGCATTAGAGATATAGTTTGCATTTTGTAAGAGATATTCTATGCATTAGAGATATAGTTTGTATTTTGTAAGAGATCTTCTATGCATTAGAGATATAGTTTGCATTTTGTAAGAGATCTTCTATGCATTAGAGATATAGTTTGTATTTTGTAAGAGATATTCTATGCATTAGAGATATAGCTTGTATTTTGTAAGAGATCTTCTATGCATTAGAGATATAGTTTGCATTTTGTAAGAGATATTCTATGCATTAGAGATATAATTTGTATTTTGTAAGAGATATTCTATGCATTAGAGATATAGTTTGAATTTGTAAGAGATCTTCTATGCATTAGAGATATAATTTGTATTTTGTAAGAGATCTTCTATGCATTAGAGATATAGTTTGTATTTTGTAAGAGATCTTCTATGGTTTAGAGATATAGTTTGTATTTTGCAAGAGATCTTCTATGCTTTAGAGATATAGTTTGTATTTTGCAAGAGATCTTCTATGCATTAGAGATATGGTTTGTATTTTGTTAGAGATCTTCTATGCATTAGAGATATAGCTTGTATGTATTTTGTAAGAGATCTTCTATGCATTGGAGATATAGTTTGTATTTTGTAAGAGATCTTCTGTGCGTTAGAGATATAGTTTGTATTTTCTAAGAGATCTTCTATGCATTAGAGATATAGTTTGCATTTTGTAAGAGATCTTCTATACATTAGAGATATAGCATGTGTTTTGTAAGAGATCTTCTATGCATTAGAGATATAGTTTGTATTTTGTAAGAGATCTTCTATGCATTAGAGATATAGTTTGTATTTTGTAAGAGATCTTCTATGCATTAGAGATATAGTTTGTATTTTGTAAGAGATCTTCTATGATTAGAGATATAGTTTGTATTTTGTAAGATATCTTCTATGCTTTAGAGATATAGTTTGTATTTTGTAAGAGATCTTCTATGCTTTAGAGATATAGTTTGTATTTTGTAAGAGATCTTCTGTGCGTTAGAGATATAGTTTTTATTTTGTAAGAGATCTTCTATGCATTAGAGATATAGGTTGGATTTTGTAAGAGATCTTCTATGCATTAGAGATATAGCTTGTATTTTGTAAGAGATCTTCTATGCATTAGAGATATAGTTTGTATTTTGTAAGAGATATTCTATGCATTAGAGATATAATTTGTATTTTGTAAGAGATATTCTATGCATTAGAGATATAGCTTGTATTTTGTAAGAGATCTTCTATGCATTAGAGATATAGTTTGTATTTTGTAAGAGATCTTCTATGGTTTAGAGATATAGTTTGTATTTTGCAAGAGATCTTCTATGCTTTAGAGATATAGTTTGTATTTTGCAAGAGATCTTCTATGCATTAGAGATATGGTTTGTATTTTGTTAGAGATCTTCTATGCATTAGAGATATAGCTTGTATGTATTTTGTAAGAGATCTTCTATGCATTGGAGATATAGTTTGTATTTTGTAAGAGATCTTCTGTGCGTTAGAGATATAGTTTGTATTTTCTAAGAGATCTTCTATGCATTAGAGATATAGTTTGCATTTTGTAAGAGATCTTCTATACATTAGAGATATAGCATGTGTTTTGTAAGAGATCTTCTATGCATTAGAGATATAGTTTGTATTTTGTAAGAGATCTTCTATGCATTAGAGATATAGTTTGTATTTTGTAAGAGATCTTCTATGCATTAGAGATATAGTTTGTATTTTGTAAGAGATCTTCTATGATTAGAGATATAGTTTGTATTTTGTAAGATATCTTCTATGCTTTAGAGATATAGTTTGTATTTTGTAAGAGATCTTCTATGCTTTAGAGATATAGTTTGTATTTTGTAAGAGATCTTCTGTGCGTTAGAGATATAGTTTTTATTTTGTAAGAGATCTTCTATGCATTAGAGATATAGGTTGGATTTTGTAAGAGATCTTCTATGCATTAGAGATATAGGTTGGATTTTGTAAGAGATCTTCTATGCATTAGAGATATAGCTTGTATTTTGTAAGAGATCTTCTATGCATTAGAGATATAGTTTGTATTTTGTAAGAGATATTCTATGCATTAGAGATATAGCTTGTATTTTGTAAGAGATCTTCTATGCATTAGAGATATAGTTTGCATTTTGTAAGATATATTCTATGCATTAGAGATATAATTTGTATTTTGTAAGAGATATTCTATGCATTAGAGATATAGCTTGTATTTTGTAAGAGATCTTCTATGCATTAGAGATATAATTTGTATTTTGTAAGAGATATTCTATGCATTAGAGATATAGCTTGTATTTTGTAAGATATCTTCTATGCATTAGAGATATAGTTTGTATTTTGTAAGAGATATTCTATGCATTAGAGATATAGCTTGTATTTTGTAAGAGATATATGCATTAGAGATATAGTTTGTATTTTGTAAGAGATCTTCTATGCATTAGAGAAAAAGTTTGTATTTTGCAAGAGATCTTCTATGCATTAGAGATATAGTTTGTATTTTGTAAGAGATCTTCTACGATTAGAGATATAGTTTGTATTTTGTAAGAGATCTATGCATTAGAGATATAGTTTGTATTTTGTAAGAGATCTTCTATGCATTAGAGAAAAAGTTTATATTTTGCAAGAGATCTTCTATGCATTAGAGATATAGTTTGTATTTTGTTACTTACTTTGTACAAGAAACGTCCGGCAGTGTTTGTTTCATTAACCGTATGATAAGAACCATGCATGTAACATAGTCTATCTCGCTTATCATATGTAACACCCAAACATCTTCCTTGATATTCACACAACTTTCCGCATAGGAGAACATTTCGAGTACGTATATTGTAATATGATGGAAAAACTGCTTTCCTGTTGATCCAACTTCCCAACAAATCAACAACGTGGAAACGGCCGGAATGTGCTAAGAGAACCAGGACAACTGGCCAAATATTGAGTGTCATGAAGCAAAACATTCCCCAGATGAAGATAATGAAACAAGTATCTTTTAAAAATTCAATTTTTCGAAGAACCAAATCTGTAAACTTCACTTATGTTCTGCAGTAACCTACAGAGATTCAGTTGCTGTCCAATATCAATATGTTCAGATCTCAAAGACTTTAGCATAACACGCTGCTGCTGTAAAGAATATATCCAGTATGTTTTAAGGTATTTGATCTCTAACGCGACCGTTTTATATTATTGATTTAAAAAATAATACCACTGGAACAAAACGCTATAGTTACAGTTACAAACAAAAGTCCTGTCACGAACTGTGGCCTTATCTAGGCTTAATTGCACGAAGGAATTGCGCGCAATTGCCATATCGAATGGCATCCAAAGCACGGCAGGTTCTCCTGGTTACTCATAGCAAACACAGGCAATGTTTCTGCCAATGGACCTCCGCGTTACCCGGATGTCCATTGACTGAAACATTACTTGTGCACAGGCGATATGTACACAATTTGATATCCATACTATGGTCATAACGCGTAGATTAACGCACAGATCAACGTGCTCTTTGTGCGCATGTCATGACAGGACTTCTAGTTTCAACTGTATTGGATTTCATTTCTGTGTATCAACACTTTATTCAACGATTCGGAGAAAAGGCACCAGCGTAATTTGCAAACTTCGCAAATGAAAAATAACTTTCTTTTTCCAAAATGTTAACAAAACCATATCATTTGACCCCTTATTGGAACGACATTGCCGTTTTCGCTCCAAAGAGGGGGGTCATGTTATATGGTTTTGTTGAAGTTTGTTAAAAAATTGGAAAATAACATAACTGACAAAACTAAACATTCACAATTTCTCCAGAGTCAGTGACTTTTATGTTTCTTCCTACTGAATTGACTAACTGACACAATTAAATTAATAAAACATAAGTTGTATACATGTTTCAAAAGTGACGACTAACAGGACTGGAGCCTGATATTCAAAATGGCCACAGCGCAATTTACAGAAACATAAAAAGCAATTTTTAGATAAAATACAAATAAGATAACGGCTCTTTTGTTGCACCGAATCCCCACGGAAAATTACCGAAACAGACCATTGTGAGCTTCGTCCCACACGGGAACAAGATGCCCATGGGAAGAGGCCACAATGAGGCCCTAACGTGTAGCTATAGGTCTCCCCTGCTCTCTTAACCCCCATCTCATGGCCTTCCCTGACTCATAGCCCCCACCTCATGGCCTCATCTTGCCATCATAACCCTCTAGTGAACATCTCTCAGTAAGGCCTCACCTCACACCCATCATATTCTCATCTTGGTTCGAATGATCATTAGCAGCACCTATTGTAATCATTAGTGATAGCCTGTGGTAATCACTGGCGATCATCTCCCCGTATGAAGATAAGACGGGTGTGAGGTGAGGACCAGGTCACTCGGTGGAGGAGGATGGGCCTTCTGTGAGGAGGGGGACCGACTGTGTCGCTCTAAGCCAGGGTGTCTGGTGCAGGGTTATTTGGAATAGCCCAGAGGACACCCCCCTCCCCCATAAATGACAGGGAAGCTAGGGATAGGATCACTGGGATGGGTCACCGGGTCACATATGGATGGGACGGTGTGTCACGTGGAGAGGTCTTCTGGTCAAGGTTTCTTCGCTGGGCCGGGTTTGGGTCACCGGGGAACTGTGTCGCTTGTGGTCGGGATGTGGGAGTAGGGTTCCAGGGTAGGTCATCCCTGGAATGAGTGGTGAGGGGTTGGGTCAAATGTGGAAGACAAGGGGGTCTGGAATAAGGGCGACTGTGTCGCTCTCGCTCGTCCTTTTAGATCATCTCACTAGTGATCGCCTGTGGTGATCACTAGTGATCATTCTCCCAGTATGAGGATAAGAGGGGTGTGAAATGAGGCCTCTGTTATGAGGTATTGGCAGTAGTAGCAGCGGGTGTCCCCCGGGGATGTAACGTTTCAAGGGTTTCGTAGGGGGTTCACTCGTGTGCCACCGGGGATAACCAAGCTTGGGTGGGGTGGTCTGACCTGTGTCCGCTGGCCGTGCCAGTGGAATCTGATGCGGTTTCTTTTTACCTTTGTCGGCCAGCTACCCTCCTGGTTCCAAGCAGGCTTACGTGTGCCTCCCAACGAGACCCCTGAAAACTATACATCCACAGAGAGCCCCCCGCTGCTACTACTGCCTCTACCTCATAACAGAGCACTCACTTCACACCACTCTTATACTCATACGCGGAGAATGATCATAAGAGATCACGACACGTGATCGCTAGTGATCTCTTGAAGCGAGATGACGATGAAAGGATTGTGAGGTGAAGCCTCACTGGGTCTCACTGAAGCCTCACCTCATAGACCTTTTTATCCGCATACTGGATATGTTCACTAGAGGGTTATGAGTGAAAGATGAGGCCAAGAGGTGAGGACTATGAGTCAGGGAAGGATATGCTGTGGGGGCTAAACGGGCAGGGGAGGCCATGAGCGTTTTATTGACGCCTCTTCCCATAGGCTTCTTGTAGTCGTGTGGGCGAAACTCACAAAGGTCCGTTTGGGTAGGTTTCGGTGGAGATTCGGTCCCATAACAGGTCGGTCGGGGTAGGTATGGGTCATTGTTGGGTTGTTTGTGGTGGTCCGCTGAATCAAACACACCCCAGAACACTCTCTGTCCAACAAGAAGGTATTCCGAACCACAGTAACCTCGTCCTACCATACGGTATATGGAAATGGGTTGGAAACCCCCGAACAAGCTTTCAAACCAGGGTATTCTGCTCTACTGGAGGTTTCCAAGCATTTCAAGGGCATACTCCCACAGAATCGAACACATACACAGAACACGGCCCTACCAACAGCGATGCCATTGGGTTCCATAGCAACCATGTACTACTATAATAACCAAGATGGCAGCGCCCATAGACAATATGGCTGTCGGAATAATGCGTCACCTTAGAAACACGCGCTGCACCTGCGCAGTGCGTCCACGTGTGACGCCATATATGGTCACTCACGCGGGCTACCATGGAAACCTCACCACCGCCCCTTCCGGTCACGTGAATGATGATGGCAGATGAGAACCTGCTAAAAGGGCAATAAGTCAACATCACATACTACTGACCTTGGCCCCAGCATTTTATATTTTGTTTCCTCACCACTTATTCTTTAAAGAGATATCTTTTTACCTAGTGGGATGATCTCTCAGAATTTCAAGCCTTTTTGTCACTTCTTTCTATTCAGGCGAATTGAGCAATTTTCTAATATAATCCCAATTTAACACTATTCCTGTTACTACGTTACACCACATCCCTTAGAAACAAACTCGCAACGACATTATACAAACGGTGACGAAGCTGTATTCCGAATACCCATTACTCCGAAAGATCGTTTCTCCCAAGGCCCATTACTCCGAAGGTCCGTTTTTCCGACGGCTCATAACTCAGAAAGATACTACTCCGAAGGCCCATAACTCCGAAGGCTTTATACTCCGAAAGACTATTACCCAGAAGGCCCATAACCCCGAAGACCCGTTACTACAAAGGCTCGATACACCACAAGAGAATGCAGTCATATAGATGTATTACTGGTCGCCGGATGTCTTGAAACTGTACGAGAGTACGCACCCCCCCCCCCTTCGAATGTTCCGCCCGTAGAGTAAACCCTGAAGATGTCCCCTCCCCTGAAAGGGAGTATCGCCTAATATCGTAACCAGCAGATGACCAAATATTAATAATAATACTAAATCCAGCACTACCTGGAATAGATTTGAACTTCTTATACATAACCACCCAAATAGGATTGTCATTGTAACCTGCTCCATGAAAGGGTTTCAATGACTTCTATAAGTTTGTTATTATATTTGAAGAAAAGTGAGACTAACTCCAATATAGATATTTTTTAAACAGAAAACCATTATGCATGAGGGGGTTAAAGAAAATCGTTATATTGTACCGGAGTATAATCGGTGCACCTCCCACCCACCCCATTCCTGCGCTGACCACACTCTACCACTGCATGTTTCTCACTCGATATCGGCCTACCAGATCTTTATCTGTAAACGTGTATCTAAGATAGAGGCCTGGACAGTCAAATAATTAGTCGCAATAAGACTAATACCGTAAAACCAAACGTTACAATTTGTCAAAATAACAATACAAGTCTGTGTCTCATTGGAACAGGCTCAGTGATCTCATTCCAAAACACATTCATAGTTTTATTGTTATGTTAATTATTTCTGTATAAATTTTTCAAACATTTACTTCTTTTCTAAAAACAAACTGTTATTTATTTATTTATTGGGGATTAACGACACTTTAGGCAGCCAGGGTTATCACGTGTCAGGCGGTTTTACTGGAGCCGGAGTCCACGGAGAGATCCACCGATCAGCGGCGAGTAATTTTGAGACTCTCCAACTTACTAACCCGGCTGGAGAAGGCGTGAGTACCATCGACGTGCTATACGCCTTAGCAAACTGTGCCACCGTAATTGCGCTCGAGGAAGTGAGGTTAAGTACCTTGCTCAAGGTCACAACACGCGTGACACTAGCGAGATTCGAACTCACGACCTCTCGATCACAAGGCCGACTCTGTATCCAATGGGTCACCGCGCCCTTCTAAAATACTGTGGTGTCGGGTAAAAGAGTATTGATAAAAGGCTCTACTCATCCAAGTCAATTCTTTCGATAAAAAAAAGAGAAATGGCGAGACATTCAGGAGATTACTGTATAAAGTAAAAAGACCCCTCATCCAAGAAGAATGTGTTCAAAAGCTCGGGAAAGAAACGGCAGTCTCATTGCCTGAAAGTTAGAATTTTCCGAAAATAGTCAACCTTAGAACTCCAGAACACATGTGTATATGATGTTGTTACCGGACCTTCGCTGCAGGTTTCGGTTTTGACAATAATGACTGAACGTCGCGTCCAAGTACTTGCAGATTACTTCATTTTTCACACTGACAAAAAATTGGAACAACAATGGGCGATTGTTGTAACAAAAGTGATGAGAGAGGTTTTTTATTACAAAAATGGACGATGTTTGTAACAAATGTGGTGAGATCATTTTGTAACAACCGTGGTTGATTTTGTAACAAAAGTGGGCAAATGTTGTAACAAAAGTGGTGGGCTGTAACAAAAGTGGTTGTTGTAACAAAAGTGGTTGCCACACACGTCGGCTGGACTATAGATTCTATATTCCGTACTTGTGCAAGAGCAATCAACATTTTCAAAGTTCAGCCTTGGGACAGCCTTTCGACAGCCTTGGGGCCGTAAGCTGAAAATCTCGATTAGTCTACGGCATTAATTCACTGAGCGCTACTTTATGCAATCAGGTCGTATCACGATCTTTGACCAGAAAAAAGGGCCTTCCAAGTACAAGAATGTCAAAACATTCCACCATGTATACTTTTATCAGGGCTGTAAATTGTATCATTACACGCCTGTTCTATCACCAACACTAAATCATGCGGAAAATGAAAATCTGTTCCGCATGAGTTCAGTGATGGACTATTTTAAATAGAAGCGAAATTTCACTGGAATTTTCTACAAATCGTGCAACGCAATTACAATCTGAATCGCTAGCGATATCTGAAAATCGTCCCCTGAGTTCCAATGTACAGTTAAAACTAGAAGTTCTGTCACGAATAGTGCGCTTATCTAGGCATAATTGCGCGTTGGAATTGCGCGCAATTGCCATATCGAATGGCATCCAAAGCACGGCAGGTTCTCCTGGTTACTCATAGCAAACACATGCAATGATTCTGCCAATGGACCTCCGGGTTACCCGGAGGTCCATTGGCTGAAACATTGCCTGTGCACAGGCCATATGTACATAATTTGATAGCTTTATTTAGGCCATAACGCTTACATTAACGCGCATATCAACGTGTTATTTATGCGCATTTCATGACAGGACTTCTAGTTTTAACTGTATTATATGTGCCAGTAGGCACGCCAGTAGGCACGCCAGTAGGCACGGCAGTAGGCACATAGAACACATTGGAACTCAGGGGCCGAAATAGTAAAAAGGGTTCCCCTCGCAAATTTTGTTGGCGATAAAATGTGTTCTTTTTGTTGATATTTGTCAAATGAATTGCTGAGTATCCTTCTAATAATGTTTTCTGATAGACGTGATGGCGTGTAATAAACATAGAAGGACACATGTGTGTGAATGGGTTAATCGATATAGCACTTGCGCCAGCGCGGAAGTGTAAAACTCGAAGCCTGTGGCCTCTCGTTCTCTCCTTCCGCGCTGGCACTCGTGCCATTACGATTAATCCATTCACACACGTGTGTCGATCTGTGTATATCCTGGTGTAATGTATAAAACCCCTCTCCATTTATAGATATTTTGCCACTGAAGCAACCCACTAAAACTTCAGATGAATTGGAATCCAATATGGAGAGTATATAACCGATTATCGATACCGAAACCGGAATTAACCTCTTACCTTACCTAACTGTCAGCGCTTTTCACCCAAACTCTCATTCCTATTTTATCCTTTATCATTGTTTTTACGTTCAAACCATAGCTCAAGGCCCTACGAAGGAAGGGACCTCTAATGAGGGGGTTAATAACTAATGCTTTTGAGGCAGTAAATGAAGAATGCTTAGTTATTTAAATGATTTTACAAGTGTCGTCAGTGATTCTTCAAACCTTTGATACCTGATGTGTTAGTTTAATGAGAACAACAAGAAGAGTCAATATTCATTACCTAGGGGTAGACTATTCAATATTTCCAACGTGCGGTCTTCGGGCTGTACCCTGTAAATATTGATTGGTTGTCCCACACATTCACAGAACACTCATCCTACTTGGTAACAGTATAACACATCACGTCCCTGATTCTGAGGTTCAATGGCTTAATGGATTAAATTTAAACGCATAGTCCATGGGGTTCAATGGGTTAATGGATTAAATTTAAAAGCATAGTCCATGAGGTTCAATGGGTTAGTTGATTAAATTTAAAAGCATAGTCCATGACGTTCAATGGGTTAATGGATTAAATTTAAAAGCATAGTCCATGAGGTTCAATGGGTTAATGGATTAAATTTAAAAGCATAGTCCATGAGGTTCAATGAGTTAATGAATTAAATTTAAAAGCATAGTCCATGAGGTTCAATGGGTTAATGGATTAAATTTAAAAGCATAGTCCATGAGGTTCAATGGGTTAATGGATTAAATTTAAAAGCATAGTCCATGAGGTTCAATGGGTTAATGAATTAAATTTAAAAGCATAGTCCATGAGGTTCAATGGGTTAATGGATTACATTTAAAAGCATAGTCCATGAGGTTCAATGGGTTAATGGATTAAATTTAAAAGCATAGTCCATGAGGTTCAATGAGTTAATGAATTAAATTTAAAAGCATAGTCCATGAGGTTCAATGGGTTAATGGATTAAATTTAAAAGCATAGTCCATGAGGTTCAATGGGTTAATGGATTACATTTAAAAGCATAGTCCATGAGGTTCAATGGGTTAATGGATTAAATTTAAAAGCATAGTCCATCAATCATTCACATTCGCTAAACCGAACAGCGCATACAAATGTCAAATCTAAAAGCCATCACATTAAGTTAAATCGATGATGAGGAGCCAATACTATAAAGCCTTCGCAATTGTATTTCTAGAACTATATTTTCGTCATCTTAATACAACTGACTAAAATGAATCATTAGCATTCTGAAAGATATGGCAATTTGCCAGCTTGCAAATTGCCACATCTTTGAAAGTGCTATTGGTTCATTTCAACACATTTAAAGTCATAACCAGAAAATACAATTTGAGAAAATACAATTGTTAATGTTTTATAGTATTGGCTCCTGGTAGTATTCATGGTTCAAATTGATAACTCGGACAAATTGTAGTCACAAGGCGTCCAACGATTTGGTAGTATTGGAGGTCCACAAATAAAAAACTACCCAAATGGTCAAACTTGGATTTCAAATATCGGTGATAAGGCGTCCGATGTCTTGGGGCCCAAAATAAGAAGTTTGCCAGTGCTTAACAACTAACGCTCAACACAGTCTCCATAAAAAGAACAAAGATCATTTTGTGAAATGCATTCCCACAAAATGACGAGTGACAAAATTAATTAGTTGCTGCGATGTTCAAGAGGGCATATTCGTTATTGTGATTGAAAGAGCTGACCAAACGTTTCGGCCGTGACGCTAACATATAAAAAAAGAAACTTCAAATGAATACTTTGACCACTGAGGCTGAAATTACGCAAGGTGATATAATTTTCAGGGTTCTTAATTTCCAAAATTTATCCCCAATTACCGGATGTGTAAGGTAATTGTCGCGAAGACATCCACAGCCTCGCCACATAGTTCACATGCTGACCTTGTTTTTTACGTTCAAGGTAAAAAATAAAACTAACCTTTTTATTGCAAGTGGTCGTACACAAACTTCATTATTTTAGTTTTCATATTTCTGCATTATGCTTCTTTTATTTGTAGTATAATAATAAAAATCTTACAAAAACAGACTGTAAATAATTTTATTATGTACGTCAGAAGTTCCATGCTTCTCCGAAAAGGAAAATCCTCACAACGATTATTGCATTTATTGCAATACACGAGCACATTTGTTCTCATTAACACTTTCAATCCGACAGGCCGTTTAGCCAGAACAGGAACATGATACTTTATAATGTCATTCAGTAGGATGCCTGCTAAATGAATGTGTGGGGTTGGCTGAATGTTGAAAATATTAATTAGCCTACCATTATACATGTATAATGAACACGTACTCTTTCGACTGCTGACGTTGAACTGGATGACTTGGAAAATGCCACAATGGACTCAAATGGTTCAGAGATGAAAAAAGAAAGTCAAGTGACAAATGGCGGGTAGGTTGTTTAAGGGAGATAATCTGTCACTTCTTAAGGGCTACGCGTTACCATTCAATACAAAGATAAACCTGGGCTAGGTACGCAGGCGTGTTCCTATCAAAGCCCAAGTGTCCAAAACAATAGGACAATTTGACTTCGAACATTTGCGCGTATCTCGCAAAAAAACTATATATTCTCCAATACAGGTAAAAACGTGCACACTTAATACAAATCAATACGGAGGATAGCAACTCCTCACACACGCTCGAACTAAGGAAATTAGTGTTTCTTTTTTCCTGCTACACTTAATCACAACAAGTAATCAAATACGCCAATTCGCATATACGTTAAGATCACTGTTTTGGTGGAAACAATTAGGTCTTTAAAACTAACAGATTTAAAATGAGGAACAAAGTCAATCGCATTTAAAAATCCATCATCACAGGACAAGTGACTGTTTTGCCTCGAATTGACAAATTACCAATAACACAAACAACGGTCGACATGATGGTTCATTGAGGTGCACTTTCCCTCTTTCCCGCAGGATTGCAGGATTGTGCAGTGAAACCTCGACCTCGTCTGACTAATCCTCCGAATTCTCTGAGCAGTGAGGACGTGTGTAATATCTCCTTAAGTTGACAATAACCTATTCGAGTAACACAAATTAATTAATCATGATCGTTGTGAGATAAAGAACAACCAACCGTCGGATTGTTCGCATTATCATCCTGAGAGATGACGGCTGTGGGAATAACAAAGAACAGCTACTCAATCGATGGGCGACGGGTTTTAATATATCAGTTGCATCTGTTATGAAAATGTTTCACATACAGTACGTGGAGAGTGGACTGCAACCAAAACACCCGCGGAGTGGAGTTATCACCCAAGCTATAACTTTCAAATTGTGTACATATCGACAAAATACACAAGCAATGTTTCAGCCAATGGACCTCCGGGTTAAACCCGGAGGTCCATTGGCTGAAACTTTGCTGGTGCTGGTTATGCTTTGCAACAAATTTGCAATTATTCATCGGGTGGAATCTCCACTCTGCGGGTGATTTAGTGATAATACACTCTCCACGTACTGTAGAAATCTACACAATATCAAGACTTGAAATTATAGAACGAGCCACTAACCCACTTCTCCTGTACGGTCGCAGTGGACTGGGCACTTTCCACGGATGTGAAATATTTCAATAATATTAGATTCCAAACACCAATTTTAGAAATTATCAAATATTTAATTAATGAAGCACTGGGTACAACTGGGTACAACTGGGTACAACCCGGTGCTTCATTAATTAAAATATTGCGGTTGCTGATTTTTGTTACCTGGTAAACGAATGTGTGGACATCACTGCCCTCGCATGGATTACGACCAAACCACGGCAGATGTTCTCTATCTAGGGACAAAAAAGACTGTCCCTTAGGACCAATTAGAATTAAACCAAATATTGTGTCCGCCGCGCTTGAGTTTGATTCGATCAAAAAGAACCTAGAGCCACACAACCTTCCCTGGCATCTTTAAAAACCTACTGTTATGCTGGATCTTGCCTCCTCGAAACAATCTCAGAAAAAGTATTTGCAATTCAAACAAAAATATGCTGAAATAAAATCTGCATATAGAACACATACAATGGTTCTAAAGACAGTGCCAAAGTACCATCAGCTGTTATTTCTGGCCGTCACACCACCTTTTGCAGTTGAAGTTTATGTTTTGCAACAAGCGCTTGAACGCATTGCGAATGCGCAGGAAAAGACGTCGATCGTATTTTATTTATTCAGCACCAAGTTGAAGAACCCTCTCATTTCGGAACTTCATAAGGAGTTGAATTTCCTCGTGTCTCACCACTACAATATTGTGTTTTTTTCTGATTACCTGAACATGCTGGTATCCCCAGTAACATGCTGGTATCCCCGGTAACATGCTGGTATCCCTGGTAACATGCTGGTATCCCTGGTAACACCGGGGCAGATAGTACAGCTAAATATGATTTAAATAGTATATCACTGATTTCAAGATTGCATTCAGTACAGTTAAAACTAGAAGTCCTGTCACGAATAGTGCGCTTATCTAGGCTTAATTGCGCGCTGGAATTGCGCGCAATTGCCATATCGAATGGCATCCAAAGCACGGCACATTCTCTTGGTTACTCATAGCAAACACATGCAATGTTTCTGCCAATGGACCTCCGGGTTAACCGAAGGTCCATTGGCTGAAACATTGCTTGTGCACATCCATATGTACAGAATTTGATAGCTTTACTTGGGCCATAACGCGTACATTAACGCGCATATCGACGTGCTATCCCAAATGATAGAATCCGCGAAAGCAAAAAAGAAAAAGATGTTCATGGCCTTTTTGGATGTTAAAAGGCATATGATAGAGTATGGAGGGAGGGTATGTGGCGCAAGCTGGAGGCTCTGGGCTTGGGGGTGAGTTTGTTGGGATTATGAAAGCATTATATAAAGATGTACAGAGTGAACTTAGCCTGGAAAACATTACAACAATATTTATTTATTTATTGGTGTTTAAGGTCGCATACTTATGCACAGTGGCTAATCGTGACCGTGACAGTTTTACGGGTGGAGGAAGCCGGAGTACCCGGAGAGAACCACCGATCAACGACGAGCAGCTGTCAGCTCTCCAACATCGTAACTCTGAACTCTGCACCACAGCACAGGCAGGGTTAGATTGGTTGAAGACATGCGCACCATCGACGTGCAGTACGCCTCAGTACACAGCGTCATCGTGCCCCCATGTAGGCAATCGGGGTGAAGTGTCTTGCCCAAGGACACAACGCGGTTGCCGCAGGTGGGATTCGAACCGAGGACCTCTCGGCTTGCAGCCTGCACCTCTACCTTCTGAGCCACACATTACAACAAAACGTGTGCCTATGGAGATAGGCCTAAAACAGGGGTGTATCCTTTCGCCAATTCTTATTGCATTGTACATCAAAGGTTTAGGAGATGAACTCCTGCATAGCGACGAGGGGGTTGCAGTTGGTGACTTGAAGATCCCAGGGCTATTTTTTGCAGACGATATGGTGCTAGTGTCAGAAAGCGAAGAGGGGCTAGCGAAGATGCTGGGAATTGTTGGGAAATATGGGAGCAAATGGAGACTCGAACTTAATGAAAGCAAGAGCAAAGTTATACCCGTGGGCCGCAAAGTGGACCCCACTCGAAGGTGGAGAGTGGGGGAGTTCTGCATTCCGGAAGGTAGCAGTAGACTTCTTAGTGTAGGAGAGACTAGTGACTATGAGTACCTGGGGGTAAATATAAACATCACAGGAAGAGGCATCTACCGAAACCACACAAATAAATTGATTCTGAAGGGGAAGCGAATCCTTAACCAAATGAAACTTATATGGAGAAACAGTTTCAATAAGGTTTTCGTGGGGAAAACTATTTGGGAAATGGTGGGTCTGCCAAGTATAACATACGGTACGGAAGTTGTACCCCTAAACCGCACAGGTGTTAAGAGCTTGGAAATCCTGCAGAACGATGCAGGCGGATGGATAACAAGCTCGAGTAATGCCGCAGCGCTAGGAGCGATCAGGGGTGAGCTTGGGTGGATGAGGATCAAGGACAGGATAGACCTATTGAAACTCGGTTATCTTAATTATTTGATAAATCTCCCCGATAGCCGATGGAGTAAAGTAATGTTCCTGAGAACTTTCAACTCGAATATCAAGACGGGGTGGATGGTCCAAGTGAGGGAGCTAGTAGAAAACTACTCATTGGAGATCTCGGACCTTGACGTTGGGACAAACCAGGGCAAAAAGATCGTCAGAGAAAGGGTCATGGAGGATTGTAACCGTAATTGGCGAGAGGGGGTCAAATCAAAGCGGTCTTTGGGTGGCCTGCGTGATAAAGAGAAGCCTGATTTTGAAGAGTACCTTGATGGCACCTTTGGGGGGGTCACTGTTGTTCAAGCTGAGATCGCGGTCCCTGGAGCTGAGGGGAAAAATTGGGAAAAACAGTGAAAAGGAGTGCCAGATGTGTAACTTGGGCGTGATGGAGACCCTGGAACACTTTCTTATAGAATGCGCAAAATATCAGTCTAAAAGAACAAGATTCACGGGGAGTATAATGGGGAAGTGGGATGGGAGAATGAAGGACACGTGGTTAGGGGTCGACTCAAAGGAGAGGGTTAATATACTAATCGAAGAGATCGAAGAGATTGGGAAGAATGGGGCAAGGGATATCATCAAGCAGTTCGTCTATGGGAGGAGAGAAGAAGCGCGGGAATAGGGAGGCAGTTGGTAGAACATGGGTAACCAAGGCCTTCTCATACGAGAACCGCGACAAATCAGCAGCCGGGATTGGTCTTTTGACAATCTATCACTCCAATGCAAACTGCCGGGAATTCTAACCGCGTGCACACCCATTCAGACCCCATTTGAGGCAATAGGGAAGCTAGGCCTGTGTGATCCAAGATCCAAGTGAAATAAAATAAGGCTAGCCGGGTCGCAAGGGATTTGTAAATCCCACATCGTCCCTGCGCGCCTTCGGCGCGCTAAAACCTTTCATTCATTCATTCGTAATTAATGTATTTCTTGACAATAAAATGAAGGTAAACTGCATTTTTGTTCCGTTATAAGTGTATACAGAGATAGGTTCTATAAAATCTAGCTATGTCGAAAGATGCTTTGGATATTTTTATTTTGTCTGATATCTTAGCCTTGTACTTGGATATGCCAAGCATCTAAAGGCAAGCGATAGCTAGTTTTTACATAACTTATCTCTGCATACAGTTATAGCGGAATTGCGGTCATTTTGTTGCGAAATGTAAATATTTCCATTTGTTGTAAATAATGTCATTTTCGTTTAAACAATATTTATTGAAAAAGATAAGTTAACTGTATACATGAAAACAAGTGTAAACGTACTGAATGTTTTGTACATCATAAATTTCTGTGAATACATTTAACACCTGAAATGTCAAACTAACTTGTTGTAGTAGGGGATTCGGAAGAAAGCTGAATGCTTATGTAAACCGTCTCCCAAGTCTGCAAGAATACACAATTTCAGTTAGACAGATAGAACGGGTGGGTCTGTTTCGATATTGTTTAAACGAGAAAAAAATGAAGAAAGTAGATCGAGAGTAACAGTGATGAACAGTGAAGGAGAAGGATGACAATTGAAAAGGGCCAACTTGAATGCAAAGGACATCAACATTGATCGACAACAGTTAGGGAACTGACTCACTTGGAAATCGCAGCCTAACGCTAATATAAGACGAGGGTATTCTAATGGACAACGAATGGGGGGGGGGGGGGGGGGGGGGGGGGGGGGAGCTTGCGAGCGCTGGTAACGTTTTTCATTTCTGTAAGGGACACGACTCCGGAGGACCACCGCCAGCACCATGCACCGCCGGGAAACGAACAGTGTCTGGCAAGTGGAAGACGCATTATTCATTAGCATGCAATGTCTTATTCAATAATGTACGAACCACCACTCGTCACCCGCGGCACACAGCGCGGCACCAATAACCCGGAACCCCACCCCCCTCCCCGCCCCATGAAAAAACCCAACAGTGTGAGAAGCTAATAACCAGGCCCTCAACCCACAGATATTTCATTTGATGTAGGCTTTTACTAAAAAAAAACTTACGTAAGACAGACAAGCAAACCCCCCGCCACCGATCATCAGGTTAGTTTGATGGTCCATTAACAGAAGAGATAATTGGATAATACGATAGGAGCTCACTTGAAAGAGATGCTGTGTTGAGAGATCATCCAGAAGGCGACTGGGCCCTGATTCCACCCACCCATTGTAATCTATAAGGTGAGCATTTTGGGTGCGAGATGTAAATATTTCCATTTTTTATTTGCTGCTTAAGTTGTATTAATTATACGTAGAGACAGTAATACAGAAGTCTTTCTATTCTATTTGAACTGTGTGTTGTCAATCAATTCCCTAATACATATTAACAGTCAATAGTGATGGAAATTATCTCATTCGGCAGGTTAGATAATAGAGGTTATTAGGTTGTTAAACTGAACAATACTGATCAATTAAAACCTCTTAATATCCTCTGTTCTCTATCCTGGCGGATGAGATATTCCCCTTCACTATTGACTGTTAATATAGGAGGCCGAAACGTCCAGGGCCGAAACGTCTAGGGCCGGAACGGCTCGACGCCGAAACGTCCTGAGGTCGAAACGTCCCAATACCCCTCTACCCGACAAACAGATGCTTGCTCTCCAACATCGTAATTCCGCGCTGCAACACAGACTGGGTTTGATTGGTGCACCATCGACGTGCAGTTCGCCTTAGTATACGGCGTTATCGCGTGCCCACGTGGACAATCGGGCTTAAGTGCCTTGCCCAAGGACACAACGCGGGAGCCCGAATCGATTGCCCAGACACATCCAAGAACTAACCTGGCTCGGCATTGCTTAACTTCGGTGATCTGACTAGAACCGGTTGGTGAAACCCCACCGCGCTTCCAACGCATTGGTGTAAATTCACGTGAATAGTTACTGTGTATAAGAACTAAATAACAGACTGTAAATTTTCATTTGAATACATCAATATTACAATGTATTTGCAACTTTGAAATACACTCCTTAAATTATACGTGGAATACAGTTAACTTGAGACATATGAGCCGACCCCATTTAAATTTACTTGGTTGGTCACTGCACCAAGATGGCTCATCATTGAATACTTTGCGTTAACTATTTCGTTGATAATTCCTCCAATTTCCACTGTAGGCTCCTTTTCAGATTAACCCTTTACGAAAGGTAACGGTCAAGACCGGCTAGCGCTATTCACGAACTCTTCAATTTAGTTCGATTATATTTTCATTTTTGTCTCAAAGACATAGGTTATGACCCCTCGTTGGAACGATCTCGTCGAGCTCGTTCCAAGGAGGGGCAAGACTTTTTTGGCAAGTGTCATCTGCTTTTCGTGTTAGGGGAAGGGTTAAAGAATAAAGAATGTTTTTCATTCAAAATTACTTTTTTCACTCTCTCTCTTTATGGGGTGCTTATTAATCAAATTACGATGTGCTACATCGGCATTGGAAGTGTTTTATCTGTGTGTTTTGACATTGTGTTTTTAGGTTGAAATTTGGGTGGCATGGTCTTTTAGTATTGGTTACACTGGAGAAAACGAATCATATTGAGCTAATATGGCGTAACTGATGTGACTGACAGTTGTTAACTTTGACAAACGAAATTTCTATAAACAGCACTGGGGCTAGTAAGTTATCAACGGACGGTCAGCGGTCGGTCGTGTGTAAGCACTGTGATATGGTGTATGTGGGGGAATTTGGGATGGGCGCTAACTGCGTAGAGTTAATGCAACTCTTAGAGGCCTATGTAAAGTTGGAGGAAGAGGTGGAGGAAGAGGTGCAGGAGGTGAGGGGGGAAACTGGGGAAGGCAGGAAAGTCCGGTGTTACCCCAGTTAGGGTGGCATTCGATGGGGGGGGGGGGGGGGGGGGGTGGAAGGTGATGGGTAGTAGGAAGCGGACTTTTGACGTGAATAGTGCGTCTTTTGGGAATAGGAAGGTGCGTCGAGTTGAGGGTAGGGGAGAAGTAGAGGCTAGAGTGTCAAATCCCCAGGCTAGTAGTGTGAGTCGGAGGGGGGGGGGGGGGGGAGGCAAAAGGCGTATTCGTTTAGAATCGGATTGCGAGGAGATAGCGATGACCATGTGGCGTCTGTCAGGGCAGGAGTCAGAGAGAAGGTTAGGAAGGTGGTAAACGAGGACAGGGAGGCTTGTAGTGGGAATGGGCAAAAAGTGAAGTGCAGTGTCCAAAATAGATTCAGTGTGTCAGGTAATTACGAGAATTCTGAGGAGCAGGTGGGGCCTGAAGAGGTGGAGGTAGGCTAGGGGGTTAGTGTGGCGGAGTGCAAGACTGTGAGCCGGTCCAGTGGGAACAGAGATGGTAACAGGGGTAGCAGGGATAGTAGGACAGGAAAGAGGCAGTTGGTGGTTGCAGGGAGTAGTGTAGTGCGGGGGTTAGATAGGGTGGTGTTTGGGCCCGACAGTGTCAACAGGACCATTTTGTGCTTTCCGGGGGCTAGGGTGGATGACCTAAGGGACAGAGTGGGTGGATTAGTAAAGGGGTCAGGCCCAGACCCAGTGGTTGATGTACACGTGGGCACCAACAACATCAGGGAGAGAAAATCAGTTCAGCTTATTGAGACTTACATGGACTTAATACCTCAACTGAATGCCAATGTGTTACGAACCATAGTTGTAAAAATGGGATAAGGGGGATAAGGAAACAAACGGGACCAAAAATCCACTTGAATAGGCATAGCGTCCCGAGAAAAGCTCAGGTACACAAAATAGGATATACAAACATACAGGGACTAGATAATAATGGGACCAGTAGGCGGAAGCCAATGAATCTTGATACCCTGAAAGTGGGGTACAGCGACATCCAGAGTCTCCATCGGAAAGTAAGTGAAATTGCTACATTGATCGAGACAGAAGAGGTTGACGTCATGGGCCTAAGTGAAACGTGGATAAGACACGAGGAATGGGAAGATCAAGTAAGGGGGTGCGTGTGGATAGGTGTAGGGCGAACGGAAGGCCAGAAAAAAGGGGGAGGGGTAGGCATGTACATTAAAGAGGATTTAAAACCGTCGCTGATCACAGACCTGGAAGAGGTCAGCACCTCAGCTGATGTATCGAAAGAAATTGGATGGGTAAGGATCAGTCTGTGAAACAAAAGTATTGCCATTGGGGTTGTGAACTGTGCGGTTCAGGGAAGCAAACCCGAGTGGAATGACTCGATATACTCAACACTAAGGGTCAATATCACAGACCTACAAAACAAGGGGCTCGGTATAATTCTGATGGGTGACTTTAATGGCCACATAGGTGACAAGGAAGAATGCATAGAGGGTGAGGGCAATAAAGTCAACAGGAATGGAAGGAAGCTGTTAGTGTAAACAGTATTTATTCACTAAATGACATGTGTACACATTTCACAATAACAGTAGGGTAACAAAAGTTCTGAACAACACTAAATACAATAGAATACACAAAACAATGAAAGTAGATTACTGTGTAAAGGAGGGATTCGACAGAAAGCTTAAAGCTTATGTAAGTCGTCTCCCTGATAACTTATGAACTTACTCCTGTAGGTGGTACGAATCAGATGAAGAGCTCACATGCCGACACACGGAGGCCGAGGCGCTCCCCCCATTGCATATCAAATTACTCTCAGTTGCTACAATTGAAGATCATTGACAGATAAGTTAAGCAACACATCAGAAGAAATACGGAATAGAGGAAGGCAGCCTCGACCGCCGGGCAACGACATGTGAAACTGTTTAAACTTCAACTTCAAATTAAAGGGAAAGAAAGAAGAGAAAGGAAGAACAGGAATGCTGATAAATAGAAAAAGAAAAAGGAAAAAGAAGAGAAAAAAAACCCCAAAAAACTAAATAATAGGAAAATAATAAGATGAAATCAGCTTGAATACATGATACATAGATATTATGCTGATGTAAAAAGCACGCAACGAAGTCACACTCCGGTCTCCAAGGGCAGTTCAGGACGTGTCGATGACGAGCCTCAAACTGGCCCCAGAAACCGGAGCGAGACTCCGACACACACCTTGCACACCCGCACAGTTGGTAATAATTTATTTATCCTACAATACCTTGGGCAATAGTCGAGAATGTATTATGCAGACGAATGTAATAACGAACTATTTATTTGTGTGGGACCAAAAGAATTGAACTCTCGGAAAGGGAACGTGCTTACATCGTACCCCTGATACAAGTATCTGTTCCAGGGGGTCGGATACTGACTGAATGTATGTTAAATAGAATTAAATAGAATTAACTCTCAAGAAAATCGTAAGTAGGCAGCTTGTTTCATTTAGTTAATTTAGTGGCAAGTTATACGTAAGTAAACCTAGAGGTGTTGAACGTTGGAACGTCTGAAGGGCTATTCCACCACCAGCATTGGTCACTTGGTCCTATTATACTAGCTAAGCAGAACCTGTTTGGTGCAGTGGACAATTGCGTTTTCCACGAGGAGTGGGGATGGGGGCGTATTGTTTCATTTCTGCATTATTAAAATCGCTTGCTTGATAAAATGAAGCCATGTACCACTTCGAAAATAAGGCGGATGTTCTCGTTGTTCAAGAATTCAGAGCCAAACAGAAGTGTGGATGTATCTGTTACATATGGGAGTAAATTAATTGTATAATTTCGAGCGTTTGAAAGCAGGGGACAATGAAAGAAAAAGTGATCAGTAGTTTCGTGCTCACCACACTGACAGTAGGGGCTGGGTGATAAATGATTGTCGAAAAGATGAGAATTAAGACAAATACAACGCAACCGCAGCCTACAATGGTATATTTGAGCCCTGCGAGATTTCGCGTTACTGTAGAACGTTGGGGTCTGGTTACCATCACTGAGAAACGGTTTAAAGTTAATCAATAATGAGTTCTCGCGGACAGGTAACGGCAACTTATTCCACTGTAATAATAATAACACTTCGGCCGGCCGCTGATTTGTCGCGGTTCTCGTATGAGAAGGCCTTGGTTACCCATGTTCTACCAACTGCCTCCCTATTCCCGCGCTTCTTCTCTCCTCCCAACACTCGGAGACGAACTGCTTGATGACATCTCTTGCCCCATTCTTCCCATTCTCTTCGATTAGTATATTAACCCTCTCCTTTGAGTCACCCCTAACCACATGTCATTCATTCTCCCATCCCACTTCCCCATTATACTCCCCGTGAATCTTGTTCTTTTAGACTTATATTTTGCGCATTCTATAAGAAAGTGTTCCAGGGTCTCCACCACGCCCAAGTTACACATCTGGCACTCCTTTTCACTATTTTTCCCATTTTTTCCCCTCAGCTCCAGGGACCGCGACCTCAGCTTGAACAACAGTGACCCTCCAAAGGTGCCATCAAGGTACTCTTCAAAACCAGGCTTCTCTTTATCACGCAGGCCACCCAAAGACCTCTTTGATTTGACCCCCTCTCGCCAATTACGGTTACAATCCTCCATGACCCTTTCTCTGACGATCTTTTTGCCCTGGTTTGTCCCAACGTCAAGGTCCGAGATCTCCAATGAGTAGTTTTCTACTAGCTCCCTCACTTGGACCATCCACCCCGTCTTGATATTTGAGTTGAAAGTTCTCAGGAACATTACTTTACACCATCGGCTATCGGGGAGATGTACCAAATAATTAAGATATCCGAGTTTCAATAGGTCTATCCTGTCCTTGATCCTCATCCACCCAAGATCACCCCTGATCGCTTCTAGCGAAGAGAGTGGGCTATTAGAGAGTGGGCTCTATTCGGTTCCAGCTTGGCGATGGTAGAGATTTGAGTCAGTAACGCTGGGGATAAAAGAAGACTGATACAGTTGCGTTCGGCAAAAGGGAACTCGGTGGTTTTGGCCAGATCGGAGACTACGTGATGAATTCGTCACGGAGGTAAGTGGGGGAACTTTGTTGGAGATGTATGGAGGTGACATGTGATGATACCTGTTGAAAAACTGAATTAATTTATGTTTACGGCGCCTTTCTTGCAGGGATTCCCACCGTGTTTCCGAATATGGCAGAGCCTTACTGGCACTAACTGTTGCTCCGGTGATGATTCTTGCTGCTGCAATCTGTATTTTTTTCCAGTTCCGCGATATTGGTCACAGAACAATTATCCCAGACAGTATTCGCATATTCAAGAAGAGCATAATAAAGGCAAAATATATTTTTTCCAGGACACTGCGATCAAGGTTACATTTGTGCCTCTTCAGCAGGTCTAAACGTGACCAGGCTTTGGTGCAAATATGACCAATGTGGTCGTTCCATGTACATGTACTGTTTAGAATGAGTCCTAAATGTTTATGGTCACGAACTTCCGATATCTGTGAGTCACCTAAATATAAGGGTGGATGAGAGTCTGGATTGATTTTACGTGATATACACATACTTTCAGTTTTGTTGGGATTGAACTCAACCAACCATGTTTTGGCCCAATGCTCGATTGTGGCCAAATCTTGATTGATTATGACCGAGGCTTGCTATGGGTTTTCAATAATTAGATACAAGGAACTATCATCTGCAAAGAGGCGTATGCTACTGAATATGTCGCTGGTTATATCATTTATGTATATCAAAAACAGTAAGGGTCCGAGTATAGACCCCTGAGGTACACCGGCATTGATGGGTCTCCACGACGAAGACTCAGAGGCTATCGCAACCCGCTGCGACCTATCCGCAAGATACGATTTTAGAAACAGAAGTAGTTCTCCTGAAACACCAATACTCTCCAGCTTGTGGATAAGATCAGCATGCCATACCTTGTCAAACGCCTTACTGACATCACAAAAAACTACCCTAACTTCTCTGCCTTCATCAAGCGCGCGACAGAATTCATCATATATGTCAGTCAGTTGGAGGACGGTTGAATCTCTAGGTGTAAAACCTGACTGAAACTGACTAATGACATTATTTTCACTCAAAAACTGCCACAAGCGTTTGAAGACGCATTTTTCAAATATTTTACCAACACAGCTGATCAACGATAGCGGGCGATAACTAGTGACTGTGTTTGAGGGTTGTTTTTTTTAGGATTGGGGAGACATTTGCTTTTTTCCATAATGAAGGAAAGTACAAATTATTCAGTAGAATGTTGAATAAAATTGACAGTGGCTCACTGAGAGAGGATTTGCATTTTTAGGAGACGCGGGCTTATTTGGTCAGGACCAGACGCCTTGGACACCTTTATCGACTTCATTGCAGCATATACTTCACTGCAGTGTATGGTGATACTATCAATACACTGGGAAACATGTTGTGGTGGATCTGGTAGGGAAGCATTCGAATCGTCAGCTGTCGAGATAGAACAGAAGTATTCATTGAACACTTCAGCTTTCTCAACTGAAAAATATATTTTGTTTAGATGAGTCAGGGTGGAATTCCTGTTGTGTTATAGCTACCGATTAGTGTTTTTAAGATCTTCCACTACAGTGATGCCGGGGTTTCGTTGCTTCTCAGTGTGGACTGGATTTTTGAAAGATGCTGGGCTTTGGCCTTCCTGATGGCCGATACAACCTCATTCCGTTTACGTTTATATTTGTTCCAGTTGTATGGAATATTAGTACGTTTGGCAATGCGATACAAACGTTTTTTCTGTCCCATTAGTAATCTTATTTCATTATGAATCCATTTCGGTTGGTCCATTCTAGAAGTGATCATTTCAATTAGGTATGTGTTTGGATGCAGTGTCAAGTATTTTATCAGTGAATTTGGAAACCATAGTATCGAGACATACCGTATCAAAGATAGAGTTCCAGTCGACGTTACAGAAAGCCGCGTTTAGTACTTCATAATTACCCTGAGAGTAAAGCCATATCTTCCTCTTAAAAGAAGGTGGGTTTGGTTTTAAAAATTCGAGTTCACTTGAAATTGGGCAGTGATAGCGGGTCATGTCTGGGATAATTGGTTCGAGGACTTCGCTTGTTTTCACGTTGATTGTGTTACTGACAGCAAAAAAAGATCTAGCAGTGAAGCCGATGTCTGGGTAAAACAAGTTGGTTCGCTCACAAGCTGTCTGAGGTTAAAGTAATTGATTATTTCAGAAAAGCTACTTCTTAAGGATACCATTTGGTTATCGTTGAAATCACCCGTGATAATTAAGTCACCAACTGACGTGTCTCTAGCTTTTTCGATGGATTCTGATATGGCATTCCATGTGTCTGGACTGTTGGGTGGGCGGTAGAATACTCCTAGTAATAACGACCTATTCCGTTTTGTAAATATTTCAGCCCTTAGGCGCTCCGTATTCGGTGTATCAAGATTCGGTCTGTGTCGAAACGAGATACCGTCTTTAATGTAAATGGCAACCCCACCTCTTCTTGACGAGCGATTGAATCGCAGTGGTTCATGGAACCCCTGGAGTTGGGCATCAGATGAGGGATCATCGCTGTGTAGCCATGTCTCACTAAAAGCCATAATATCACTGGGGTGTAAATTCACATTGTACAATATCCAGTTTAGGTTTGAGGCTTTGAATGTTAAGATGAACAATTTTTAGAGTATTCAGGTTGCCATCTGAATTAAGAGAATTTGGACCAGGGTTAGTTTCAATGTCACCTGACAATAATAAGCTTATGGCTAAAGAGAAGAGAAACAACGTTGATAGGAAAGCTGTAATTAATACTTTTAGGGTTGATGCAGCCTTCGAGACATTCAGAGAACTGTAGCGACGTGTAACTGGTTCAGTCGAATTTACTGAGTGAGGGGATTGCCGAACGAACAAAGCAAACATGGCAGTGAAGATTTCATGCAGCTCAGCACCACTGAGACGCAAGAGCAAGTAAACTAAGATGCACGTAGATCTATCTTTCGGTAAACAATGCTTTAAGCTGCTGAATAAACTGTAAGGTTGAAATTTCCTATCCGGGCACGGTATAATTCAACTGAGCACATTAGATATGATTTTAATTTTAGAAGCAAAATGTATCCAAGCTGGCTTGAGAAGAAATGATGTAGTGTAGAATAAAGAGTATTGGTGTTAGAGATTTGAAAGTAAAATATACGAATGAGACACTAAACAGATATGAAGGTAATAAAATATATACAAAATAACTGTAGTGTTTGTATAGAGGTAGAGTTTATAGTCTGCTTAAGCGAAGTCAATAGTTGTCTGTTTACGAGTAGTGGATTATCAATACATTAATTCCAGGGAACTGTTAACAACCAATGTTTGGGGGTACACTTAGACCGGTGTATTGACTGTAATGTTTTGTCATTATACCAGTGATCTCTGTTGAAATGCAATAAGGTACTGTTCATTGGAAGTGTGAGTTGCGCAAGATTCATCAAGAGTTATGTACAAAGAAGGCGTCCTACCTATGGTTGAAGGATCTGAAGCAAATGCAACCCTGCTTAAACAAATAAAGTTGTTCAGCAAACATTCACTGTTATCAATTCATTTAAACTAAAACGGTACCTGTAACACTATCCTCGTGAAATGCTGTGAGGCAACACCGTAACAGCGTGATGCCATTAGCGACACTTAGAGGAGAAAAGAGGAGATAAAATCGCGATCGGCACGCGACACAGTCGCGTTCCGACCGAGACAGGAAGCTGTTGAACTTCACAAACGAGCTCGGTCTGAAGATTCTGAACAGGGACGCGAGGTGTAAGGGGAAATGGACATGGGAGAGGAACGACAGAAAAACAATAATCGACTACATTCTCACAGATATTAATTTATGGAGGGAGGTGATAGGGGTAGAAGTGGATGATGATGGTAAAAATGGAGGTGGATAGTGATCACAACTTGATTACAATGACGATCAGGGCCAAAAATCTAATAAATTATTTATTTATTTATTGGTGTTCAAGGTCATATATTTCTGCACAATGGCTAACCATGACCGTAACAGTTTTACGGGTGGAGGAAGCCGGAGTACCCGGAGAGAACCACCGAGCAACGGCGAGCAACTGTCAGCTCCCCAACATACCAACTCCACACAAGCAGGGTTAGCATTGGTTGAAGACAGGTGCACCATCGACGTGCACTACGCCTTAGTACACAACGTCACCGTGCCCCCACGTGGGCAATGGGGGTAAAGTGTCTTGCCCAAGGACACAACGCGGTTGCCGCAGGTGGGATTCGAACCGAGGACCTCTCGGCTTGCAGCCTGCACCTCTACCAACTGAGCCACCGCGCCCCAAATCTAATAAAAAGCAAAGGAAGCTTTAAGGAGATTTGGGGACTCAAAACGGATGCTGACTGGGCGAAGTTCAATGAAAAACTGAAACCAAAGCTTGCAACCGTACCCAAGGGGGGGGGGGGGGGCAGTGTCCAGAAGATGGCGGACGCCATAGTTTTGAGCCTAGTGGGGGCAGGGAAGGAAAGTGTAGGAAATATCAGGGTGCCAACACGGAAACTTGGGTACAGAGTGAATGAAGAACTGAAAAGGGTCATAAAGGGAAGAAAAGCTAAATGTGCTGCAGACAGGAGAAGTAGAAAACTTAAGGGGGCAGAAAGCAATGAGGCCACAGTATCAAAGGAAGAATACCAACAAGCACGAAATAAAGTAAATAAGATTAAAGACGATAATCGGAGAGTGCAAAATAGCAGTCTTATTAGGACGATAAGAACGACAGGGGGTCGAGTTCGAACGTGTTTCGGAAATGGGTGAATAAACGTAACAAAGGAAGTAACCCACAGAGTATTAAAGTAGATGGCAGAGTTACAGACGAGCAAGATCAAGTCGCATCAGAACTAGTCAAGCACTGGGAAAAGGTAAACGATAAAGGATGGGGCATGGGGAGCCCACCTGAGTGTCCGAATCAGGTCGAGGAAAACCTATCGAACTTCGTGTGCAGCGAAATTAAAACGGTGGAGTTGCGAAATGTGATCTCAAAATTAAGGGATGGAAAAGCGGGAGGAGTGGATGAAATTCCAAACGAGTTTATCAAAAAAGGGTGAGAGGATCTCGTGGAAAGCCTAACTGCCCTATTCAATCTAGCCATAGAAAATCAAGAGGTCCTAGGAGAGGAGAGAAAGCAAAGTGACATTTATTCACAAAAAGGAGGAAAAAGACGTTTTGGATAACTATCGAGGGATCTCTGCCAGTAGCAACATTGGAAAAGTTTTCTGTAAAGTCCTGTATGGGAGACTAGAGGAGGTTATTGAAGAGAAGGTTTTTTTTTTTTTTGAGAAATCCAGAATGGCTTCAGGAAGGGAATGCGAGTTACTGACCATCTTTTCACGCTATCCCAACTGATAGAATCCGCGAAAGCAAAAAAAAAGAAGAAGCTGTTTATGGACTTTTTGGATGTCAAAAAGGCATACGATAGAGTATGGGGGGAAGGTATGTGGCGCAAGCTGGAGGCTCTGGGCTTAGGAGGCGAGTTTGTTGGAATTATGAAAGCATTATATAAAGACGTACAGAGTGAACTTAGCCTGGGAAACATTACAACAAAACGTGTACCTATGGAGATAGGCTAAAACAGGGGTGTATCCTTTCGCCAATTCTGTTTGCATTGTATATCAAAGATTTAGAAGATGAACTCCTGCATAGCGAGGCGGGGGTAGCAGATGGGGACTTGAAGATTCCCGGGCTATTTTTTGCAGACGATATGGTGCTAGTGTCAGAAAGCAAAGAGGGGCTAACTAAAATGCTGGGAATTGTTGGGAAATATGGGAGCAAATGGAAACTCGAACGTAATGAAAGCAAGGGCAAAGTTATACCTGTGTACTGCAAAGTGGGCACCACTCGCAGGTGGAGAGTGGGTGAGTTCTGCATTCCGGAAGGTAACAGCAAACTTCTCAGTATAGGGGAGACAGGTGATTACGAGTATTTGGGGGTAAATATAAACATTACAGGAAGAGGCATCTACCGAAACCACACAAATAAATTGATTCTGAAGGGGAAGCGAATCCTTAACCTAATGAAACTTATAGGGAGAAACAGTTTCAATACGGTTTTCGTGGGGAAAACCATTTGGGAAAGTATCACATACGGTACGGAAGTGGTACCCCTAAACCAGACGGCCGTAAAGAGCTTGGAAATCCTGCAGAACGATGCAGGCCGATGGATAACGGGGTCGAGTAATGCCGCAGCGCTAGAAGCAATAAGGGGTGAGCTTGGGAGGATGAGGATCAAAGACAGGATAGACCTGTTGAAACTCGGTTATCTTAATTATTTAGTAAATCTCCCAGACAACGGACGGTGTAAAGAAATGTTCCTGAGAATTTCCAACTCAAATATAGAGATGGGGTGGATGGTCCGAGTGAGGGAGATAGTAGAGAACTACTCATTGGAGATCTCGGACCTGGACGTTGTGGTCAACCAGGATAAAAAATCGTCAGAGAAAGGGTAATGGAGGATTGTAACCGTAATTGGCGAGAGGGGGTCAAACCAAAGAGGTCTTTGGCTGGCCTGCGTGATAAAGAGAAGCCAGGCTTTGAGGAGTACCTTGATGGCACCTCTGGGGGTCACTGCTGTTCAATATGAGGTCGCGATCCCTGGAGCTGAGGTGAAAAATTGGGAAGGACAGTGAAAGGGAGTGCCAGATGTGTAATTTGGGCATGGTGGAGACGCTGGAACACTTTCGTCTAGAATGCCTAAAGTACCAGTCTAAAAGAATAAGATTCACTGGGAGTATAACGGGGAAGTGGGATGGGAGAATGAAGGACATGTGGTTAGGGGGAGACTCAAGGGAGAGGGTTTATATGCTAATCGGAGAGATTGAGAAGAATGGGGCAAGGGATGTCATCAAGCAGTTCGTCCACGAGTGTTGGGAGGAGAGTAGAAGCATGGGAATATGAAGGCAGTTGGGAGTACAGGGGCAACCAAGGACTTCTCGTCCGAGAACCGCGACAAATCAGCGGCTGGCCAATGTGTTAGTGTTAGTATCATAACAGTTGTATTTGAACTGTTGATGGTCAAAGCAACTGTTGTTACTTTTGATACAAAAATTACTCACAATTATGTTTATATAATTGATATTTCAACAAAAATCGTCATGAAAGAAGTTTCAGTTTTTATCCTTTGTTTTTGATTACCAAATATGAGTCTAAATTTGAAATTGAAAAAGATTGCGGGATACCGCCAAAAACAAAATTACACCCACAACTTGATTGAAGCGTTGTTCACGATGTGGTGAAATGGGAACATCTGTCCTCGCTTTAAAATTTACCTGCTGAGTATTTTTAAAATATTAGAAAATGTAGATTTGATTTACAAAAAAAGCATCTAAATTTAATTCAAGAAATCATTGGACAAAAGGTAAATTCAGCTGACAGGGAAAAATGGTTAAACGTGTGGAAATTATACCTTGTTCTTTGGCAAAAGATCTAATGTCCTGGACAGGAATACCCACCAGCTGTATTCAAGGAGTTAACGCAACGATTTACGTTCAGTGATTCTATCTTTATTTTGAGCCTAGAGATTCGTTACGTTTGATACAAAAATTACTCAGAATTATGTTTCTATAATTGCAATTTCAACAAAAATGGTCATGAAAGAAGTTCTAGTTTCTTTTCCTTTTTATTTGCTGAGTATGGGTCTAAATTGAAATTGTGTATCAAGATTTCGGGATCCAGCCAAGAACAAAATTACACTCATAACTTGATTGAAGCGTTGTTCGCGATGCAATGAAATGGAAACATGGTTTCCTCGATTTAACCCTTCCTGCTGAGCATTTTCAAAATATTTTTCATCAAATCTAGTCATGGCTGCCCGAAGCAGCCATGACTAGATTTGATAAAAAAAATATCTAAATTCAATTCAAGAAATTATTGGGTAAAACGTAAATTCAGCTGATATGGTAAACATTTGGTTAAATGTGTTAAAATTATACCTGGCTCTGTGGCAAAATATTTAATGTTCTGGGCAAGAATACCTACCTGCTGCATTAAAGCAACTAATGCAGCGAATTATGTTTCGTGATTGTTTGTTTCATTTTGAGCCTACATATATATTCTTTACAGGTTGTCTTTTTTCTGCGACGACAAGGATCACATGATGTTTTTAAAGTTAGTAAAAAGAGGGTTGAATCATTTTATATCATCTAAGATACACTCGTTTGCTCGTATCGTGGTATTTGATACAACGGAAGTGTTCTCAGTCGTTTCTCAATTTCACAGATTTCTTCATTCATTCCAAAATTGTATTTTTCGATTGAGTAAAAGCTACCGATTGTAAATATTTCTTTATTAATTTTTTGGTGATTTATGTCATTTGGGGCATCTGTAGTAATATCACGACCATAACGTAGACATGAAGTCCAGTATTATCAATCGTTTATACCTTTGTTGCCGCCCACTTTAGAGGACTTCCACGGACTACCGCAGGCGTTGGCTCCAGGAAACAATGCATTCATTAAGCATAACTTGTTTAATTGAGCACACTAGCACTGCTCCATTTCGCGGGATTCCCACTGGGGCTATCATTATGTGGAATGTTCTTTTATCATACTACGTTTAGGTTGCTGGTGTAAATATAATTTCGGTCCATATTACATAGCGAACGAGTACTGTTTTAGTGGTGAGTGGTCCGACAGTAACGAGGTTGATCTCTTCGCGTATCCTGGCTCTCATCACCCGTGAAACTGCCCGACACTATATAAACAAGGCTGTAGAAAATATAATAAACAAATACAAACTTGGCCCAATACTTGGAATAAAGATCAATGTGTGTTTTACCTGCAGAGTTATTGTTTGTGTTTTTTTTTGTAAGAATCGTCGTTCGGTATATCCAGCATTGATGAATGTAGTACTTGTGAAAACATCCCAGATCAACCAGGTATTTGACAGGCTTCGTGTGCTGTTTGTTGAATAGAGCATATCACTGCTGGATACCCGTGTAGGACAGGACATGTCAATATGACGGCACATGAACAACAACATGGATGACAGGTTTACATATGGTCTTAAAACATAGCTTCCTGGAGTCTTACCGAGGCCCAACTATGTACTATGCGCCGTTATAGCAAAAAAAAAAAAAAGAAACCCTAATGCACTTACCAAAACATTTTCACGCGATAACTGTGCTAAAAGTTGTATTTGGTTTGTAAAGTGGGTGTCAGAAATAAAGATGATCTCGAGGCAAGGAGATGTCTGCGTTTTCCGTAAATTTCAGTTTGTTTAGTCAGGGTTTGGAATGTTTATAGCTGTCATTGGTAAATTAGGTTATTGAATACCTCAATAATGATATACCGGTGCCGTTTCACTGAGTAGCGCCAGAAAAGTGAATTAGAAAATTTGTCAGTTGTGTAGGAGAGAACTGTCTTTGGCGGTTTAAAACGATTTTCTTCTGGTCGAACACAGTCTCCCAATAATACTCCCAATAATACTGAAACTGCTGCCCATATTCCTGTTTTAAAAGAACAAAACACTGATTCTAGGTTGAAACATTACTTTATTAAAACATAAATGTGTAATGGTATTGGTAATATCATAAAATATTCAAATCAAGACTTGATTGGGAAACATTTCTTGCATGAATTCAAAGAAACTGAATATTTACGGGTTATATTGGATGCACCCACATCATAAGCTCTGACTGATTGAAATTTAACACCGACAGAGCAATCAGAATTACCGTCCAATACACTGCATTGGCTTTGACAACTACCACAATAATATTATGCTGTACCCATACTGTTAATAACAAAAAAGCGTTACAAAAAACCTTACCAACAGTTAGTTTTGCCCACACTGTTAATATAGCAATAAACGTTTCACTAAAGATCAATAAATACATATTATCATAATAGGGTTGATCTGTGTCGTAGTATCACGTCCAGTTGAGGTGACCAGATCACACGAGCTGCCGCATCCAACAATATAGTCACCTCAATTCGACGTGATACTACGACACGGATCACACACTGTTATGATGATAGGTTTATTATATGACTGGTACACTAGAAATAACTTAATTTGCTCATCTCGGTTTACTTATTCCCTTGAATCAAACTGTGTCACGGCTTCCCTAGTTACGAAGTCTGTTTTTAACGGATAAATAGTCCGACGTTATTCATACTGAAATTCTCGGCAATTTCCGTAGTAGTGTGATATGGATTTTTGATTCGGAAAACTCTCACCTGGTGTGACCCGACAGTTTGGATAAAATCGTCAAACAGTAGTGATATTTAGGGTAAAAATAGCATAGTCATATAATAAAACATCAAATATCACCAATCCATATTCAGATCCCATACTGTTGATACTGTACAATAAGATAGGGACGTCTCTCAGAGGGTCGTGGTGGATGTGACAACACAATAATCTTTTCCATTCGCGACATCTTCGTCAAGATTGGAGTCCAATTACATCTTTCTGGTAATTATCAACTTTCTTAACCCTTTACCCAACGCGGACGATATCAAAATTTATTTATTTAAATATTGATTTTTAATTTTTTTCGAAACATTTCAACAAAACCATATCATGTGACCCCTCATTGCAACAAAGAACACAGTGGAACTCGGAGGACGATGTATCACGCCCACAGTCGGCCGTACAACTGGAAGACCGTAGCACCCAGTTCGGGATGTCACGGGGCTAGCATGACCAATTTATTTTACCAGTACAGAATGTGTTATTTTAGCCTTTAGACACTGGCGTTAGCTTCCATGTCATTTCACGGAAGCAACTAAACGACTCCATATTCATTATTTAAGGGTAGACCATACAACATTTCGGGCTGCACGTTGACAATGTTAATTGGTCTACTCCACACATTCACTTAGCCGTATTATGTTTCTGGGCTGGAAAAACGGTCTCTCGCGTTCAAAGGTTAAATGAGAAGTACAGTCATAACTACTACACAAACATTGTATCCATTCACTAAAACATTTCCGAGAAGTCTTCAACCATTTAAATATACTGAAAAATATCCCAAATACATCATTAAGACGTGCCTTTGACAAAGTTGGAATATTAATCAGTCGAGGTACTGAAGCCATTACAGTCAAAACAAATCAGGTTAACACTTCCTCCCACAAAACTGTCGTCTGCGCGACGTCCTTCCATAAAGCGTTACTTTGAAGTACATTGCACCCATAATATTATCATTAGGCATGGCAAACCGTTGCGTTGCCGAAAAATGATGGTTACCTTTTTGTTTTGGACACAGCTATATCACCAACTATACAACAGTACAACCAAATTATGAAAAGCAGCAGCAGCATCATTAATAGGAATGTCGACAAATCAATGCTGGTGCATTAGAGCGGAATAAGAATTGTACCATATAACGATGTGATGTAACCCTAACTACAAAAGATGACACAAGAATATAAAGCAAACCAAATACCCAATACCAAAGGTTAACCCTTTACCAAACGAATAGGCCACATCAGCCCGCGAAATATACAAATTCAGCAGCTGAAAAAATATTATTTTTCTAACAAAAACAACAAAACCATATCATGTGACCGCTCGCTGGAACGAGCTCATTCCAATGAGGGGTCACACGATGTGGTTTTGATGACTTGTTTAGAAAAATAATGTTTTTACAGCTGCTGAATTTTCAACAAAACCATATCATGTGACCCCTCATTCGAACGAGCTCTTGGAGCTCGTTCCAATGAGGGGTCACATTACATGGTTTTGTTGACATTTTTAGAAAAATAAATAAACAGGATACATAACAAAAACACTTTAAGTTGACGATAGGTAGAACATATAATTCAGCACATATATCAGACCAATACTATCGCAACACAACAATAGCAACAAGAAGAAAAACATTTGCTAAAGTTCTGACGAACTACATTATTATCTCTGCCATGTCAACAGTTTTAGTTTTCAACAAGATGAAAAGTACATTGTCGTTGGGCAAAGCGACACAAATATCAAAGCGCTTGCCAAACTAGTATTATCATATACAACGAAAAGTAACATATTTTATTAAAGTTTGATAAAACATGAACAGGTATAGCAAACCAACAGCATTGCAATAAACCAAACCAAAATAATATAAGGAATTTACATGAACAAACTGTCGGGCTGTGAAATACAAAAGAATGTGTGAACCGTTGATGGGTGCTCCTAAATGTGTTTATTGGTGTTTGAGGTCACATATATTCTGCAATCCTTTTGTTGTGAAATCGTGTTGTATTACCAGACAACAATTTGAGATCCTTGTTGAAAAAGTGGGAATATGATCACAATGTTAACCATACGAACGATTAATAAAGTCGTATCCACGTGACCTATATGTTAATGTCATGGAATTTATATGCCTTGGACAACAATTGCCAACGCAATTAAAAAGAGCATTATCAATGTGTTTGACCTTTTGTTTGCAATGTTCCAACTGACAAACGGACTAACGGAACGAAATTCATTGATTATGTTATACCAAGTCATGTCTCCAACCTGCAGCACGTTATTCCACGAATTATTTGGGATGCTCGATCACCATTGTTCCAACTTTGTATACAATATCAATGAACACAATGTGTTCAGTTAGTAAAATAATCGAGGTGTTTAAAACAATCCTCGTGGTTGGGAGTCTTGTGATAATCGAAGAGCGTTGATGGGTTGTTAGTTGTAATCGATTTCACTAGAGATGACGATATAATCACCCAACTATATTATATTGTATTGCAAACAAGACACGAAAACACACTATGTACTTATAATGAAAAATGCTTATAGATGAATCGTACAACATGTGAGTCTGTTCAACCTGTTTCAGTTATACGATTTATTCTACTGGGAGACAAAGGTTGCGTCTTTTACCTTTAAAGCAACAGCAAAATGGTTATATTTAACCCTTTATCTAACATGGCGGCCAAAACCGACCAGGAAATTGACTAAAATTTGCCCACCCCAGCCTAACATATCTTTTCTCGATAAAACCATACACATATAGACATCATTAGAGCCGGCTCGTCGAAACGGTTCTAATGATATCCACAGTTGTATGGTTTTATGGAAACATTGTGAAATTTTTTTTTTATAAAAAATGTGAAATATAATTTATTTAAAAAAAAAAGCCGTGTTAGGTAAAGGGTTAAACAACAAGACATAATTAATGTATTCTAAAACCAAACCAGTAAGACAGGTAATTGAGGTAATGATATGAGCAACGGGGAGGGGGGGGGGGGGGCGAATAGACCAACTTGGAGGGCCCCTGGGCCGGCCCATCCCCCTTACCGACCCCCAGCATCATTTGGTGGCCGGCGAGAGTATTGGGTCGGCCCATCACCCTTACCGAATCCTCAGCACCATATGGCGGCAGGCAGGGGACCCGGGGCCGACGCACACCCTCGCCGGCCTAGCGGCCATCCCACTTTGGGCATCAGCATAGATTCACTTTCGAACCCAACTACAAACGGGCATAGATAAAGCATGGGCCAGCCCACGACCCACACCCTCGCCGGCCCTGTCCTTTCATAGACAGAATCCTCCTTCCGGTGGCGAAGACTATTAGACATATCCGTAATAATGGATATACCCGGATAGGTAAAAACACATCTCAGTGGCTTACTTTGAGCTCTACGGTGCTCTGTGGCCGGCGCAGTATGGGGGAGTACTGTGGGGTACATCTGGTCAAACTGCGAAATGGATGGTGTACAAAATCTTATCGTGTTTGTGGTAAGAGGGTAACGAACCAATTATCGCTCTGCCTGAGGTGTGGTTATAAGAACGAACATATGAAATTACTGCACCGAGAGCAGAGTGCCACGTCCCGAGAGCAGAGAGCCACGGCAAAGGAGTTTTCCCGGATGGCGGCCATCGAAATTTCCATTTAAAGATGTGGTGCCAACAGGCATGGTGATTCAACAGGACAAGTATGTACGAATACGTCAATCAGCTGTTGGCTAAAATGCAGACACCGAAGCCTCTCCAAGAAGTTGTCCAGAACATCCTGGATGAACCCATTCCAGAAGCAATAAAGAAGCGATGGCTGAGGCCTCTACTTCCAGATGCTGCACGACTTCCCCCTCCACCCAGAAAGGCGCGTGGGAGAAAAAGGGAGGCAATTGTTGCGGAGTTTGCCCCAGCCAAACAACGGCGACAATTCGACTTCGACATCGAAGTCCCCCACCCGGTGAAGGTGCCAGATGATGAACCATTAGTCGATCTTGTGTACGACGCGAAAGACGAGTTTGAAGTTGATGGCACCACCACGGTCTTCTGTTCATAGAGGGTAGAGGTAGAGGACCTTCTTGACATCGGCGACGTTGAGATTGCTCATGGTATGCATGCAAGGGCCGGCCGACTGGTCCTGGATGCCCGCACGACGGACGGGAGGGCAGCACGACTGTTTTCAGCCCTTCCAGAGGGTGCGTTTATCCTGAAAATCAAGTTCTTGCAGAAACGGAACGAAGGCGACTGGATCGCCTATGATAAGTTCGACCGTGTCCGTGCGGAGAGGAAGAAGGGGTGGGGCACCTTTCAGATCTCTCAAGAAACTAAGCCGGGCGCGCTGACCGGGATCGACAAGGTGTTCTACCAAAATGTTTTCCCTGTCACCGCGGTCGTTTACGGGGTCTACTCTCTCAGAGACCCAGACCCTGCCAACTTGGCACCAATGAAAGAAGGTGATCTCAACTGTGTCACGAAAAGAGTGCTTGAACACTTTGATGGCGCTCTTAGAGGACACCGCCTCACTCCTACCAGGCGACAGAAAATCGAGGTTTGGGAGAAGAGAGTCCATGGTGCTGGTGCAACGGTCGACGATGTGACCGAGCACGAGAAAATCCGCAAGCGAGCCAGCATCGCGAAAAGCATAGCTGGCGAGGATACATGTATCTACAACAGTGGCAAATGTGCAGGACACGCTGCATACAGAACCATAGAGGTCATCTGCCGTAACGGCCACTCCTGTCCAAAGGCCTGCACCTCCCCCAGTCCAGACAGGTCCACTTATATGAAGGTGACGTCTGGGAAGCCATTAGACAGGCCACCCAAAATGAGCCAATCGCTGTCTGAATACTCGGAGGTGGCCAAGACAGACATCTCAGCGTCAACCAGTTTGTGATCCAAGACGACCACACCTACAGGACACATGAGACCCATCAAACCCTCCGAGAAGCCAGCACCCATCTCGGCGATGATTCCCTCGCTGATAGGGTTTTCGAGGTTTTCGGAACCAGCATTATGGCCAAAGAGCACAACGGTTGGAAGACGAAACCAGCGAGCCTCCTCGACGACATCCCAAAGGGCTGAGTGGAGCACGGTCAGTGAGATCTGTTGAACTCCGTGACTTACGACCCTCGCGAGAGGGTCGTCTCCTTCGACATAAAGGCGTTACACGGCCGGCTTCCAGGGCAGAGGCGAGGCCAAATTCTCCTAAAAGACATAGGGACAGGCTTCAAACAAGGGGTTGTCACCGTCATCCCGGACTGGTTTGGGACGCATTTTGCCAAGCAGGTCTGGGTCCCCGCACCTTTGTTCGCCTTCCTCGTGGAGTCGTGTCTCCTCATCCGTCTAACGGTCCACGAAGCCATTATAGCATTCGAGAAGCAAGCCGAGGTCTTGCTTCTAGAGGACCGAGGCCAGGGCTGTAGCATTATCGAAAAATTCACTCATGGCGCAAAAGCTGATGATAAACGATTGACTCGCCGCCTTGTCAAGGATCAGAGTGAACTAGATTATCTTATGAGAGACAGTCGCCAAAAAGGCACACTGGTTGGCGCACCCCAACGGTGCACTCTGGGCCACATCCTCACTTATTATGATGTTTCACAACCCCACTACGCCCATTTAAGGGCCTCTATGTTAGCCTAGGCCCATATTAACCTCCTCTGTATGTTGCAGCCCTTCAATGAAAAAGAAGCGCTCGAACGGCAACAGACAGCACATACGTGCAAAAGGCCGCGCTGCACAAGGACGATGGTGTCGAGGCAAATATGGCTCCCAGACTGCGCCACTGCGGAGAGGAGTTGTGTGCAACCTTGCCTCACTGGAGAAGTTATCTCCCACCAGTATCCCCAGCTCAGTGGCGTGAAAAGGGCGGACAGCTGTACATGCCACAGGAATACGAAGACTACCCACAAAACCCTCGTATGTCAGCCAAGCCAAAGAGCTGGCCAGCTCAACTGCTCCGAGGTTTAATGACCCACTGACCCACCTTCCGCTGAGCTACCTTAATGGTGGAGGTCGTAGCGGCAAGACAACGAAATCGATCGAGCTCTTCAGGGTGCGAGACCTATTTGTCTTTACCGCAACTCACCACCTTGCCAAAAAGATGCGAGGTAGGGGAGTCAAGGCCCACACCTACCATAGCTTCTTTCGGTGGAGCAGCCAGAACGACTGGACGCCAGACCGCGTGGGCCAAATGTTCATCCCCCGTGTCATCGACTGGGATGATGTCTGCACTGTGCCCCGGCCTATCCTAAAAAAATTCTTGGACTGGCTGGACCAGCGTGGGGTCAAGGTTATCTGCTGTGGTGATCAAGACCAGCCACCACCAATCTCAGGTGAGATGCCCCATGACTGGTTACGTCAAGCAGTTGATTATTACGAAGAAGTCAAGACAGGCCACCGGGCAAAAGATGATGTGCTGAAGGCCCCGAAAAAGAACATCCACCTCCAGGATGACAAGGTCCAGTGTCAGGAGATGCGGAAGGCTCTCCCCAGCTGTCACGAATGGGAACGCTTCATGGAGCAATGGAGGGCAGGTCACCTGGTCGTCTCTAACCGGCAGAAGTTTCGGACCGGGCACAAGAGCTGTTGCTTCAAAGACACAAGGAGTACTTTCCAGACAGCAGCAGCTCCGCCAAAACATCGCGAGGAAGTTTGTCGCCCACAGGCGTCAGGACCAGATCCAAGGACTTCCGAGGTTCAATCTCAAGGTCGACTACATCCTGCGACTCAAAGAGGGCCGACAGAACCACTGTGCGGCATGCAACATCGAGATGCTTTGGGCCTACCGACCCAAAGATACAGAGCAGTTCAGTATCGACCGTCTGGACAACAGCAGGGAGCACTGCCGGGGAACGTGCGATTGACCTGTTTAGAGTGTAACCGAAAAAGAGGGGTTTCAGCAGTGCCAGAGGCACATCCACCTCCAGGCTGACCTAGTGTCTAGTCCTAAGGACAACTCGTCCCGAAGGAACATCGGGAGGCAGCTGAGTGTCGGGAGGCACCATAAGCAGCTCTTCCCGGACGATGCCACGGACTGTTCCATCCGACAAATAGTAGAGGACACGTTCGCTGGGCCTGGTGACCAAGCGTCCAAGCCGGTACACTTGGAGGAACGACACAGCGTCGGTTGCGCGACGACGACCCCCTCCAGCTCGCGAGCCTGGTAGAGATAGCGAACACTCACATTGGAAGGAAACTTTTGCTCATTGAGGCCAACAGGGCGGCCAGAAATCACAAAGGAGGGCTTTTGTGTCACAACCGTGGTCTTGACGGCGTCATATGACCTCTTTTTAGTTAACCCTTTACCTAACATGAAAAGCAGACGACACTTCTAAAAAAAATTCATGAATAACTATTTTTTTCCATTTTTTGTCTCAAAAACATAGGTTATGGCCCCTCATTGGAACGAGCTCGACGAGCTCGTTCCAATGAGGGGTCATAACCTATGTTTTTGAGACAAAAAATGAAAACATAATTCAAATTAATAGGCGATTTTTGAGAATAGCGCTGGCCGGTTTTGGCCGTTACGTTGGGTAAAGGGTTAAGCGAGTCACCCCCACCATTCAGCGCCGCAAAAACGACGGGCGTCTGAGCAACCCATTCACTTGACCTCTCACCTAACGGTAACTTCATCTTCTGAGCGTATTGGTGCCCGAACAGTCGATCAACCAGGGTTCGGTTAAACCGCTCCTTAATTCCCTGGTCCCGGTGAACGTCCACACGGCCACGCCGGACTTCTCTTCCGTGATTCGCCAGCAACTGAATCACCGCGCCCATGCACTCGCGCACGGGATCGAACGGATCCACCGCAGTGGTCCGCGCTTGTATATCTTTTCTAGGGCGGCCGCGACTTCGGAGAAGTAAGAGCCCGTCTCATGGCCGAACGAAACTGCAGGCGTTCTCTCGGAAAGAAATACCAGCAGATGGCATCGAAACATTTCTATCCGCGATCGGGTAGGGATCGGCGCTGGTGGAATTGGGATGTTGGCCAATGCAGCCGCAATTCCTGTGCTTATAGGGGCCTGTGGATTGACCGAAGGCTCGCAAAGAAGGCAATAAAACACAACACAATCGCCACCTCAGCGGAGGTCATGCTTTGGAGCATAGCAGATCTGTATTCAAAGGCTGTTGACGATAGCCAGATATCCGACGAGGAAATCAGTCACGTACTCGTGGAGGAAAAGAAAGTCAACCAAGTCCGGTTTGATATCCGCAAGGCATCTCGCCGAGAGAGCCCGCAGGAATAAAAAAAAAACGAGATGATGCTGTTGATACGTCAGGCAGAGACAGGGACCTGTTGTTCCGAAGGAACGGCTGAGTCTAGAGCCCACCGCACCCGCCGATCCGTAGTTCATGTGAAGCTCCCTTGGTCATTTAACCAAAAAAAACGGTTCTGCTTTATACACGCGTAGCGAATCATAGGGCTAGTCTATAGCTAACAGGCCCAACCACACCAAACCCTAATATGAGGCGATCTGACGGTCCTTCTGCCCGGCTGATTGTGTGCAAAAGTCTTCTAGTTGCGGTTGTGAACCAAGACTTTTTAAACTGTTCCCAGTCGTGTAGTCCGCCATCATCCGAGGTCCGCAGGTCAAGCCATATTGCATACTTGTTGGTCAAGTACTCTCCCAATGTGACATATTAAGTCAGAGATAGCTCCTCTGCGGCCAGAGCTACCTCATGATCTCTTTTACTTCTGGTGCAAGCTCCAAAGTGCCGAGTAGGCACGCACTCCCTGTGAGTACAGCTGGTTGGGCACCCCTTTCACTGATAACCTCAACTTTGGTGATCTTGGGGTTATAAAATACCCAAGACTTCCTATCGAGAGCTGCACCAGCCGCAGCTGGGTCCTTGAACAGCGGCAGAATCCCTTCCGTGCTCTTTGCGGCAACATTGAGGTTGATGTTCCACAGAGAGTCGCCCTTGTCTTTGGTCACTCTGCGATGGCGAAGGACGCGACCTTATAGGATTGCGAGACGACCAGTATACTGGGTGCGAACGATGCGAGCAAGTTCAGATTCGGTGACCATTTCATATTCCAGACTGATATTAACAATGATATAACTGGCAGTGGCATTGCCTGTGGCCAGGACCACTCGACTGTAATCATTGAATGTCAGCTCGTACTCCAGCTGATCCCCTAGCACCTTCTGGTAGAAAGGCATATGAGCCTTGTGGAGTTCAAAGTCCCAGGGATACAGAACCCACAGCTTATTAGCATTTCTTCTCGCGCAGGTACCAATGCCCTGGTAGTGCGCATTTTTGCGCTCGGAGGTTCTCCTCCGAAGGTAAAGATAGCAGTGGTACACGTCTGCATCATCGACCGACATCACCTCGTTCCCGCTGATCTTGATTGCCATTTTCTTGACGACTTTAGTTTGGTTCAGGTGGTCGTAGCCGAGATCCCGCACCCTGCTGTCGCACACCATACAGCACAGTTGACCTGGTTTTGCCAGAAACCTATGGGCGAACTCCGCCATTGCTTGATGACTGCCCAAGAATGTATACGTGCGTGTCTATACTTTGAGAAAATGTGATTGGTTTCAAAACTCTTGGTCTCTAGCTATGTGGAGGGGTTAAAGCCACATAAATCTCGTTGATAACACTTAGTTTTTTGTGCTTGTAGAATCTGCTAGCCTTATATCTGGCAGCGGCATCGTACCAGAAGGTTTTGGGGTGATCAGCCATCAACAGGAACAACCGTGTGTTAAGTCTTACACTAGTGAAAGTATTTGTTCTGAATAGATTCAATGACCGTGTAAAACTGCAACCTCTCGGTGAAAGTATAATATGTTTAATTAATGAGTTTAACTGGTTGTGAATTATTCTTTATGATTATCAATCGCGCTGTATGCTGTTAAGAAATGGGTCACGCGATTTCGTAAAGTGTAGTTGCAAAGAAAATTGGAGTAAAAAAGAGGAAATTATGACCAAAAAAGAGGAAAATTAGAAAAAGGGGAAAACCTTCCACATGCTTATGGGCTTTGGCTGGATGTACAGGTCGGACAACCTGCTGTACTCACATATCCATGGAGTTTCACTTAAAGCTGTGACCGCTGGTACATTATAGCAAGCACCGGCTGATACACTCTAGCAGTATCCGCAGACGCCAGGCAGTGGGTCGAAGCATGTGGTCCATCGGTTTCGGTGTCCTTGTCCTGAGCTTATACTGTCTGCAACTTCGCGCCGGGAAACTGATGCATTGAACCCCACCACACCCAACGGATTTAACATACTCAACACGGAATGGCCAATCCCGCTATCGGCAGATACACAGGGGACCCGTAGTTCCCTGTACTAATTATACAAAACAATCTCTGCTTATATATAACGCTAATATTTATTTAACACTCCAGTGGTGTTCAAGCAATGTTTCTAGTCAGCTTGTTTACACACGGACTCCGAAGTTGTTGACAGTTACTACAAGAGAACCTCTGGGCCGTCTAGAGGGGTGGGCCGTCCCCGTATGGCACTCTGGGGTGGCCCGTTCTTTATCTACGGGTAGAAAGTGAATCTACGATGATATCCATGTGTGCCGGCCTCTCGGCCGTCGAGGGTGTTGGGGCCGTCCCCCGGGACTCTGCCTGCCATCATCTTGTGCTAGGAGGGTCGGTGAGGGCGATGTGCCGGCTCACGGGTCCTCCATGTTGGTCTATTCGCCCCCACCCATGCAGCTGCAGCTATATGGTCAATACTGATGGGAGACAAACATTGTTCTCCTTTACTATTGCTTTGGAAATACCATTATAAGTTCCTTCCAACATTGTGTCGAAACTTCGGACATGAACTAATCAAGCCGGTTCTAATGATATCCATAGTTGTAAGGTTTTATGGAAACACTGATAGAATTTTTTTTTTTAAAAAAAAATCTGACAATTCATTTATTTAAAAAAAACAAGAGGCCCCACGGGTCCTGAAGCGCACATCTTGAACATAACACAATTTAAACAGAGTCCAAGAATGAGTCTACAATAAGCAAGCCATCTACATAGGCTACATTGTCAATCCTTGAGTCCCTCAGGAGTGATAAAAATAATCTGGGCACCATGCCTTCTCTTCAGTTGATCATAAAGTAAAATGTAGAGCTCCCCTATGAAGCTCTTTCATACAACCTATGTGGATTAATCTTAGTTATACGCCTCTAGAGGTTACTGAATACAAATTTTTAAATTCTTCAGCAAAATGGCCAATTCCGGTTCCCATAGAGAGCCCAAATATTAACCCAGGCTCTTGATTTGAACACAGTTGAATCTGACTTCCCTAGAGATGTTGTGTTCCGAATATAAAAGCATTCTGACTGTTGGATCTGAAGAAGAGAAATTGTAAAGAAATTTCTTCGAATTACACTAAGTTCAAATTTGGGCTACCATAGCGAGCCCAAATGTTAACCTATGGATGCGATTTGAACAAACTTGAATCTGACCCCCTAGAGATGTCGTATACCAAATGTGAAAGCATTCTGACGAGTGGATCTGAAGAAGAAGATTTTTGCCCCCCCCCCCCCTCTCCCCCCACACCTAGAGATGTTGTATACTAAATATAAAAGCATTCCGACTGGTGGATCTGAAGAAGAAGATTTTTAAAGAAATTTCCTCATATTGCACTACCATAGTGAGCCCAAATATATACCTAGGGATCTGATTTGAACAAATTTGAATCTGCCCCCTTAGAGATGTTGCATACCAAATATCAAAGCATTTTGACTGGTGGATCTGAAGAAGAAGATTTTGTTTTAAAATTACCCTCCATATTGAACAAAGATAAAATTTGGGCTTCCGCAGGAAGCCCAAATATTAACCTAGGGACTTGGTTTGAACAACCTTAAATCTGACCCTCATAACAATGATGTATACCAAACATTAAAAGATTCTGACTGGTGGTTCTGAAGAAGAAGATTTTTAAAGAATATTCCCCATATCACCTTATGTTAAAACTTTGGGCTCCTGTAGAGAGCCCAAATATGAACCAATGAGCTTTATTTCAACAAACTTTTATCGACCCCCCCCCCCCTCCCCCCCATGAATGTTGTATACCAAATATCAAAAGATTCTGATGATTGGTTCTGGAGAAAAGATTTTTTTAAATGTTTGCAAATATGCTGACTCAGCATTTTTTCGATGCCCATTTCTGAACACCCTAACATAACCGATGGCAATTGTTTTTACCATTCAGTTCTACTGGGCCAAAAAATACTTCATACCAAATAACAGCTCTCTGTTCCGTGTGGTTTGGGAAATAAGGGCGTTTGAAAATATTTCTATTTTTAGCTCCCAGGGTTCCCATGGGGATGTGGGAATTTTTTTTTTTTTTGCATGGGTCAAGTACTTATGACGCAATAATACCACAAACCAAATTTGGTTCATACCGGACCATCGGTTCACAAAATAGAAATTTTGGGCGAGGCCAAAAATCTTCCCCCTCCTATTACAAAGCCAAATATTACTTCACGAACTTCGTTTGAACAAACTTGATTCTACACCTCACATGGAAGCTCCATAGCAAATATCAAGTCATTGTACACACTGGTTCTTGAGAAGAGGATTTTAAAAATATTTTGGAAATGCCCCTTTGGACCATCACTCACACAAACTTTCACTTGAATTGGTCCAGTGGCTTTGGAGCGAAGACCAAAACATGGTGTTGCCGGACGACGGACGGAGAGCGATGAGATTAGCTCAGCTTGACTTTGTCAAGATGAGCTAAAAAGTCGTGGCAGGTAAAGAGTTAAACTACAAGACATAATTGATGTATTCTAAAACCAAACCAGTAAGACACGTATTTTTGGCAATGATATGGTCAATACTGATGGGAAATACACAATGCTTTATTTTACTATTGCTTTCGAAATACCATTATGCGTCCCTTCCAACATTGTGTCGCATACTTACATTTTATTAGTTTCATTTGCGAAACTCCGAACATGAACTAGTTTATACTGGGTCAACTCCTGTTACAAAACCCTCAGACGGATGTTAATGTTATGCTACTCCATCATACTGTTTTGTACAACGAGACTTGGGTTGAATTTCTATCTGGAAATTCGAATGTCGAAAGATTTTCTTGTCGATCGTTCGCGCCACCTTGATTTCACGTAACTTTCATGCGTGCAGAATGAATATTTTTGTTTCACATTATCAGAGCATTTTCGTGATAATGTGTACCCTGCTGGAAGGTTCATAATTCCCCTTTATAACAAAAAATTGCGTGACAGATTTAATGGATTGTGAAACGCCTAAATCGAATACCGGTATAAAAAACAAACATTAATCAAGAAGTAAACGCCAGTAGACATCCACAACGAATACTTGTGTGCAAACTGTGACGCACAATGAAGTCATGTTATTGCTAGTGTTATCTCTTACTTACTTTGTTACCCACCAAATATAAAATGTCCGCATTGGAGAATATATATAACTGTGTCACTCTCTCTGTTGGTTTTCTGATTGCATTGAGAGGTTTGATGATATCTAGTTCTCAGAAAAGCATTTTGAGAAGACAAAGACTTGCAGGAACCATATTCGCTGTAAGATTCTTTATCACCTCAGACCACAGACCTATCTGCTGTCCGGTATGAACGATCTGGATTCTTACAGAGGTTAATGAACCATGCACTTCCCATTGAAACTGTCCATAGTTTCCGCCGGAAGAGAAGAGCAGTTGATAAGGGGAGTCTTTTGATTCACGTGAAGGACGGATCAGGTCGCGGTCGCAAATGAAACGAGTTCACCTTAAACCCCGCGGCTCTAAACTTTATGTGATCTGTAGGGCGTTATATAGTTTTATTGTGGTAATACATGTGTGTTATTATACTAGGGGATCTCTCATCAGGTGATAAATGTACAATTTGGTTGGATTAATTATTTGGAAATTAGAATGTCGAAAAACTTTCACCGCCCGACCGATTGCGTGAATCTCGTTTTTCATGACCCTCACGATAACAGAGAAGGTGTTCCTCCAACAGTTATTCCCAGCTTGGCAGTTCGTCCCCTGAGTTCCAATATGTTCTATGTGCCTACTGGCACATAGAACACATTGGAACTCCGGGGACGAGTTGCAGAACGTCAGATCTGTTTTTAAGAAACAGTCACTTCGAGATCAGTTGAATAAAATTACTGCTCGGACTGAAAATGAACTTTTCAAATAAACCTTGTCGACATCACAAAGAAGGTAGCATTAAACAATATCAAAGATGAATGGATTCGTTTAGCAGTCACTCAAGAATAAAATATAATCTTGACAAAAACATATTTACATGCATTAATGTTCCAATAAGACTAACATTCTCACCCTCCCCTGATTGGGCGAGAGCTCACGTATTTCTTTCTGTGTCAACAGATCCAGTAGAATTTGTTACAGTCTGACGTCACAGCGCAAAATATTCGAAATGACGTTGTTCGTTTGGTAATTATTTCATCAAATGTGCAGCAGACGATGTTCCGAATGTAGTGTTGTTTAAATCACAAATCCGTTTACGATTTTAAGTAAGATGGAGTGACCTCGACCTTGATTATTTACATCTTATTTGTCTATTGACGCCGTGGGGTACACACCGGTTTATTTACTGAACTTGGTATCGTTAAAAGTTGCCCTGTTCATTTCTCGATGTGGCTTTTGGGCTTCGGACAGGATGTTTTTTGGAATATATTACGTTATTGTAATGACTGACGGTAACATGGCCTTCGGTTGGATTCGTAGAGCTTACGTTCTCGGTTGAAAATAAACTCCGAGCCGGAAACTTGAGACCATGTTATCGTCAATTCATCTCTATAACTTATAATGTTTACAAGTGTCTATACTCATATAAGATTGGTTGAAACTTTAATGAATATGTTTCGCGCAGTTTCCGAGAACACACAGTTACAATCTTGCCACAGGTGAACATTTTATCGAAGTTAAACCTTGTCTACACGTCAAAATTGATACTTTACAGAGGAGGCAAAAGGTCGATGAAAGTGGAGGGCACACATTTTCAAGGCTATCCTGCTTCGGCCCAGTGTGAGAAAAGTTACAATCGCATACCAGTAAATGTACCATGACTTACTATAATCTCTCGTTTAGATAAGCATGTCGCGGTGTGGTCACGTGTCCTATCCATTTATTCTACTTCAACCATTTTCCAACCCAAATTATTGCCTTCAGATTGGAGGATGATTGAAGTGAAAGAAACGGAACGAAGCTACCGAAGGTGGGATTCTTTGGGCAAATATTGTTTGGAATTGTAAATAATATATTTCAGGAATACTCGTATACTGACACGTCTGCATGCTCCAAATTACTCATTATGTAACCCCCGCAACATGTCTATGGCACGAGTTCGTCTCCTCTGCAACTTGCTAACTCAAATTAAGCATTCTCGTTCATAAAAGTCAGCAAAATTGGTTGATTGATAGTCCGCTGGTACGTCAACTGAGTCGAATTCACTTAGAAAGCAATGATTACCGGAGATATCGAAATCGAATGACTTGCATGTATAGTCCACTACAGCAAGGCATTTTTTCTTGCAAATTTCCCGTGTCGTACTGAATATAACCTCATTATTATGACCATCTATTTTCTTTTTAGGGATGAGTTTAAAAGTATTTCCATACACAGTACAACCTACAAAGATAAATATACAGCTGTTAACCTTTTACCTAACATGAAAAGCAGACGACACTTGCAAAAAAAATTCTTGACTAATTTTTTTTTATTTGTTGTCTCAAAAACATAGGTTATGACCCCTCGTTGGAACGAGCTCAACGAGCCCGTTCCAACGAGGGGTCATAACCTATGTTTTTGAGACATAAAATGAAAACAATAATGAAAATTAATTGGCCATTTTTGAGAACAGCGCTGGCCGGTTTTGGCCGGTACGTTGGGTAATGGGTTAAATCAAATGTTCAATATTGTAAGTTACTTTGCCTTTAGTTGGGTGGCGCAATGCTATAGGTATGTAGTATGTGTTTCTAATGGAATATTGATGCGGAAGTAGAGTTTTCTTGAAAGTTTTCCCGCGAAATGGTTGACGGGCTCTCTCGTACGTATGGTTGTAGCGTCATATACCCCTGCAAGACTCCTATTAGCCCTTGGTACTACTAATTCCCCTAATGCCTCATATTATACTATGACTGCTATGGGGAACACGTAATGCTAGGCTTGGCGGGTGACACAATGGGAAACACGTAATGCTAGGCTAGGCGGGTGACACAATGGGTAACACGTAATGGTAGGCTAGGCGGGTGACACAATGCAATATGAGGCAAAGACCTAATGTTTCCCAGGCGTCATATAACTCAAGTATATTCTATGTGGCAAATATATGATAACTACACTCAGATTAATGCTTTTAATTCCTGAATTATACTTTTTCTGTTCGAGCAGCAGAGGCAGAAGTTATTGTTGGTAAGTTCTATTTTTCGCCTTCAGAGAAAGTACAACTGACTAAAATGAATTTCTGCGAAAAACGAAAGAACAACAAATAAAACGTACTTGTAAGCGAGTTTTACGCATTTATATTAAATAATTAATCTAAATTATAATATCACTTGTAATTACTTTTTATAAGATGCAACTACAGGAGCAGAGGGGGTAAACAATTGTATTCCAGAGAGCTCTGATTTAATATTCAATCTGACGCCACAAATGGATGGCATGGGTAGGTCGTAATGCTAGGTCGACCAGTATTGTTTGTGCTTGCGTATGGAAGGGGAGGGGTGAGTTGAGGGGTTGGGGTGTAATGCATGGTTGTCTAGTGTGGTACTATATGATGCACAGTCTGTACCCCTATTGGTCTGCTGTTAGTCCTTATTACCAACATCCATCTACCGTTGCTCTTGGTATAGGTAGTGCTCAATGCTAGGTCATGCAATATTGTCGGGTTAGGAGAAGTAATGCATGGTTCTCAAGTATGATAGTATACAGTGCGCAGCGTGCGATTTACAGTCTGCGATATGTACCCCTGGCTGTCTACTTCTAGCCGTATAAAACAATGCTATGTACTGTCCTGTGGGTAGTTTAGAGTGTTAGATCATACGATTGTTGTGCCTGTGGTGTATGCTTGGTTCCAAGTATCATAGTATGTTGTAGGTTGTCTTATGGGTATTCTAAGACTTGGCTGTAACAAGTCAGTAATAATCGTACAAGGCTTAAATGCTGGTAGAAGGCTATAGAAATGATGAATACAATAGAGGCTGATCATGGATAGACAGCTTACTGCATGCTGAAAGCCGATGGTAAGATTGCCTGCCTAGGGGCTTGGAATCAAAATTATAAAATTCCACCAATGGAATCCCTTTTGTGGAACCACTAAATAATCCCTTTTGAAAAATGTCTGGATATGGAATCCATTTTTACCGATATGAGGATAAGAGGGGTTGTAAAAATGTCTGGATATGGAATCCATTTTTACCGATATGAGGATAAGAGGGGTTGTAAAAATGTCTGGATATGGAATCCATTTTTTACCGATATGAGGATAAGAGGGGTTGTAAAAATGTCTGGTTATGGAATCCATTTTTACCGATATGAGGATAAGAGGGGTTGTAAAAATGTCTGGTTATGGAATCCATTTTTACCGATATGAGGATAAGAGGGGTTGTAAAAATGTCTGAATATGGAATCCATTTTTACCGATATGAGGATAAGAGGGGTTGTAAAATGTCTGGTTATGGAATCCATTTTTACCGATATGAGGATAAGAGGGGTTGTAAAAATGTCTGGTTATGGAATCCATTTTTACCGATATGAGGATAAGAGGGGTTGTAAAAATGTCTGGATATGGAATCCATTTTTACCGATATGAGGATAAGAGGGGTTGTAAAAATGTCTGGATATGGAATCCATTTTTACCGATATGAGGATAAGAGGGGTTGTAAAAATGTCTGGTTATGGAATCCATTTTTACCGATATGAGGATAAGAGGGGTTGTAAAAATGTCTGGTTATGGAATCCATTTTTACCGATATGAGTATAAGAGGGGTTGTAAAAATGTCTGGATATGGAATCCATTTTTACCGATATGAGGATAAGAGGGGTTGTAAAAATGTCTGGATATGGAATCCATTTTTACCGATATGAGGATAAGAGGGGTTGTAAAAATGTCTGGTTATGGAATCCATTTTTACCGATATGAGGATAAGAGGGGTTGTAAAAATGTCTGGATATGGAATCCATTTTTTACCGATATGAGGATAAGAAGGGTTGTAAAAATGTCTGGATATGGAATCCATTTTTTACCGATATGAGGATAAGAAGGGTTGTAGATTATACATTACTGAGTGATTTTCTCATCACCCTCATAACTTCATGTCGGTAAAAAATAATTCAAAATCCACAGATGTTTTACAGAAAGGGATATGAAATCATTATTATCGGGATAAAGATAGGAGTGCTATGAGGACATTCTTTAATAAGGTGTTATCTACCATTCCTCTTACCCTCACATTGGCTTAAAGGCATTAAAGGCATTCCACATCCACAGACGTATTTTTTGAAAAAAAAAAGAAATTCACTTAGAAGTGCGCCATGGAACCCGGCCGTTCCAGGGAATGGAACGCCCACGTCATGTAGTACCCTACACCCTGCACCCCTAACTAAAAAACGACTTGTCATTGGTACCCCGATTTACCGTGATTAGGATAAGATGGATTGTAGATTAAAGCTTGTTGAAGGATATTTTCGCCGCCCTCTTATTCCCATCTCTGTAAAAAGTGAACGCATATTCACATATTTTTCCAGAAAGGGATTCTGCTACTGAAGCTATTGCTAAATCACTTTCGTACGGGAAATCCGACACTCCTGATTCGAATAGCGTCATGTCAGAGTGAACAATGGACGACAACAGCGGTCAACGTTTCTATGACAACGCCTGCGCATCATAACGTAACGTTGTCACGTTTACCGACGTCAACAGTTTCGCTGGAAAAACATTCAAGAAAACTCTACCTCCCCATCAATATTCCACCACTTACCAATACCATATACATGTAACTCTGTGTGTACATATATCAATCTGCATACCATAGCGTTCTGTATACGCGGTACGTACACCAGTTGCGCAGGACAGGAAAAGGTTGCTCCCAAAATGTTCAGTTCATATGAGAATTTAACTCTAGCTGCTCCTCCAAAAGACCAAGTAATGGGGGACGAAGTGTCCCTTATGTACAAATCTATAAAATTGTTGTGTCTACCCTTGCTTGGCAGGAAGATAAAAACAAGGTTTGGGAAGTTGGTGAAAAATAGTCCACTATAACCTGGAACGTGAGATGAAAAATAAAATATCACCCTCGGGACCAAATTGTTGTGGCGTACACACGGCAAGCCTCGCGTCCAGCCCAAAAATCAGTCCGTCATCAAAATAAATAATTTCCAAAGAGACATTATCGGAATATACTCACAGTATATTCCGATCAACTCGCTTCAATATGCTAACCCACAGCTGCGTCGAGTTACAGTTCGTTTTCGTGGTATTTGTTTCAATGCTACAGTTCGTTTTCGTAGTATATACATGTACCATTTGTTTCGAGATCACAGTTCGTTTTCGTTGTATATTCATGTACCATCTGTCTCGATGCTTCAGTTCGTTTTCGTAGTATACACATGTATCATTTGTTTCGATGCTACAGTTCGTTTTCGTAGTATATACGTGTACTATTTGTTTCGATTCCACAGTTCGTTTTCGTAGTATATACATGTACTATTTGTTTCGATTCCACAGTTCGTTTTCGTAGTATATACATGTACTATTTGTCTCGATGCAACAGTTTGTTTTCGTGGTATATATGTTACAGTCAATGTGTCAAATCAGTCATTTGGCCAAATGACTAAAACGTTCAGTCATTTGGTCAAATGTCTGTGGCCGTCAGTCATTTGGCTAAATGCCTATTTTCAGTGTCCCGAATTTGACAGTTTGCCTGATTGGGAATTTGAAGTTCAGTCAATATGTCAAATAATGCACAACCAGTATTGATTATTTTCAGAGATCACACATTTTCGTTGATCCTCCCTATCCCTTGGCCTATAAATATTTAGGCCATTTTACCTCAAGAATCAGTTGGCAATATGGAGCTTTCAGTAGAGGAGACATTCAAGTGTGATTCAAGTGTGATTTATATAAGAAATACGATTCTCTGAAAAAGGTGCTTATACCAAAACCAGAGTACTTTTCGTTGATAAATGGACTGAAACAAATAAGTTGCCAATCATCAGCTTAGTCGCACCAGGCATACTATCTTCTGTCCAAGTATGAGATTCTTCAGTGTGGCGGTGTTGAGAAGTTAACAACACGTCGGAAAACCAGCGACGACCGGATAATGCATTTCGTGACCATCGACTGTTGGTGTTAAATTTGTGCAATTTCGGAAGAACTCCAGCTATAATGCGGGTATCAAACAATCACCATATGCAACGTTATTTGGAGTCGAAGCCAGGGTTGGTTTAACTTCTTCATCGTTGCCTCATGATGTCATCCAAAAGTTACAGACGGAAGCTGACTTGTTGTCAGTTCTTTCAAGCAGCTCAACGACTCAACAGCCAGAACAAACTCTATCAGAGCCAATAACTCAACCAGAACCAATAACTCAATCAGAACCAATAACTCAATCAGAAATGACAATTCAACCAGAAATGACAACTCAACCAGAGATGACAACTCTACTACAACCTAAAAATCAACCAGAACATAACATAGCCACCAAAAGAAAACATGCAATAACTCCGCAGCAAGAACAGGCCGAGCGGGTTGTAAAGCGAAGCCGGGTGATTCTCAATGATGTCACCATTGGTGATAATGTAGAGGTACCTATTCCATCTGTTGACAGGGGACGTGGAGATCCCAGAAGCATTCTAGGCGTCATATTAGCTGTGGAAAATGGACAATACACAATAGGTTGTCCTTCTGGTATTCTGAAAGGGATATATAGTAGAAACCAGTTTGACTTATGTCCCCAGCGGCTTTTGAGTGAATCGGACATTAACAGAGATAGCAGTGTGTCGCTTCATCAAGCAAGCAAAATTGAGTCGCCATATCGTCGTGTGAGAACCATAAGGTTCTATCTTCCACTGGAAGATAGAACCTTATGGTTCTCACGCGACGATATGGTGGTCAAGGTTTCGTTAAGTGTAATTGTAATGGACCTAAGAGGTGTAAGAGTAAGAGATGTGTTTGTTTCAAAAATAATGTTTTATGTAACAGTAGATGTCACAACAGATTAAATTGTTCAAACAAATGAATTATGAGAATATTGTGTTTTACATATGTATGCTATTGTATATCATATTATAGAATATGTGTTGAATGTATTTGATTAACTAAGCATTTATTTTATTATATCTTGTTTGACAGAGATCACGGAGGTCTGTCTTTCCGCAGACGTATTTTTGTCTTTGCTTCTTGGGGAAATCCATGCTGATAATCCATGAGCAAGATATAATAGATTAAATACTTTTAATTGGTTATTCATAGCGAATTCAGCGATTGTCTGAATAATTGTTCAATAAGTCTGGAAATTAAAATCATTTAACAGGTTTATAGAGATCCAATTGAGTAGGTTCCACTATATTATGGCAATTATGGAATATATGTTGAATGTATTTGAATTAATTGATTAACAAACTTGGATTTTCAATTTCTGTTATAATAAATATAAATAAAGATGACACACGGTTTTGTTATTTTTCAAACCCCTAATAACCCCCTTTTCAATGCTACAGTTCGTTTTCGTAGTATATACATGTACCATTTATTTTATTGCTACAGTTCGTTTTCGTAGTATATACATGTACCATTTGTTTCAATGCTACAGTTCGTTTTCGTAGTATATACATGCACCATTTATTTTATTGCTACAGTTCGTTTTCGTAGTATATACATGTACCATTTGTTTCAATGCTACAGTTCGTTTTCGTAGTATATACATGTACAATTTGTTTCTATGCTACAGTTCGTTTTCGTAGTATATACATGTACCATTTGTTTCATTGCTACAGTTCGTTTTCGTAGTATATACATGTACCATTTGTTTCATTGCTAAAGTTCGTTTTCGTAGTATATACATGTACCATTTGTTTCAATGCTACAGTTCGTTTTCGTAGTATATACATGTACCATTTGTTTCATTGCTACAGTTCGTTTTCGTAGTATATACATGTACCATTTGTTTCAATGCTAAAGGTCGTTTTCGTAGTATATACATGCACCATTTATTTTATTGCTACAGTTCGTTTTCGTAGTATATACATGTGCCATTTGTTTCAATGCTACAGTTCGTTTTCGTAGTATATACATGTACCATTTGTTTCATTGCTACAGTTCGTTTTCGTAGTATATACATGTACCATTTGTTTCAATGCTACAGTTCGTTTTCGTAGTATATACATGTACCATTTGTTTCAATGCTACAGTTCGTTTTTGTAGTATATACATGTACCATTTGTTTCATTGCTACAGTTCGTTTTCGCAGTATATACATGTACCATTTGTTTCAATGCTACAGTTCGTTTTCGTAGTATATACATGTACCATTTGTTTCAATGCTAAAGGTCGTTTTCGTAGTATATACATGCACCATTTATTTTATTGCTACAGTTCGTTTTCGTAGTATATACATGCACCATTTGTTTCATTGCTACAGTTCGTTTTCATAGTATATACATGTACCATTTGTTTCATTGCTGCAGTTCGTTTTCGTAGTATAGACAAGTACCATTTGATTCGATGCTCTTTCCGGATATGCAATTCATGTTTTCTACGATTAATCGGTAGAACATTAAATTTCTATCCCACGGGAGGTATGTTGAATTCGATGACGTCAGATGGGGTACAGTGGGAGAAAAGTCATTCTCGAATTGTGCGGGGTAGTGGGAAAAGTAAATCTCACCAAATATTTCTCGGATTTGGTAAAAATATGGAGGTTTTAGACTGAAAAGGCGAAAGTCTTCCAAATACTGATAGAAATATAGTACAAAATTTCCCTAATTGTAATTTGTAGTTATAAATTGTAGCTACCAAGACTCAGTAAGCCAATGAGGCGTTATGTGATATGGTTTTGTTGAAATGTTTTGAAAGCTATTTTAAAAAAAGAAATATTTGAAATGAAGAAATGAAGAAAACCTGTCGTTTGAACATTTTGCGAGGGATGAGTGTTTGTGTGTGTGTGTGTGTGGGGGGGGGGGGGGGGGGGGAGTGGGAACTGCTAATGGAATTTTCAACTTATCGGAAATTATTTAGGGCAAGTCAAAAATATGTCTACCGAGAAAAGGTGCGGTAGGATATCTAAAAGTGAATCCCCCTCCTCGACCATTTAGCAACGTCTCAGCTTCTCCCATTTTCCCTCTCTATGTTTCTCGCGAAGTGTTCACTGAAAATTTACAAATCGACATTTTAATGAGGAACTACAGAATATTTGAGGCGACTCGATATCTGATCACCTTCCTGATTTTTAGTTTACTTTTGAGGTAAGAACTGTCAGTAACGACAGACGGTCGTTGATAAATATTTCCGAAATACAAAGGACGCCGGAAGCGGGGAGCAATTGCCACCTTGCTGTGAGGCTAGTCGATGTGTCTGTGTGTGTGTGTGTGTGTGTGTGTGTGGGGGGGGGGGGGGGGGGGTCCAGAAGCGCACAATGTTTATGAGAAACGTTTTTGCAGCTTAGTCATTATTTTTGTATTATGTACAGTAGTATGCCAGGGTCTGAACGATTCTTTTTTCGATCATCTAATTGGTGATCTCATGTGACGTCATACTCAAGTGACCTAATTACGTCTGTCGTGGTAGGGCACGTGAGCGGCCATGCTGTGACGTGATTACCATAATGATACGTGGTCTCAGTGCGCATGCGCAGCACCTGTTGTTAGGGTTATATGTGTTTATGGCGTCCATTTTGTATACTGGATGCTGCTATCTTGGTTTCTATGGTATCACATGGTTGTTATGTTACACAAAACCTAAAAGAGTCACGATGCCTCTAAAAGGTATGTTCGATTGAATAGGAGTCATTTCTCGATTCGTTTACTTCGTAGATATTCCACGAAGAACACAGCTATCACTCGGAATACCCCCCCACCCCCCAAACCCCACCAAAAAACCCCCAAAGTACCAAAACAGACTTGTCGAAGCCCTATTTTGGTCTGGTCTTATAAGAGTTGCACATAATGCTATAAGACGCGTTCGGCTGTACAAGAGTGAATATAATTACCCAGTATCCTCGTTTTGGAATTACCCAAACAAACCTCTCGAAATCACAAAAACAACTATGAAGTTGGTTCAGTTCTCAGAAGTCCCTCTTGGGCGTGTTTGATTGAATATGAGTATACCCCAGTTGCGTTGACGAACATTTCAGTTCTGGCAGATTTAGATGTTTGTTACTATTTTTAGCTTTTCTGTTCTGATACATCTGAACTGACTTAGGGCTTTGTTGTTCTTGATCCTTTAGCCGGATCGTCCAAGCAGAACACTTTACTGTTACTTTAGTTTACCACCACGACTCGTGGCACCACAACTCCAGGACCCCCAAATAACGAATGGCTGGCCATTGGCACCCTTTTTCTATCGTTCGTGGCCATGAGAACATCCCACACTGAGGTCTAATTTACCATCCCTCTTAGCCTCATCTCGGTATCGAATGGCCACGATCTGTGGAATCCTTTTCTGAGAATCCCTTTTCTGAAAACATTTGGCCTTCGGCACCTCCTTTTGTCGGATGAGCCCATGAGTGCCATCAGAAATCCCTCAACGAGGTGTAATTTACCATACCGGTTAGCCTCATCTCGGTATGAGATGGCCGCGTCTGTGGAATCCCTTTTTCAGTATCCCTTTTTGGAAAACAACTGGCCAACAGCACCCCCTTGTTAACGTATGAGGCCACGAGAGCCATCAGAGAATTCCCCAATTAGGTCGAATTTACCACTCCTCTTTTCGGTATCGGATGGCCACGTTCTGTGGAATCCCTTTTCGAGAATCTATTTTTGGAAAACGACAGACCATGTGCACCCAATGTTTCATATGAGCCCAAGAGAGCTATGAAAAAATCCCTCAATGAGGTATAATTTACCACCCTTCTTAGCCTCTTCTCGGTATAGGATGGCCACAGAATCTCTTTTTGGAAAACGTCTGACTTTCGGCACCCTTTCTTAACGTAGAAGGTCGTGAAGGCCATGAGAAAATCCCTCAGTGAGGTCTAATTTACCATCCCTCTTAGCCTCATCTCGGTATCGGAGACTCGTTCTGTTGAATCCCTTTTTGAGAATCCTTTCTTGCAAAACGCCTGGCTTTAACACCCCTTGTTATCCTGGAAGCCATGAGGACCATGATAATATCCCTCAATGACGTCTAATATACCATCCCTCTTACCGTCATCTCGAATGGCCACGTTCATTGGAATCCCCTTTTGAGAATCACTTTTTTTTGGAAATCATCTGGCCTTCGGCACCCCTTTTTATCATATGAGGGCCATGAAGGCGATGAGAAAATTCCTCAAGGCGGTCTAATTTACCATCCCTCTTATCATCATCTCGGTATTTGAGGTACGTATGACATGGTGATGTACTACTGAGGATACCTTTCGAGTATACCTTTTGCGGATATCTATCTGACGATAGTTATGGTTCCTAGTACCCGTTTGTCCCTACTACTGACTTGTCCATAGGCAACACCATCTGTCCTATGATCGACAGTATTCAGCGAATACTATAATGTTCTACCAACATTACACCCATGAACCATTAAGGCCTTCTATCATTTCTGTTAGCGAATATGGAATTGAGGTGCCACGGTCGTGGTGGTAAAGTAAAGTGTTCTGCTTTGGCGATCCGGCTAAAGGAAACATGTTAATGTGTTCAAACCAAAAACAAAAATACATGGAATAAGTTAAGAACTATTAGAATAGGACAGAAAAGCTAAAAATAGTAACAATAATCTAAATCTTCCCAACTTAAAAGCTTTTCTACGCTATTGGGGTATACTCGGATTCAATCGAATACGTCCAAGAATGACTTCTGAGAATCCCAAACCACTTCCTTACTTTTCTGGTGATTTGAAGAGGATATCGGGTTTATTTGAGTAATTCCAAAATGAGGACTCTGGGTTATTATATTCGCTCTTATACACTCGAATGCGCCTTATATCACTATGGGCTACTCTTATAAGACCACATTTGGGCTTCGCCAAGTCCTTTTCGGTAGTTTAGAGTGTTTTTTGGTGATTCAGGGTGATTGTCAGGTTGTTTTCGGTAATTCTACAAAGTGAACGAATCCAGAAATTATTCCTATTCCATCATACATACCTTTCCGAGGCCCCATGGTCCTATTAAAAGGGTTTTAAGTAACGTAGCAACCACGTGAGACACACTGTGCATTAGCACATAAACACATGCTGGATGTGCCGATATGTGCTTATGTGAAAAGGCACAATGTTACACAGCGTCTCCTATGAAATCACGGAATTGCACGCACTTATTATTCCAAGAATCTAAACAGGTAAAACATGATAACAACCACAACTAAACAACAAAGGTACAAAAGTGAACGAACATCGACCAAAACCAAGATCGAAGTGAACAGAAAACAATAAAGCGAAAAAAATATGAACTGGTTTGAAAGAACTGAATTTTGAACAGATCCAACACAGTTATTCGAATGAAGTCGTAGTGGACGAGGATCCGACACAATCAAGATCGAAGTGAACAGAACATAACAAAGTGAACGAACATCGAACTGATCTGATTTAACACAACCAAGATTAAAGTCAACAGAACAAAGTGAACAAAGTTTTGATTGAACACTATATAATATAATTAACACCATTTGATAATTTGAATAAACTCTGTACAACTTAATATTAACTGTAAAACCCTTTAACCTGGATGAACTCTATATAATATATATCTAAGTAACACCCTTTGAACTATTTTGACCTGAATGAAGATTTGAACTACAACCATTTGAACTACATTCTTCCAATAGGGAAGTGGAATACTTTCAAGTGTTTTTATGAAATCACGGAATCCAAATTTTACGGAGTCGAAAAAAAGTCCACTCACGGAATCCCTTTTTGAGAAACCCATTTTGGAATTTTTTAGGATCCCTTTCTTAGAATATGTCTGTCGCTATGGAATCCCTTTTTGGTCGTATGTGCTTATGTACTAGTACACAATGTGTCACATCGTGTCTTTTCACATAAGCACATATCGGCACATCCAGCATGTGCCTATGTGCTAGTGCACAATGTGTCACATTGTTCCTTTTCACATAAGCACTTATCGGCACATCCAACATGTGTCTATGGGCAAGTGCACAATATGTCACATTGTGCCTTTTCACATAAGCACATACGACTAAAAATGGGTTCTCCAGAAGGTATCCTCGATAGGTATCCTCAAATAATGCAATACCAGGTCATAGGTATCCTCAAATACCCGTATGTGCCTATGTGCTAGTCCAGAATGTGTCACATTGTTCATTTTTACATAAGCACATATCGGCACATCCATCATAAGCCTATGTGCTAGTGCACAATGTGTCACAGTGTACCGTTTCGCATAAGAAATATCGGCACATCCAGCATGTGGCTATGTGCTGGTGTCACATTGTGCCTTTTCACATAAGCACATGCGACAAAAAGGGATTCTCCAAAAAGTATCCTAAAATAATACAATACCAGTTCATAGGCATCCTCAAATGCCGAAATCAGGCTAAGAGTCGTATGTTCGAGTAACTCGTTCGAGTAAATATTCCATAGCTTATTTGCTCGATGGAATTCGACTCATTAATTACTCGATAGATTCTTGGCTTTAGGAATCATATAGGCTTTCATCGAGGTTGTTTATCAGTTGGCTTTAATCCAAAGGGGGCCCCTCAGTACTATAGCACTACGTGCTGCTATTAAAACCCATGGCATGACAATCCTAAAAGAGAGTCTGGGGGAATGCGAACCAGAAAAAGCTACTTTAGTTCAATCGAACTTACCCCTGGGGCCTTCTCGGTACCGGTGGCCTCTCTGTATCATGGTATGGCGGTCCTAAAAAGGATTCTGGGGTAATCCGTATCAAATAAAGTCGCTGTTTGGTGATTGGGTTGATAATGGGGTCTATTTGGGTAATTCTCCAAATCTGAGAATTACTCCTGTACTAAGGAACATACCCTCCGAATATACCCCTCTCCGATAAGAAGTTTTTGGGTCACATAGCAACCACGTGCTACCTTAGAAACCAAGATGGCAGCCTTCAGTATACAAAATGGACGCCGGAAACACGTATCACCTTAACAACACGTGCTGTGCATGCGCACTAACACCACGTATCACATGGCGTCACAAGATGGCATCTAACGCGGGTTACCATCACAATACAACATGGCGCCGCTGGGTCACGTGACATGATGTCACTTCCACCAGGGTCATCCAAACTATATCTGAAACGTGCGAGACATACTACTGACATTTATATTGTTTCATGGGGTTTTAGAACACTATTTATATTGTCCCATGGTTAAATGAGACAGGTTTCCTTGAAAGGTATAACATACTTATTCCGATTTTAGTTTTATTATGAGATTTTGAGATTAGGGTAGTTTTGAATGAAAGCCATTAATCCTTATCCCCCTCAGATTACTCATTAGGTAACAGAACAGAAACATCAATTAGAGGCAATTCCATTTTTAAGCCCTTTTGACAATGTTGGACACTTTTCTTTAAAAGAACAAATTTTTCACTCAACACAAGCCAAAAATTAAATGCTAATGCTGAAATGACCCACCAAGGAGGTAAAATAATGTATCTTTGTTAGGGTTTGGGTTGATTTTTGGTATGACTGTACTTAATTTTCGAAGTAGAGCCCCCCCCCCCCCCTCCCCCACTTGCAAAAGTTGAACTCGAAAATGACGCAATCTCGTAAACTAAGTAGTCTTGGAAAAACATGTTGTTTAAATAAACGTTTGAAACATTCTCCTGACATCCTGTATTATTGACTATGGGTGCGTTTTTGTTGGGAATACTCTCAAATACAGTTAAAACTAGAAGTCCTGTCGTGAAATGCGCACAAATAGCACGTTGATATGCGCGTTAATATACGCGTTATGGCCCAAGTAAAGCTATCAAATTCTGTGCATATGGCTTGTGCACAAGCAATGTTTCAGCCAATGGACCTCCGGGTAACCCGGAGGTCCAATGGCAGAAACATTGCATGTATTTGCTACGAGTAACCACGAGAGCCTGCCGTGCTTTGGATGTCATTCGATATGGCAATTGCGCGCAATTCCAACGCGCAATTAAGCCTAGATAAGCGCACTACTCGTGACAGGACTTCTAGTTTTAACTGTACATGTGCGCATGACCGATATTTTCGTACATGTAAAAGTTAATTCTTATTTGTTGCACAACCACCTGTTTTCGGGTTTGAATCCCAAAATTAATACTTTTTTTTGCCTGTACGTTATAATGGTCGCCTATTGGGAAATATTTAGTACTGCGATATATTTTATGTCTCCATAGCAAAACACAGCTATTGGCACATCCATAAGTTGACCACTTACGATGCGACGATTTATGTCCACTCTCGCAAAGTGGAATATCGTACATATCCGCATCACTGCTTCTTAGCATTAGTTTTGATTACCCCAAATTTCTGACTTGTAACGTCATATCATATTCTAGATGTAACCATTGCTCTAGTTAGCATTATATTCTCTATCATGATTTTGGATTCGGATGTGTGTGTATTGTGCCATGCTCTTGGCGTTAGAGATGAGGCCTTCCACTTCAAGTTGTGATAAAAGTTGAGGTAGATCGAATACGGTTGAAACTGGAATATGTCAAACATTTGTTGAACAAAGTAGTTAAAGGCCAATATGTACATATACTACCTCTGATTCCAACTAACAGAACACTTACGACGTCTTACTTGCAGCTGATATACACATCTTCTCACATTTCTAAAGTGTTAGAAGTAGGATTTATACCTCGATTACTGTAACGATATACAATAAATTACAGACATTGAGAAATGGTTCAGGCACACCGCGTACGGAAATCTGGACTTTGGTGGAAGAACGTTATGTAAGAACGCATCGTGTAGGTCGTTTCTTATCTGAGCGACGTTATGGTGTGAATTAAATCCTTCCACATACACAAAACTGTGTCAAGAAAGGCCTCACCAGGGTGATATTTTTCTTATTTTATGCCGAGGACATCTCGAGTAGAGTACGTGGGACATGAATCAATGGCTCTTGTCACAGTTGATTCCAATCCCCTATTCTCTTCACTGTCGCTGCTCGATTGCTTTATACTGCCGACGTATTAGGAGCGTGAGAAGATGTGTGACTGGGATGAGGTTTACATGGTGATAAACATATCACCAGTAAAATAGACTCAATGATGGAACTACCATGAACTCGTTGCAACAATTTGTCCTCATCCATCAATTTGAATTCCCTAGTTATAATTATCCGATGCCAAAATGTACGCATGCGCGTGGTTAAATATTTATTAACTGGGGATTAACGACACTTCCAACAACCAAGTTCACCTACCTCGTATCTACATTTGTACGGGCGAAGGAACCAGAGAGAACAAACGAATGGTGGCGAGCAATTACCAGACTTCACAACGCATTAACTCCATACATGTGGGCTAGCATTAGTTGAAGACGAGTGTACCATCCGCACGCAGTACGCTTTAGTACACAGTGCCCTCGTGCCCCTCGTAAGGACAAGTATAGAATGCAGTTACCTACTAGTCAGGATCGATCCATGGACCGTTTGGTTTTGATGTTCAATGTTCTAGCCGTTGGGCCGAAGCGCACCCGGAGTTCCGCGAAGTGTGATACAATTGTCCTGTGATTACAATGTAAGTTAATCTCACTGTGCACTTATTGGTAAGGTGTTTGATAATATTAACGCAGAATACAACGAGGTTGGAGTATGGAGTCCCACACTTACTGGAATCAAGGATCCGAGTTGGTGCTTTTCCTTTATTTCTCGTACGCCGAAAGATAAACTCTAACCAGACCCATTGATCCCTGCCCTCCCGTACTGTTCCGGAATTGTGTTTCGCATCTATGTAACGATTAAACTTGAATTAAATGAAAGAAGCCGACATTTTTAAAGAAATATATCACCTCGGCTTTTCGGTTTACATTGTTGATTGACTCTGTTTTATCTCGAAGCATTTCATTCATGTCACCACGGTAATAGGATGAGAAACGACCAATAAGATGCGTTCTTACAACATGTCGGCCGGGATCCAAACGTAGTGTATATGCATCATTTATCAATGCCTGGTGTTGTATCGGGTGGTATTGAATATACAAAAATAGTCGTTGTATAACACTAATATGAAATACAATCTGATCTATAAGGAATTTATGAATGATGAATTGAAGTTTACACCACAGACTTGAGGATAGAAACGGCAACGGTTAAAACTTGAGGTCCTGTCATGATACCAAATAGCACGTCGATCAGCGCGTTAATCTACGCGTTATGACTATAGTAAGGCTATCAAATTTTGTACCTATAGCCTGTGCTCAAGCAATGTTCAGCCAATGGATCTGCGGGTAACCCGGAGGTCCACTGGCAGAAACATTGCCTGTGTTTGCTATGAGTAACCAGGAACACCCGCCGTGGTTTAGATGCCATTCGATATGGCAACTGCGCCCCATTCCAACGCGCAATTAAGCCTAGATAAGCGCATAGTTCGTGAATGGACTTCTAGCTTTAATTGTAAGATGACAGGTTTGTATATTTAAAAAAACTTCTTTTTGAAACTTATTACCAAATGTTCAAGATAAATGTTCAGATTTACGACACTAAATGACACGTATTTCAAAATGGTAACAAAAGTGTTCAAATACAGAACTCAATGTCAAGTACGAAATACTCACGTGAAGGTTTCGGTGTTGAGACTTAAACTGAAGAATAATGAGTTCTTTTCGCTAAAACGAAATATAACGAAACAGTTGATACAAATATTGTGTAAAAATACAAATTATTTTACTAATAATTTTGAGGGATAGTAATGTTTCTTATATGGAGTGTTAGGGTTCATTGGTTAATGCAGTCGACTTCAGATCGAAAAGTTAACGGCTTGATTCTGACCAACACCATCTGCGTTGTGTCTCGGCATAAGATTCGTAACCCAAATTGCACGCGTACAACCTCTCTTAAATAATTGCTAATCCACCTTGTGCAGGTTTGTAAATCAAGGAGCCCCACACTCACTCCCCACTAAAGTTGTAGAGTACGGAAGTCAGTCACCCTGTTTGACATTCCAGATTCCTCGAACCGTAAAACTGCCCGTCACGACACGACCCGGCTATTGAAAACGACATTAAACCCAAATTAAAGCAAAGCAAACACTTTCTTATATCTTTAAAACAACTATCGATATTATTTAGCGTATTATGAATGGTCAAGGTGTAGTAATTCAATTACAAAGACTATGTCCGGACTAGTTCCGACAAAACTATCAGATATACAGGTCTTTATCAGCTTACACCTCATCTCATTTACCTTGTGCCACATACGTTAGAGCACATGTTGTCGTGCCCACAGATGGATCCTGAAGTGTTTTTTATTATTGTTGCAAAACTAACTCTATTAAGAAAGAAGCGATCGGTACTTGTTGGTTAGGCCTCATCTCATACCGTTTAAGGTACTGACCTTCACCTCGGCTATTTACACAGTCGAAGACCTTCATTTTTTGGATCAATTAGTTTCAATCACTGAGCCATGTCTACTGATTTCACGATCCATGCAGTCCATAGTACTTACTAACTGTTGTGAATATTATAAAAAGTGTTGCCATCAATGTACAAAAGTTACACAATAACTTATCTGTAAACTATTTGATAAAATTAATATATATTCCCATGAAAAAATAACATATACGTTCGATTGTAAAGTCCCATGGCGGCCAGCCGTGACAGGTTCCATTCCCCAATAGCGCAAATTGTTGGATTTAACCGCATTAGTTTTCTTGGTTTTGCTTTGACAGAAATGAAGCACTAGATAACACTTGTCAAGAGAGAACTTTACAAAACTCTTATAAACATATTCTTTGTAGAGAAACACATCACTATCATTTTCTGTGTGAACGAAGGTTAGATAAAGCGTGGGCCACTGTCCCCGACTCGTAGTCATATTCGAAGTAGCCTTAAAGGAATTGTGGGACACCGGGAAATTTTGGGGTTTTTCCAAAAATATTTCAACATTTCCAGGAAAATCCCGGATTTTCCGCGGAAAATGTTCGAATTTGAGCTTTCTGGACCAAAGATCTTATAAAAATCCGGGTTTTTGGTATATCCTTTTTTTAACAGTTTAACACCGAATTTCCCGTGAGGGCGGATTTTTTATTTCGGAGAAAGTCCCGAAAAGGCAGTGTCGTGGCCGGAAAGGACCCTCGATCCGGAACTGGGATTTTCTCGCGGGAAGTACCACGACGCATCAGTATGGGTGAATTCTTGTCGACATCAACCGGTCCAGACGAATAACCCCGATACGCCACGGGTTTTCGGGTTTTTTTTCCGTCGTTCGACCCGATGGGGAAGAAGGGAGAAAACCGACGATCCGATTCGGGGAAATGGACGAGGAGGATCGCGATCGAAGAATGCGTGTGTGTTTGTGCGTTTGTGTGTGTACAATTTTGAAGTTCATTATCACGGTATTATTCTCACAAAAAACAACAACTAATTTGTCGAGTTTTCTTTCATTGATACTAAGGCAAAAAAAAATAATTGTATTAACGATTAGTATAATTTGGTGTATTTTTGTTTCTTTTTTTTTAAAAACAAATAAAAGAAAAAAAGAGACTGAAATATAATTGATAACACAGAAAGCTTATTCTAAAAAAAATTAAAAAAAATCATTTTTTTTCCTCGTCTGAGAACAGTATACTCTAATACCTAAAACGATTCAAATTTATTTATTTTTTTTTACGAGAAAAATTGAGGACTAATTTTACTGATAAAGTGTTGTTGTTGTTATTACTGATAGGTTAGGTACAGCTTTATTATGAGTGTGGAGTACTAGATTTATCAATAGACTCGTACCTTTAAATGAATAAAGTTCTGGGGAGAACGTGTTTAATCGGACAATTATAATAATAACTGGAACTGATTATGTTCATCTATAATCACGCGAAAATAGCATGGAATGGATGGATACAAGCTGTTTTTCCCCTGTGGATAATCCTGGAGATACTCGGACGTAATTGCAATATTTTTTTTTTATTCCAAAACATGTTTTTGGGATATCTCTCTCATTGATACACAATCATTATTGACAATCACTCGCAGAATGGGTAATGGAATTGTGTGTCTCTCTATAAGATGACACAATAGCGTTAGTGCTTTGAGTATTTATTTATTTTTTTTTTTTGAATGCTTATCGACTTACAATATCAATTCGAAATAAGGGATATACAGTTCCTAGTTGTAAAATCATATTCACACACGAATCATATTTCATATATTTGTACCGTACGAATACGAATTTGCAAATACAAGAAATCTATCCATTATTTGAGTTGTAGAAAAATTTACTGTCTATCCTGTTACGAATGTACTGAAAAGAAAAAAAATACACCAATACCTTTAAAATGATTCAAGTAACAAATATCCAATATATAGTCCAGGCACATTAGACATAAAAATGAGAAAGTAAGGGAAAAAATCGGAGAAAGCTAATTTTTTTTCATGTTTCCGGGACACACATTGCGGATAAAGTGTGAAAAGTCCCCGCGAATCCGAGTTGAGCTTTTTTAGTTATAGCGTTTTTTTGATGAAAAAAAAAAATTAAAAAAAAATTCGACCCAGCTCCATATTTCTCATTCTTATTCGCCTTAGTAGGGTGAGAATCATAAATATCGTGCTGAATTATATTGAGAATACATATCCCCAACAGAAAATGCCAACTGTGTACCAATCCTCACACTCAATGGTGAAATATTCACGAAAATGTACAAAATTACGAGAAAAAATTTATTGTTTTCATACACACAACGGTACACAACGTCCATTAAATCAAATCTACGACTACTTTGGGAGTTACATTATATATCAAAAATTGCAGAAAAGCAATGGCTTTATAATGATATATAACAATAGTCATTTATTCCATAATGAACTGGTGAAACGTGTGGAATATTAACCATACCCCCTAAACTCAAATTCAAACGGCATCGACTTTTCTCATTCAAATACCGTATTATAGCATCATTGTTTCAATTTCCATGTTCGATTAAATCACATAAATCATATCAAAGCAGTGGAGATTGTGTCTTCGTCAGATAAGTTGACAAAAGTTTTCGTTAGACTCGGCGGCTTCCATATGATTATGTCATATTTAGGGGCAATTGGTTCGATCATGGCTGGTAGCGGCTTGGATGAACTTTGTGGGACTGTTTATGCTGGTGGGTCAATCCATCATTTGATCAGTGGTCATGCATATTCAAGAGCAGTTCGTGCCCATTTGCTAACACAAATTGCCATTACAAAACTTGTGTTTGAAGAAAGCCGAACACTAGATAACATAGACTGCACAGAAGTCAATGAAATATTCTGTGGACTTGCCAGAGGTGACTGTACAACAGCTGACGCTGTCAATCAAGAAAGTGTCAACCATCTACTGTCAAAATTACACGAACTGCTCCAGAATGCGTCCGTAGGACGCACAGGAAAGCTTTGGGTACAATACTACGAGCAAATAGGTCTTCTCCAGTTGTTCTTGAGAGCAGAGCGCACAGGCGACTGGGAACTCCACACATATTGTGTTCGCAATATGATTCCAGTATTTCACGCAGGTGGTCATTTTGCATACGCAAAAAGTTCTCATCTCTATTTGCAGCAGATGAATGAGCTAACAGAAATAATGCAACAGGATGATTTGAAGTTGTTCACTGAGAAAGGTTACTTTACCATAAGGCGCTCAGATAAATTCTGGGACGGGATATATTCTGATCAGACCATAGAGCAGTGTTCAATGAGAATGTTCAAGCTCCCTGGTGGTCTCACACATGGCAGGGGAATAACCGATAGCACTGTTGCGAAATGGGTACATGGACTACCCCTTTGCCTTCCGATATGTCATGCTCTCGAAAATTTTGTTCATGTTCACACTGGTCATGGCGAACAACATCGGGATCTCCGTCAAAGTTCACAATTGACTGATGCCAATGATATCACCAAATTATTGAACTGGCTCAGAGTGCATTCCCCCTTTCAGAATAGAGATCCACTACAATTAGTCTCTATAGCGACCGGGCTTGTGGCCGACGAAACTGTGAACTGTGACCAAGTTCGCAAAATTGGTGAATGTTGCGTATGGAATGTTGTAAGGAAAACGTTCAACAGCATCAAACTACGACGTGTTGACACTGTGAAGTCTTTCGCATCGATGGCAAATAATAATAATAATAATAATAGCATCAAAGTCTGTGGAAGTAAGGTAGTGATTGACCCCACAATTCTGTTCAACCGCATCACATGTGTTATTCAGTCACAAGCAGAGATGGAAGAGTATCTCAAATATGAACTCGCCCCGAAACCACCAGCATTGTTTGATTCTGCTGGAATGAGGAAGACACAGAAAAGCACGCTCGGTAAGATCCTCAAAACATACGGTTCCGAGCAAACTAAAATCCCAGAACATTCTCTGTTTGTTGTAGATGGTGGATTTTTATTGAGGGCAGTTGTATGGCCTAAACAGTCGTCATATAAGGACATATGTACATCATATTCCAATTATCCAGTGAGACATTTTGGGGCGAACGTCGTGGTTGTTTTTGATGGTTATGCTTGTACAATGTAGACAAAGGGCATGGAACAAGCCCGTAGATCTAAAGACAGGTATTCCATTGATATCAATATCTCACCCGAGTTACCAGCCACCACACCCCAATCCGATTTCCTTGCAAATGCCAAGAACAAAACCCAACTGATCGATCTTCTAATGCAGGAGCTATCTGCTATCAATATTCAGTCCAAGCAGGCCGAGGCTGATGCTGATGTACTGATAGCCGAAACTGCACTTGACATCGCTCAAGATGACAACAATGTTGTCGTTGTGGGAACAGACACAGACTTGTTAGTCATTCTTACCTCTCGAGTTCAACCGGGATGTAATATTCACATGATGTATTCCATTACCCCAAACTTACTAGTTTCAGTTAGTGAAATAGCAACCAAAATGGGTGACCATAGAAACAACCTCCTTGTAGCACATTCTATAAGTGGTTGTGACACTACTTCTGCAGTCTTTCGAGTTGGTAAGAAGAAAGTATTCAGTACAATTGTCTCCGATGTTACTAGCGACTCACAACAGTATGTCAACACAATTTTGGCGGATGACAGTACACCAAGTGCAGTAGCCGCTGCCGGGGAACAACTTCTCCTGATCTTATACGGGAGTAAAACTGTTTCCTCTCTCGACCAATATAGATATGTCACTTACAAGCGTTATGTAGCAACATCTAAACTGAATAAACCCATCGACCTAGCCTCACTCCCACCAAGCAGCGATGCTGCACAACAACATGTCTACAGATGTTATCTCCAGGTCCAACAATGGCTGGACACTTCACTTGGCTTCCTCCGACGGATTGGGGGTGGTCGCTAGACAATGGACTTCTTGTACCGACTGCAGCCACAAAGCCATGTGCCCCCGATAACCTACTGAATCTGATCAGTTGTGGTTGCAAGAGTGCTTGTACAAAAAGGTGTGGGTGTAAGAAGGCAGGACTCTCTTGCTCAGGTTTGTGTAATTGCAGTTCGGATTCTTGTAACAACCACAGAAACACTGTCCTGTCGGAAATTTCTGAGTTCGATGAATAATATGTATATAGGTCATGTCATTTCTGTATATAGCGTTGATAATAGTCAATGTAACTTAATCCATGTTGATTGATTTGTACATTCTGTAAATATTATTTATTGATTTTTGTACATTCTGTAAATATTATTTATTGATCTAATGCTGCCAGACACAGACGTGTCTGTTCGGTCCCAAGCCCGAAAATAGTTGAGTTCTCATGCTGACGAATTTTATGCCAAAAGGGGAACTCGGCCAGAAGCAGAGGGGGTCTTCCATAATGTCTATTTTGTAAGCAATGATAAAAGTCTTCAAATGGTGGTGGATTTTTTATCGTCTGTCCAACTAACATCCCGTTCTGTACTACGACCCTTTGGGCAAATCCGTTAGGAAAATCGTCATTTTTTGCGTAAATCCGATACTTTTTTGTGAATTTTCAATAATGTTTCGCAGAAATTGTCACAGAATGCACATTTTCCTCTAGGTAAATGTATATTAGACATTATGTAGCTCGAAATACGCGTAAACAAAAAATACAGTTGGATCAATTCGAGGTTACAAAGTTCGTGCGATTTTTTTTTATTTTTTTCAAACGCGTTTTCGAAAAAAGGCTGTAGAGAAAAAGCTCAACTGGGATTTTAGGGGACGTTTGTCTAATCGTTCAGTGACATGTACTCGACATTCCCTGAAAAAATCAGCTTTCTCCGATTTTTTTCCCTAGTGAAACCTAATGTTCTTGGGCTATAATAAATTGAGGTATTTTTGGCAAAATTTAACTATTTTTAGAAAGAAATTCAATTCTTTCCGGAAAATGTTGGGTTTTACCGGAAAATAATTCAACTTTTCCATGAAAATCCCGGATTTTTCGCAAAAAAATGTTCGAATTTGAGCTTTCTGGACCAAGGATGTTATAAAAATCCAGGTTTTTGGTATGTCCCTTTTTTTAACAGTTTAACATTGATTTTCCCTTAGGGGTGGATTTTTTAATTCGGAGAAAGTCCCGAAATGGCAGGGTCGTGGCAGGAAAGGAGCGTCGATCCGGAACTGGGATTTTCTTGCGGGAAATACCACGACGCATCGGAGAAGTATGTCATATTCCCCTACACCTCTAGGTTGCCGGACCTTGGTGCCGGGCCTCGGAAGTGACGCCATGTCACGTGACCTAGTGCCGCCATGTTGTGATGTCATGGTAACTTGCGTGAGCGGCCATGTTGTGACGTCATCTCCATAGTGATATGTGGTGTTTGTGCGCATGCGCAGCGCGTGTTGTTAGGGTGATACGTGTTTCCATCGTCCATTTTGTATACTGGAGGCTGCCATCTTGGTTTCTATGGTAGCATGTGGTTGCTATGTGACCTAAAACTCTGTAACAGACTTGGGTATGTTCGGAGGGTGTGTTCGATTGAATAGGAATATTTTCCCGCTTCGTAGAATTACCACAAACAGCCCGACAAGTTGTATTATTTCGAATTCTTTCGGAACCCTATTTAGGACCGCCATTCTTTTGGCTTATAATAGTAGCACGTAGTGCTATAGTACCAAGGAGTCCCCTGGGGTGTGTTCCTTTGTAGAAGAGTATTTTTCTGACTTACAATCCTCCCAGAATTCAATTACCCAAATAGACCCGACCACCCTTACAGACCACTAAAATCTCCACCAAACCACCCAAACGGACATGTGAAGCCCCATTTTGGACATATAAAAATAACACGTTATGCTATAGTACCAAGGGGTACAGGGGTATGTTCTATTGAATAGGAGTACAGGGCCTGATTTTCCCAGAATCCCATTTTTAATGCCTATTGCATATGTTTTTCTATTACTAACAGTCTATCCAGTCCAAACTATCTCCGGTTCTCTCGTCCAAGTCTTATAATTACCAGTGCTTGATTTCCCATAATGCAGTTATCTCCCTTGTGTATATCAAAAGCATTCCCAAACCCAATAAGCAATCGAGCAGTTACTGATAAACCATTGCTCGAATGACTCGAATCCCATCGAGCAAATGAGCTTTAGAGTAATTGCTCGATCGAGTAACTCGCCATATTGCTCGAACGACTCGAATCCCATCGAGTAAATGAGCCAACGAGCAATTGCTCGATCGAGTGACTCCTCGAACGACTCGACGACTCATTTCAGAAAAAAGGGATTCCATAGCCACAGGCGTTTTCGAAAAAGGGATTCCACAAATGGGATTCCAAAAAGGGATTCCAAAAGTGGGATTCCGTCTTATGTCGAGTGACTCGCAACTATTGCTCGAATGACTCGAATCCCATCGAGCAAATGAGCTATCGAGCAATTGCTCGATCGAGTGACTCCTCGAACGACTCGACGACTCATTTTAGAAAAAAAGAGATTCCATAGCTACAGGCTTTTTCGAAAAAGGGATTCCACAAATGGGATTCCATAAGTGGGATTCCGTCTTATGTCGAGTGACTCGCAGCTATTGCTCGAACGACTCGAATCCCTTCGAGCAAATGAGCCAAAGAGCAATTGCTCGATCGAGTGACTCCTCGAACGACTCGACGACTCATTTCAGTATTTGAGGATACCTATGACATGGCAGCGTATCAGTTGAGGATACCTTTTGAGGATACCTTTTGAGGATACTAAATTGAGGATACATATGGCCTGGTATTGTTGGAGGATACCTGTTGTAGAAACCTGGATTCCGTCTCCATCTTGTCGCCAAAGCTCCAAGGCCACTACCGGTCTATGGTCGATCTGTCCTATCATTAGCTTCTACAGCAGTCTTATTCCATTACGGCCTTGTGCCAGTACTATTGACTAGGACTTCCTACTTCCTAGCTATACCTTCGCTCAAGCCTTCAAAATGTTAAATCACTGTATACATATAAAGTATTTCGTAATTGAGATTCCTAGCCGATTCCGTAAAATTTGGATTCTGTGTTTTTACATCAACACTCGAGGGTATTACAGAAACTTTCTATATTAGTATTAACGTGTATAATACAAAATAATGATATCATTTGTTGTATAACTGAGAATTAGTGTTTATTATGATAGATTCCGGACACTGAGTTCCGCCACACATTCTCAATTTTTTACTCTACCCAACCTAGCCAGCGTCTGACACGAACTATAACATTGAAGAGTTTTGTCTGTTTTCCCCTCTGTTGCAAATGTTTCACGTATACAATATTACAATATTCACACACAAAGCCAAAAATTATTGTATACGTGAAACATTTGCAACAGAGGGGAAAACAGAGTGTGTGTATAATTTTGAAGTTCATTATCACGGTATTATTCTCACAACAAAAAAACCCAAACATTTTCTTACTAATTTGTCGAGGTTTTTTTTTGGATACTAAGGCAAAACAAATAATTGTATAAACGATTAGTATAATTTCTTGTATTTTTGTTTCTTTTTTTTTAAATAAAAGAAAAAAAAAGAGACTGAAATGTAATTGATAACACAGAAAGCTTATTCTAAAAAAATCCCCCCCCCCCCCCCCAAAAAAAAAAAAATCAGTTTTTTCCTCGTCTGAGAACAGGATACTCTAATACCTAAAGCGATTCAAATTTATTTATTTTTTTTACGAGAAAAATTGAGGACTAATTTTACTGATAAAGTGTTGTTGTTGTTGTTGTTATTACTGATAGGTTAGGTAAAGCTATATTATGAGTGTGGAGTACTAGATTTATCAATAGACTCGTACCTTTAAATGAATAAAGTTCTGGGGAGAACGTGTTTAATCAGACTTTTATAATAATAACTGGAACTGATTATGTTCATCTATAATCACGCGAAAATAGCATGGAATGGATGGACACAAGCTGTCTTTTTCCCCGTGGACAATCCTGGAGACACTCGGACGTAATTGCAACATTTTTTTTTATTCCAAAACATGTTTTTGGGATATCTCTCTCATTGATACACACTCATTATTGACAATCACTCGCAGAATGGGTAATGGAATTGTGTGTCTCTCTATAAGATGACACAATAGCGTTAGTGCTTTGAATATTTATTTTTTGTTTGAATGCTTATCGACTTACAATATCAATTCGAAATAAGGGATATACAGTTCCTAGTTGTAAATTCATATTCACACACGAATCATATTTAATATATTTGTACCGTACGAATACGAATTTGCAAATACAAGAAATCTATCCGTTATTTGAGTTGTAGAAAAATTTACTGTCTATCCTGTTACGAATGTACTGAAGAGAAAAAAAATACACCAATACCTTCAAAATGATTCAAGTAACAAATATCCAATATGAGCGATGAATTAATTGTGAACTAAAAAAAGAGCTGAACTATTATAATACTATGATAAACAAAACGCGTTTTGAATTGTAATGCCACGCGTTAGAGACGATTTTCCTGGAAATACACGTCACGAAACACAACGTCATTTTCTGGGAACTGGTTTAAAAAATGGCGCGTCTTCGCGAAAAAAATAACCCACTGCGCTTGCAAATCTACGGCAGCGTGGAAGCGACACTGTATGTTTTCTTACTATCTCGTTTAAACGACTTAGCTATCTCGTTTAAACGACTTAGCTATTTAGTTTAAACGAGATAGCTATCTCGTTTAAACAACTTAGCTATCTCGTTTAAACAACTTAACTATCTCGTTTAAACGACTTAGCTATCTCGTTTAAACAACTTAACTATCTCGTTTAAACAAGATAGTAGGAAAACATAGAGTGTCGCTTCCACGCTGCCGTACAAATCAATACTGACTTAACACCGAATGATTTATCGACAGCTACGGCGGTGTAGTAGAGAGGCTACAGCCTTGCCTTACTGAACGTTTCCGCATTAAAAAAATGGATATATGTCCATTAACCAACACAGAACTCATAATATCTATGTATAATAATTTTATCCAGGAGATAAAATTATCTCCAAAACCAAAAGCTCGAAGAGCTTGAAATAAGTATGAATGATCGACACGATCAAAGACCTTCATCTGATCAAGGCAGAGAAAGGCTGCATATATGCCCTACCTTTTTTTGATTAACATAATCAATTATATTGCGCATGAGATGAAGGTTATCAGCAGTTGTTCTCTCGGGGAGCAGAACAGGTCTGATCCGGGTGAACATTATTCTGTATTTCGAATAGGAGCTCATCAGCTCGAGATAGAGAGAGGCCGTTACCATAGCCCTAACCCCATTACACGTGAGATGAGATTCTGTAAACAATGTAACACGAATCAAGTTGAAAACGAAATTCAAGTTTTATATTCCTGTTATAAATACTCCACGATGCGTGATAGACTCTTCCGAGCAGTTTCAAAAACATATCCTACTTTTTTGTAATCGTTCGATGATAGAAAAAACTCACATACTTTTTTCAAAGTACTGACCGGGAAGTAATGTTATCACTCGGCCAGTATATTAAGGAAACTATTCTCGGGCGAAATAAATGATGATTTAACCCAGGTCGGTACGCAGGTCGCTGTTTCAATGCGACGCGTAATACGGACCTGAAATAGCATTTTAGCTCCTGAAACAGCAATACATGCAGTTTGGGATGCCCCTCAAACAACAAATCGAGGGCAAGTGATACGTCACCCATCTGTAATGAATATCAGTCGAGTGTTGACAAGTGACAGTAACGGCATGTTTCTTTAAATTTACATGTGTGCATGGTGTTCAGACTTTGACAAAGCTCTTAATTTAACTAGCAAGGAGCTACTTGGGTGCATTATGTACACACAGACTTTGACATAATATCTAAGTATTTTAACTTGTAAAGAGCTACATTATTTTTACCCCCACGTTACATATGTAACAGGTCTGGGCATCATGAATATTGAATTGTGTCGGTTTACATTGCTTTATTTGTGTAATTTGTAGTGCCACCATACCACTTCTTATTTTTTTGGTTTTGCAATAAAGTATTATTATTATTTCTGGAACACTTCGCGCAATCGTGAGGACCATTTTTTTTTGTAATGACTTTTTTATAATCTACGTTAAGTAGGGATACGGTCCTCCAGAATTTCAAATCCTCGGCATTATCCCTATCTTTACACTGTAGAGTAATAAATCCTGATCTCTGAGACTCTAACAGTTTACCGAGATAAAACACTTATGTTGAGACACTTCCACTTCATTTTCCAATGACATTGAAGCAGGAGTTCCCTCTGAATGCTAGCAATAATTTGAATCAAACAAATAGGAAATTTCTTTTTACTTCTATAATTTTCATGAAAGAACCACAACTTTTCTTTCGAGCTTGATTAACGTCTGTGGACCCACTTCGCAACAGATGCAATATAGACATTGCGAAATGTTCTAAGTACATCATGCGTGGAGTCCAGCCTGCGAAAAAGAACGTCACTTAAGAACGTATCTGATTGGTTGTTATGTTACATGAGTAGTGTTACACCTCCCTAACCAGCACCCTCCCCTTCCCCTAATCCTCACCCTCCCCTTCCCCTAATCATAACCCTCCCCCCTCAACCATCACCCTCCCCTAACTCTCTCGTCTCCTTCCCCTAATCCTCACCCTTCCCTTCCCCTGATCCTCACCATCCCCTCCCCAAAACCGTCACCCTTCCCTCCCCAAAACTCCCTTCCTCTCACCCTCCTCTCCCCAAAAAACCCACCCTCCCATTATCCTCACCATCCCCTCCCCTCCCCTTCTCCTCACACTCACCCTCCCCTTCTCCTCACCTCCCCTCCCCTGCCCTTCTCCTCGCCAACCATCCCCCAACTCTTCCCTCACCTTCCTAAAAACATGGCCACCAGAGGCCATTGGATTTGACATATAAGTTGTCAACAATTCCTTTCGCAAACACACCCTATGTGGTCCATCTCTCCCTCAATCTTGTTCAATATGTAGCTTTAGGGTGATGTCAATCATGTTTTTTTAATTAAAATTTAAAAACATGGCCGCTAGAGGTCATCTCGCAATCACATTGTCCACAATTCCTACAGCACATGGTATAGTAAGTTATTTAGTTCAGTCCCTACTTGGTGACGTTAAGCTGCAGTGTCATGAACACTTTTATTTTGGGCCTCAAATATATATTTTATGACCACTCATTAGAATGAATTCATCGAGCTATGTTTTTGAGGCAAAAGGGGTTTATGTGTACTTTACGAACTTTGTCCGGTAAAACAGTTCTGGAATGTCAGAAGCTCAGATCAGACTTAAGTTACTGGGCATGTTTTGATAAATTCGGTAAAACAAATTGATGATTGAATTAATCACTTGATTCAAAACGTCATAACCTATGCATAAAAGGACCGCAAAATAAACAGCTCTCCGTATAAGACGTCGAATTATGTTGTAAAAGATTATTGATTTGGCAGAAAGTACCTTAAAAATAGTCATATTTTGCTAAATATATTATAATCATTCCAAAATAGAATACCTTTTGAAACTAGGAATACATCTGTGTTTACCCGAGGCTCGAGGCTACATCCGAAATGTTATTGGTTAATCGTGCACCCACCCCTTTAATGTATGTGACCCCGAGGCTACATCCGAAATGTTATTGGTTAATCGTGCGTACACCCTTTTAATGTATGCGATCCTGAAGGTACATCCGAAATGTTATTGGTTAATCATACGTACACCCTTTTAGTGTATGCGATCCTGAAGTACATCCGAAATGTTATTAATTAATCGTGCGTACACCCTTTTAATGTATGCGATCCCGAGGCTACATCCGAAATGTTATTGGTTAATCGTGCGTACACCCTTTTAATGTATGCGATCCTGAAGCTACATCCGAAATGTTATTGATTAATCGTGCGTACCCCACTTTAATATATGCCGTATGTGATCCCGAGGCTACATCCCAAATGTTATTGGATAATCGTACGTGCGATCCCGAGGCTACATCCCAAATGCCATTGGATAATCGTACGTGTGATCTCGAGGCTACATCCCAAAAGTTATTGGATAATCGTACGTGCGATCCCGAGGCTACATCCAAAAAAAAAGTTTAACCCTTTGAATCCGAGAGGACGATTTCCGGTCCAGGTACATCATACGTCCTAATTTCATTAGTAGGGTGACTGCTAAGTGAATATGTGGGTTAGACTAATCAGTATTAATTCGTCTGCCCCTAAATAATGAATATGGACTCTTGTAATTGTTGCCAATGAACTGACGTGGATGATATCATCCGGTTTAAGGGGTTAATGTATGCGATTAATGAAAGAAGAACGAGTCAAATCATGGGATAATGTTAATCCCTTTCTCAAAATTACTTACTACACACGACACAGGTAAGGACGTAATCCTTCTTGTAATTCGGACAGGGAAGAGCGCCACAGTGTGCCTTTACATGATAAAACAGCTTTCCATCCTGGTTGGCTGAACCTCCCGCATCAACCGCATAACCTCCATCCATACAAATATATTCTGTAGCAGATGCATGGCCGTAATATCCAGCTGCCAGCCATCCTTTATATTCTACTTCCCAATTCACTGGACAGGTTTCCTTTGCCGGTATCATCATCTTCAGATTTCTGTTAGTTGACTGACATACAGCACACGGCACGTCATTTTGCCAGTTTGGCCCCATTTCGTATTCTGCCCCATAAATATTGGTCGCAAAATTGTATTTATTGTCAGTGGGGAAGACTTTCAAATCAGGATTTCTTGGTAAACATTGCGCATTTACACCTGCGCCGGGATTATTGTAATGCCCACCTCCAACAACTCCTGAAAAATACAAATAAATCAAAATTGAATACAAAATCGTTCGTACTATCTATCATACACTACATAAGTTATTAACGCAGTCCTGGAAATAAGACGGGTGCGATTGCAATTGCTCCCGTCAGCACCCGTGTTTTCTACTTTACGGGAGCCAAAAAATGCACTCGTTGAAAAATATTGTGGAGCTGATATACTGTGAGGGCATATAAATGCGTGTTGTTTTGAGAAAAACGCACTCTGCAGTCAGTGACAAATTACTTTTTTTCTTGCCATGAACATGATAGGTTATAATAGTATTATTTATTTATTAGTGTTTAAGGTCACATATTTATGCACAATGGCTAATTGTGACCGTGACAGTTTTACGGGTGGGGGAAGCCGGAATACCTGGAGAGAACCACCGAGAATCGACTAGCAACTGTCAGCTCCTCAACATTCTAACTATGCTGCGCTCAATCAGGGTTACAGCGGTTGAAGGCATGTGCAACGACGTGCTGTACGCCTTAGTACACGGCGTCATCGTGCCCCCATGAAGGCAACCGGGATAAAGTGCCTTGTCCAAGGACACAACGCGGGTCGTCCCGGACGGGGATCGAACTCGGTACCTCTAACATGAAGTCCAACAGTCTACCACTGAGCCACCGCGCTCCCTGATACGTTATAACGTCATTAAATAGGATGACTGTTCATTACATGTGTGGGGTAGAGCAATCAATATTTTCAACGTGCAGCCCCGAGGCTGCACGTTGAAAATATTGATTCGTCTACCCCAAATAATGAATATGGACTCTTCTAATTGCTACCACTGAAAAGCGAGCATGGACGATACCACTGGAGTTCAAAAGGTTGAGGTTTCTGGTGTTTGGTGACAGTATTCCCTCGAAAATTCATATACTAACATTTTACTCCCGTCTCTGAATTCACGGGAGCTTAAACCTGCACTTGTTAATTTTGTTCATTTCCAGCACTGTTAAAGCCATTCCATTACACCGGCAACAATCCAGGGTCGAACTTACGCAAACTATTCACTCGGGAAAACAACTGAGCAGTCCCAATTTCACGCCTCTACAGTCCGTAGAATTTTAACTCCTCAATGGGCTCTCTCATCCGGTGCGGCCATTATTCGACTTCGTGTAAATTGATGGAAATTTTCAAACCGATAGAAACAAGGACACAACGCGGGTCGTCCCGGACGGGGATCGAACTCGGTACCTCTAGCATAGAAGTCCAACAGTCTACCACTGGGCCGCCGTACTTCCTGATACGTTATAACGTCATTAAATAGGATGGCTGTTCATTACATGTGTGGGGTAGAGCAATCAGTATTTTCAACGTGCAGCCCCGAGGCTGCACGTTGAATATATTGATTGGTCTATCCCAAATAATGAATATGGACTCTTCTAATTGCTACCCCTGAACAACTAGCATGGACGATACCACTAAAGTTCAAAGGGTTGAGGTTTCTGGTGTTTGGTGACAGTATTCCCTCGAAAATTCATATACTAACATTTTACTCCCGTCTCTGAATTCACGGGAGCTTAAAACTGCACTCGTTAATTTTGTTCATTTCCAGCACTGTTAACGCCATTCCATTACACCAGCAACAATCCAGGGTCTAACTTACGCAAACTATTCACCCGGGAACACGACTAGGCAGTCCCAATTTCACGCCTCTACAGTCCGTAGAATTTTAACTCCTCAATGGGCTCTCTCCTCCGTTGCGGCCATTATTCGACTTCGTGTAAATTGATGGAAATTTTCAAACCGATAGAAACAACATCCAAATACTACATATAATGGACAGCTGAAGTAAAAACTACAAGTGATAACCGACAACCATGCGGAAGGTACTTGTACATTTTTATCAAATTAATTCCCCATACAGCGCCAGTCGAGTGAAAGGTTTATCCACCATTTTACTACGATTGGTGTATGAGGTCGACGTTAAGTGATCAAATACAAATACTGAGAAACCTATCAGCAACAACACGCGTTAAATCCGACCTACAACATGTAAATACACTTCAACCAAAAGGGGAAGTTTGTATCCCAATGTGTCATATACCTCTTCATATCTCCAAACTTTTAATTCCTGATTATGGCTATGCGGTGTTATGTCAGAATTTTGAACAGGAGAGGTGTTATATTCTGCTAGTATACTTCAGTACCAAAGTGTATCAAATGACTGGCACTTGTCACATTTTCATTGGCGAGATTAGTCCATCGGGATTATAGCCAGGGTTGGGGTATTCGTATTCGGTATTCAGTCGTATTCAATACATTTTTTCAAGTATTCAAATGTATTCAGTATTCATGCAATTTTAAAGTATTGGTATTCGTATTCGTATTCGAATACAGTCAAATTTGAGGTGTATTCATGAATACTTTTTGAATACATTTTGAATACTTTTCTTGTTTTAAATACACATGTATACAGTATTTGTAAAAAAAATATTGTGATTATCTCTATTAGAAAGTAGTAAAGAATTAAACTAATACTTTTGAAGTGCACATATCAGGTCCATCAAATAGTACATCAAACTTCATACTAACATGAAGGTAAGTTCAATTATTTATCTGCCTTTTGATAGCAAACTCTTCATTGTTCAAAATTTGTTCATTGTAAACTGAACATTGTAATTGTACAGATTATTCTTTGGACAAAGGATATCAGTCTGGCCAAAGTATTGATTTTTAATCCCTAAACAACTCCATTATCCAATTAATACTAATCTAATATTTTTCTACAGTAATAGTAGAAATAAGGTGTAGACTGATAGATCTGTAAAATTATTGTGCTTGAATTACAACATTTTTCCAATAGTGCAGTAATTGCTTAACTGAATTTTGTGAAGAGCACTGGTCAGTTTTTTTTATTCTCACCAGCAATGTATGTTTAAATATTAATAAAAGACATAAAGAAGCCACAATTAGCCACAATTAATAGACATTATTGGGGATCATAAAATGCATTTTAGAAGAAAAAAACTTTAAAAAATACCAAAAACATTGTGTAAATTTCCCACAGTTCTCTATTTAATGATTGCTGTGTATGCACTAAACAACAAAACATTGGATGAGTACTGTGCACATTTTGCTAATTGTTTTCTAAATAAATTGATATTTGAAATTTTTTTTTATTTCTTTTGTTTGTCATTAATACCAACTTATGTCTGTTGGTTGGATTCTAAAGGATTAAGAGATCCACCCTCTGAAAAACTAATTCTTCATCTATAATCCCTTATACCCTTAATCCCAATAAGAATGATCAAATTATCATCCATTTACAAGAAATAGTTTTGAAAAGTATTCAAGTATTCATATTTGTATTCATGAATACATTGTAAAGTATTCGTATTCGTATTCAATACATTTGAAATTTGTGTATTCGTATTCGTATTCATAAAATTTCAAAGTATTCGTATTCGTAATCAATACATTTACAATGTATTCGCCCAACCCTGATTATAGCGCAAACATCAGTGTTCTTTATATGGATTTCTGTGTTTGAATAACTGTAGCAGACGTGACACATGGACCCCCAACCTTTTACTGAATTAGTAATAGCAAATACCCACAGTAAACGGGACAAGATGAGTTCCCAAAGACTCAAATTGAGTATCAAATACAGGTTTCCTTTTATTTGACTGACTGTGCCAGTGTATGTGTTTGGCATAAATACACAGAACGACAAGCGCGATATGGCACAAGTGCCAGTGCGGAAGGATAAAACGAGAGGCAGGCCTGAAGTTTTATCCTTCCTCGATGGCACAAGTGCCATATCGATTAATCCATTCACACACGTGTGTCGTTCTGTGTTTAGTACACGCATTCACATCTATAAAACAATTACAAGGACATTCAATAATTCATTTCGCAACTGTCAACAAGTTATTTCGCAATCGGTTCAGTTTCGGGTAATCAATCATCTGCTAATGTTTACAAACACATGCGCGAATTTGGGGGAATTCCTATGGTCCGATTTATAAATAGGTCAAAATGTGGTGTACGTACTTTTGTACTATCGTAGTACATGCAAATATGAGTTAGTTCTATTCAATTTGTTATCATTATACAGCTAAGAATGATTGGTTTGAACAATCCCTTCTAAACGTTGGAAGTAATTCTATACACAAAGATGTTTTTATTTAGTTGCTTGTCTTAGCGATTGCTTATTAGAACGCAATTGCTTCGTTTAAACTGCACAGCATCCGTGATTGCAGGTCAAACGGAAATTCCAAGTAGGCGGCGTTGTTAAGTTTTGAGATGACGTGATTGTCAAAAAATAGTCCGTGAACGATTTCCGCTGGGCACAAGTATGCGGAACGGATTTTCATTTTGAGCATGATTTAGTTTTGCTGTATATGGGGATTTCATAGAACAGACATGGCAAAAATATAAATATCTATTCTGGGGTTGTAAGAAAGTACATACAGTTAAAACTTGAAGTCCTGTCACGAATAGTGCGCTTATCTAGGCTTAATTGCGCGTTGGAATTGCGCGCAATTGCCATATCGAATGGCATCCAAAGCACGGCAGGTTCTCCTGGTTACTCATAGGAAACACATGCAATGTTTCTTCCAATGGACCTCCGGGTTACCCGGAGGTCCATTGGCTGAAACATTGCTTGTGCACATGCCATATGTACAGAATTTGATAGCTCCACTTGGGCCATAACGCGTACATTAACGCGCATATCAACGTGCTATTTGTGCGCATTTCTTGACAGGACTTCTAGTTTTAACTGTAATTACAAACAAGAGCAAATCAATATCATCTCTCAATCCAGCCGAATATGTCTTATCTATGAGATTCTTATGAACAAGAAAACTTTTAAATAAAGAAAATACTAAGTACAAAGTATAAACATATTGTTTCTATGGAGGCGATACAGTGCTTCAATCAACTCTAGGGAATTTGCAAACGAAACCTGTTAAAAACTGGCCGATTTCGTAGGAGCCCGTTAACATCGACAAAGACATATGTCGCCGAAAAGTTAATGTGGTTGGTCGGATTGATGGACTGTCTCAGAAAGATAGGGCATGCCTAACAAACTTCGAAATATAACCCCAAAATGTCGTACTTTCGAATATCAGCGCATCGCATATTGAAACACAAACCACTTGAAACATATACTTTCGCCGAAACATTTCGTTACGATCAACGAAGCCATGTTCTATTGAGGTTGTAGATATGGTCGGTGGTGGGTGTCTTATCCTAGAAGGTGCAGTGGTTATACTCTAATGATGATGAGAGTTAAATTGAATTCTCTAGAATTGGGTTGATTTACGACATAAACTGGAACAATCTACAAAGAGAACACCACGAATCGACAAAATTACGAAGGCGTCAAAATCAAGTGCAGATATGTATGCAACTGAGGCGTCAGAACCAGAAGTGTGTGTGGGGGTGGGGGTGGGGGGTGTTGGAGAAGATAAGCGATTTGTGGGATGAACCTCAATTTGTCCAGACTGCTTTGAGTCAATTCCCGACTGATAGCATAATCTAACTCCATCATGAAGGCATGTCCTGATAATACTGTTGGAATATTTGTCGATTGGGATTATAATTAGAAATTTGTTAATGGATAAATACATGTTTTTGTTGTGATACTTGGGATTCAGAAATTCGTATTGAATTAACACGTACTGCAGATGTGTGCTGAGTTCAAAATTGGTCATGCTGGGATCTAACCGGTCACAAACCTCAATGTACATGAGACCGACAGTGTGAGTTATACAAGTCCAAGGTACAAATCACTTCTCGTAAGAAATTATGGGATTAATAGTAAGAGCTAATCTATATCTGATACTAAAAAGTGTGTAAAGCCACGGAACACATTTTGTGGATTTTAGGCTGAAAATTATTATTATTATTTATTTTTACTTTAATCTAGACGGAAATGTCCCGGATTGAAAGTTATTGGGGCTGTGATTTTTTGTCCAGTGCCAAATGAAGGACACTGGTGGAAAATGGAATATGATTGTAAATGAGAACACATTAACCATGTCGTCGCCTGAGTGCTAGAATGTTCTATGTCCCATAGGGGACATAGAACATTCTAGCGCTCAGGCGACGATGTGTCTTCCTTTGAGTGCAGTAAGACATCATCTGTAATACTAAAGCGTTACAGATGGTGCTTTATTGCACACAAAGTACTATATTTTAATTTAGTATTACCTGCCACTCTTTTTTAGTATTTTAGTTTCTATTGAGAATAATATAATTAATAAAAAAAATCGAAGTTTATTATTAATGTTTACAAAATAATTTCCTGGTTATTATTTACTTATTGATAAAATTATAAAATAAAATTATATCAACTGGTTATTAGTGATTCATAAGACAATAAAAATCTTAAACTCAGTTGTCGAAGGTCACCAGGGGTATTAAATCATAGCGGGTCTGTGCGTGTAACCCACCACAACATTATTTGTCTTGACGGTAATACTCTGGCATAGTGTTGAGATGTTAGCCCACATGGGTAAATTAAGCTCGAGAGAAGAGTTATAACTCTTCTTCACGCGAATAACTATTTTAGGGCGAAAAAGGATAGTTTCTGTTTGGTAAATGGGACTTTAATACCAATTTTATGAAAGTTGAAATTACATGGAATTGCACTAGCTGGCGATCAGAGTACATAAGTAATTTGAGTTCCTACACGGGAGTGGACGCCAGATGATCTGATGGCAATACCAGGCATAAATTTGTAAACCAGTACTGTTAACAAACAATAAAATTGTAGGGTTTGTTGATGGAAAGTATAATAACATGGTGCAGTATTTCCTGTGATGTTATTGTTCGATCTATCACCAAATCATAACATGCACCTAGGGGAACATCACCAGATATAAGGTGATGCTGCGTTGCAGAATTGTGAATTCCATTGTGACATTTTGCCTGTTAACAGGCACCCGGCAGAATACTATTTTGTTGTTGATATTACATCGGCTGCATGCAGCAGTCTGCATGGCAGTATAAGTGTCCAACAATGGCGACTGTCACGTCAGGGGACTTTCCCTAACTTTTCCGCTGACTGGTAGTCGCGTGTTTAGGTATTGCATCAGACAATTCGTCCTCTGAGTTCCAATGTGTTCTATGTGCCAGTAGGCACATAGAACACATTGGAACTCAGAGGACGAATTGGTGAATATAAACACCGTTTTCTGGGTGTTGGGCCATGTTGTCTCCCGGGTAATCACACGCTGTATACCTGCGCATAAGACGTTAGATGGATGTCGCCATTTGCTTTGAAACTCTTTGAAATACTGAGGTATGGACTTTGTTACTAATGTATTGTAAATAGCGAGCCAGAGGGAGACGGCATATTAATCGTATGTTTCTTAAAAATAAATGTTAGATACTTGATTTAAAGAGTTAGTTACATTTTTGCAATTGGTGCACGACAAGATTCGTGAAGTTACTGGAAGCTGAAACAATCTGGGACCTGTTTCCAATATCTTCTGGAAGGGGAAACCAAAAAGCCACGGGTTGGTGGAACTTTGTGGTTCTATCAGTTAACACAACGACTAATCCTAGCTGACGATCGTTACATTGCAGACCTGCATGAAAAGCATATCTTTTAATATTCATCATTATTAAAGGGGCTTGTCAGGTTGTCCTGTTTAATGGAATGCGTTTTGGCTATAACCGAACAAACATTATCGCAAGAACTCCACAAAGCAAGTTTCTTTTGTACTGTATAATTCGTTAAGTGGTGTTAACTACCAAAGTCGGACTTTTCAGACCTCAACCTTCGACCCTGACTTAGATATTTCGTTCCGTGCATTTCAGGCAGAATATGTAGCCAGAGAACATTGTGACCCATGAATGTTTCGGAATATACGCCACAACTCTTGCATTGGACCCTAGTACTCGTTTTGAAGCAACGTTATCTAAAAGTTTCGGGCTTCACAGATTTCATTTGTTCGAGAAATTTACAAGAAAACAAGGGGATTCCTGCATAAAGTATTTTTAGATAAGTAATGAGGTCATATGGACTTTCATCGATGTCAGGCGTTTCATCGACCAGTCGAGAATCCAGACAATTTTGACTTCGATCATGTATTCAACATACATATATCCCGTATCGGCCGAAGAAAACCAAACAAATGGAAAAGAGAAAATTTCACAATTTTCTCTTCATTCTAACGACTTCTCGGAATTTGGATTTCAGATTTGAAATGGTAAACGACACCCAACACAAAACACATTTAGGTCACTGGTAACTGGATTTCACTACAACTGTAGAGAACCCTAGCACCATGACGAGTCACAGTAATTCAAATCGCAGTTTGTCAACAATACTGTCGAAAATAACAACAACGAACGACAATACAAATCGACCGTATCTTTTATTCACGTTCAAATCCGACAGTTTGGAGTGAGAACGAAAGTTAACACAATTTCATTCAAATCGCAATTAGATCACAACGTTATAAATCAATGCTTGAACCACGTGTTATTTGTCGGGTCGCCCTAAACACTGAAATCCCCCTTAATATTTATTTATCTATTTAATGGGGTTTAAGGATACATTCGACAGCCAGGGTCATCCCCTGTCGGACAGTTTTACGGGCGGAGGAAGCCGGAGCACCCGGAGAGAACCATCTAGCAACGACAAGCAACTGTCTGACTCTCCAACGTACTAACTCCATGCAAACAGGGTTAGCCTTGGTTGAAGACAAGTGTATCATCGACGTGCAGTACGCTTTAGTACACAGCTCCATCGTACCCCCGCCAAATTTAATAGACCGAAAAATCGCACCCCCCCCCCCCCAATTTAGTAAAAACCCAAGTTCCCAAAGAAATACATTTAAATGGTTTAAGGGCGTTTCA